>JAQMCW010000016.1:15482608-15487608 GCA_030068335.1 Chrysichthys cranchii | reverse complement strand
GAAATAAAGGCAGGAGATTGGCGGAGAGTTGAATTGAGACAGGACGTTGGTAGAGAGCTGGAATGGGGGAATGAGATTGGTGGAGATCTGAAATTAAGGTCGGAGATTGGTGGAGAGCTGAAACGGAGGCAGGAGAGTCGCAGAGAGTTGAAACGGAGGAAGGAGATTGGTGGAGAGCTGAAATGTAGGCAGGAGATTGGTGGAGGTCTGAAATTAAGGTAAGACATTGGCGGAGAGCTGAAGCGGGGCCATGAGATTGGCGGAGAGCTGAAGCGGGGCCAGGAGATTGGCGGAGAGCTTGAAGCGGGGCCAGGAGATTGGCGGAGAGCTTGAAGCGGGGCCAGGAGATTGGCGGAGAGTTTGAAGCGGGGCCAGGAGATTGGCGGAGAGTTTGAAGCGGGGCCAGGAGATTGGCGGAGAGCTGAAATTAAGGTAGGACATTGGCAGAGAGCTGAAACAGAGGAAGGAGATTGGTGGAGAGCTGAAATGTAGGCAGGAGATTGGTGGAGGTCTGAAATTAAGGTAAGACATTGGCGGAGAGCTGAAGCGGGGCCATGAGATTGGCGGAGAGCTGAAGCGGGGCCAGGAGATTGGCGGAGAGCTTGAAGCGGGGCCAGGAGATTGGCGGAGAGCTTGAAGCGGGGCCAGGAGATTGGCGGAGAGTTTGAAGCGGGGCCAGGAGATTGGCGGAGAGTTTGAAGCGGGGCCAGGAGATTGGCGGAGAGCTGAAATTAAGGTAGGACATTGGCAGAGAGCTGAAACAGAGGAAGGAGATTGATTGAGATCTGAAATTAAGGCAGGAGGTTGGCAGAGAGCTGAAACCGGGGCAGGAGATTGGCAGAGAGCTTGAAGCGGGGGCAGGAGATTGGCGGAGAGCTGAAATTAAGGTAGGACATTGGCGGAGAGCTGAAACAGAGGAAGAGATTGGTTGAGATCTGAAATTAAGGTAGGAGGTTGGCGGAGAGCTGAAGCGGAGGCAGGAGGTTGGCAGAGAGCTGAAGCGGAGGCAGGAGATTGGCGGGAATCAAATGGTGTCCGTGATCAAATAAACAGCAAAAAGGGAAAGGGGGGCGATTGACAGGGAGGCAAATAAAACAGTAGGGGTCGGGAGAGAGAAAACAGAGAGCAGGAAATTGGTGAAAGTAAAACCAAAGGTTTAGTCTGGTGAAACCGTGAAAGAGAAGAGATTACTGGAGAGAAAGACAGAGTACTGAACACTGGTGAAAAGAAACAAACCAGAAAGAGCAGCAGACAGTTAAAGAAACCGAGAAGAAGAGTGCGAGCTTAGTGGAGAGCTGAAGATTTGAATCTGAGTGGTGTTGGGAGGAATATTTATTGAGCTTGAGAACTTCAAACAGCAGCCCGGCTCTCCCTTCTGTCTCGAACTCGGACACATTTCCATTTCAGTGTCATGAGGGATGCGGCGCCGAGACTCGCACCGTAACCGGATTTAAATATGGTTTCTCCAAGGTTAATCGCTGTTCCCACAGTTCACGAGCGCCGTTTAGACTCGTAGTTAATAATTTAGGGATTTATGGCAGTGGGCTGGAGGAGAGTCACTTATGGGAAGCTTTTAGTTCGCCTTTATTTCCAGATGATTCCTTTTCAAATGAACAGGAACGAATCGTTCCTCGGTCGGAGCGGGAACAGGCACGGATTCGGATTCGGATGCGGCCGTGTCGGTCTGAAGGATACGAATCGCTCATTTCACAGCAGCGCCATCAAATTAATTTCTTCTGAATTTCCGTGTTATTTGTGTCTTTTCCCTGATGGCGAGTTAATCTCTCCCGAGATCATCCTGAATCACTTTATTTTATTATATTATCATTAGTATTATTTTATGCTGCAGTTTTAGATATAGGCCATCAAGTGGGAATTTCTTATTTCTTTCAGACACACACACACACACACACACACGTAACTAACATATTGTGAAACTCTGGCCAAAAGAAATCCAAAAAAATAAGACTGAAAGGATCAGCTATTCCATTAAAACAAAAGTAATGGCGCCCTATGAAAGGAGATTCGGGCGTCAATTCGTCGCTTTCCAATTGTGGGTGTGGCTAAATGCAAATCGGAACGATTGCTATTGGTTGTTGATGGCTGACTGATGTTAATCAACATGCGCACGTGATCACAAATCGCCTGCAACGTCAGTGAAACTCCTGTGAACCGATGTAAATAAAGATCGCCCAAACGACCCTCGTCATCCGCCACCCTCTGCGATTTGCTAACATCCGCTTCGCCTCCCTCTCACGTTTTCTCGTCTCTCCTTCCTTCACACTTTTCCACTTAATGACCTTCTCGCTGCCTCGCTCGCACAGTCTCGACACCTACACATCGCTCTTTCTAACGATGTCTCTTATTAGCTATGCTAATTGCTAAGTCATATCTGTAGAGAATTGACTTTGCCCTGAGTCGGAGCCTGTCGGAGAGAGATTACGCTGCTTCCGCACGCGTTACCCATAATGCAAATCTTCCTGATCTAAATCCTGGAGCACGCTCTGTTGACTTTTTCTTTTTAAACGCAGCGCCGAGCTTTTAACGCACACACATACACACACGCACACGTCAAAAGAGGAGTGCTCCTGTCGTCTTTCCAAATGCATCACGTCTGCGATACGACCTTGCTCAAGTGGAGTCAAAGACTTATGATGGAGAGAGCGAGAGAGAGAGAGATGGAGTGGGAGAAATGCTCATGAGGATATTATTTATGTTGATTTTCATTTAAATCATATAATTAAATCATTCATTCAGCTTATGTTGCGAGAAACATGACCTTTTTTTACACCAAACGGTTTCATTTATTTAATGCAGGCTTTTTTTTTTGGTTCTAACACAATGACTGATCTTTAGAAATCAACGCTTCACTGGGCAACGTTCGTGCGTGTGTGCGTGCGCGCGCGAGCATGTGTACGATAATTACCAGTGACTCATTTTGCTGTATTTATGTTGTGCGTTGGAAATTCTCGCCGTTCCTCGTCAGCCATTAATTTCATTAAGTGCTTGTCCTCCCCGTCGCCCCCGGCGCAATTACACTCTCATTAGCGTTCGCGTTTTCGCTGAGTCAAAGTGCAACACCGTGCTGGCGAAGCCATCATCTCATCAGGGACAAATCAATGAGCGTTCGACAAAGACGTTCTGTCGGGACGTTTTCGCTCTACCAGGCTGCACAGAAACCCGTACGCCATGCGTACAACGAGGAAACGCGTCATTATGTTTCCCAGCGCATGCTTCGGCGCGGGGTTCATGCCAAAGAGCGCGCCGCGCCCCCCGTGTGGAACAAATCAATTAAGGGCAATCAGCAATATGAAAGATGTGCTCATGTGCTATTTATAATATTTATTTATTTATTTATTTTTTAAAAACATTTTGGGGGAATATTTCCACACACATATTTCCAAGAGGAAGCGTTTCACTTAATTAACTCCGAGACCGTCAGAAGGTGCTAATTAAGACGAGTTAGTTCAAAGAGTCTCGGGTTAGGAGGCGTGATGAGGATTTGGAGCCTCTGGGATGGATGGGGCACATCCACTGATCCGGATGTTCACATCCACATGAACATCGCTGGAGAACGATGATGATGATGATGATGATGTGGTTTGAAGAGTACCCCTAGCTTGGGAAAATGTTCTGGCGTCGGATTTTTCTTGCTCGTGCAGGCAACGCAACTTAGCACGTTTTATTACGACGCCTTTAGGGCTTTCCGCAATGCCCCCAAGCCTGCTCTTATTTAATCGTCTGTCGAGGTGAAATGTTCAACAGCGAGACGTGGTGTATGCACAGTGCTAAAAGTAACTGCTCATCTGTACTATTTTCGAATATTTTCGTAGCACAACAAAGTCAAGAACACGTCTGGGATTGCCCAGCGAGCGAGAAGTGCGTTCTCTATTTTTAATTTCTTAAGTGTCAGAAGAGTGGTACCTTGGACACTAATTGGTTCCAGAGGTGACGTCGAATACCAAGTCATTTTTTCTCATAAGAAATAATGTAAATCAAAATAATTGGGTCCCTGCTTCCCAAAATTCCCGATATTGTACGCTATTTTTTTGGACATTTCACTCCTAAGGGACAATCCTGTTGAACATAAACATAAACTAACCCTGTTAAACATTGTTTGGAATAAAAGTTAAGATCGTAGATCTTGGAATTTTAGATTCAGATTCATATTTAGCCCAATTTCTGTTTGAACCTCAATGGTCGTTCTCGCGGCGTGTCTCTCGGCCCCAGTGCTGCCTGATCTCCCTTTCTTGCTAGACAGGGTTACCGTATTTAACCGTTAAACACTAAACAGAAAACGCCTGGGGTTATGGAGCGGTCACTCTCAGATGATGCGTACACTACGGATGCGACGCTCTGTCTGATTCTGCTTTGTTAACGTCGGGCGTATGAAATGGTGGCGTGATTCAAAAAAAAAAAAAAAAAAAAAAGGTCTTTTATAAAGTTGTTTTTTACAGTAAAAAAAAAACACTAATACTTTATAAAACTGAGCCTTTTGGGGAGAAAATCACTTAATTAACATCTGCTTTGAATTTTCTTAACCTTCCTAAATTTCCCCAGCTCCTCTCTGCTTTATTCGGAAAATAATACACGTGGGTGTATGTGGCATTCGGTATTTTCATTTGTGTGAAGGAAAAAAAAAAAACGACCCATACGCCTTTATCAGAATGCGTTAAAGACGATGAAAGCCATCTCATTTATTATTCAATAAAATGATTAATTTCGATTTTAAATTTCTAAAATTAATTCTACAATTTGGATGGAATTTTAGGGGCGGCGCGGTGGTGTGGTGGTTCGCACTGTCGCCTCACAGGAAGAAGGTCCTGAGTTCGATCCCCAGGGACGACCGGAGTTTGCATGTTCTCCCCGTGTCCGTGTGGGTTTCCTCCGGGTACTCCGGTTTCCTCCCACCGTCCAAAGACGCATGCACAGAGGGGATTAGGCTAATTGGCGACTCTAAATTGGCCGTCGGTGTGAATGTGAGTGTGAATGGTTGTCTG
>JAQMCW010000016.1:15316780-15337202 GCA_030068335.1 Chrysichthys cranchii | reverse complement strand
CACGTTCACACCACGAGTGCTTGAGCGGAACTGAATGTTTGTGGTGTGAAGCGTGGGTCGGCTGTCTGTACGTCAGGTGAGGATCTGTTCGTCGGTCGGGACAGAGTCTGTCCGGGAATTTAGCTCGTATCGACGCGTTCACGAGACGAGGGTCCGCTGTACTTATCATTTTGAATCCTAGCACATTTAACATGAATGCTTTTCTTAAACTATAAAAAATGTTCACAAACCTGATTGGAAGCTGTATATTTAATATTCAATTAATGTCACCTTGAGCTGTCTAATTTTTCATTAATTGTGCAGCATTACGTAGCAAGACGTAACGGCGATATTATTGTACAAACTGTAAATCTTCATAAGCACCTTGGAAATTTTCCTGATTGATGAAAGGTGTTCATTTTAGCGGTGTTGTACATTGCAGTGATTCTTTCACAGCAAGAATGAATGAAAAGGTTAAAGCTCAATGGACAAAAAGGAAGAGAGGAGAAACGACAGAAGCCTGGGTCTGATTTGCATTATATTTTGCATGTTTTGATGAAAACTAGAGCTTTGTTTAGCACCATTAAACCCCAAATCTCGGACAGACATGACGGGAAACCGCTACGCCACTCATCTTGTCTCACCTCGTCACGGAGTTTAGCAGCAAACACTTTTGATGACACGTATTAGATTACAGTCACGTTTCATATTGCTTTGATCTTGATGTAAAACAACTGCGGAGGAAGAAAATTATCAACCAAATTATCCACATCAATCAGCAAGTCAACTTGGCTTTTCTGAGGAAAATTAAAAACTGGGTGGGGGGCGGGAATCACCCGCAGTTAAAAGGCCAAATCGTTACTAAAAGGACAGTCCTTAAAAAAGAGGGACCTCGGAGCGTCCGAACTGGCTGTAATCGATCTGTTTGCTTTTCCAGGTTGGATACAGAAGGTCAGTGAAGGCCTCTGCGATTACAACACAACTGCACGCAAAGGGAACAAAGGCTTGCTGGGAAAGATCAGAAGTGATTAGCTGATGAAACCGTGAGCTTTGTTGGAGATTAACCAGAAAACATCAGCAAGGTAAATAAATGTATGAGAAGAAAACAGCATGTTCAACTTAAAATCATGGGCTTTTGGGAAACTATAAGGTGGGAAAATTAAATATATAAGGTAAGTTCAGAAAAGAACATGTTTCACTTAAATTGTGAGGGTTTTTTTTATTTATTTTTTGAGATTACTCCAACATTAGGAAAACTTTAAAAACAAAACTAAAGTAAAGTGGAAGAGGAAAAGGCATGCTGGGCTTTGGTTTGGATTATTTGGTAAATATCGAGGAGGGAAATTAAATGTAAGATAAAGATGTACAAATGTTGAGGTTAATAGGGAAAAAAGTTCATGTCATCTTAGTATATTCATCTTAAAATCATGGGCTTCATTTTAATTTGATAGGATAAAATCAGTGGTGAAAAATTCAATTTAATGTTTGAAAACAGCGTGTTCGACTTAAAATCATGGGCTCTGAGATTATTAGGAAAATATTAGATGGAAAAATGTAATGGAATTTCAGAAGATTTAATGTAATTTCCCTTCAGGGATTAATAAAGGCATCTATCTATCTATCTATCTATCTATCTATCTATCTATCTATCTATCTATCTAATATATTGATTTTCTAAAATAATCAACTTCAACTTAAAATCGTGGGTTTTGTTCAAGATGACTATAATAAGAAAACAAAACTTTAAAAAAAAAAAAGCATGTAAGCATGTTCAACTTCATGGGATTTGGTTCAGATTACACAGAACATCCTACGAGGAAAATTTCATATTCAACTTAAAATTTTTGAGATTCATAGGTAAACCTTAGGAGAAAAATGTTTAGCAATCTTAGAAAGTACAGTAGTTGCATTTTCAACTCCAGATCATGGGCTTTATTTTAACTGAATAAGATCACATTTATGGTAAAAAAAAACAAAAAAAACAACAACAACAAAAAAAATATTAATGCTCAGAAAAATCATGGCCTTTAACATGAGATTATTTTAATAGGAAAACTAAAAAAAAAAATAGGAAAGGAATTTAAAAAAAATATAAGCTCCAAAAACCTTTTTTTTTTTTTTTTTTTTTTAAATGTAAAAGTTAAATGTAAGGAAATTAAAATTAAAAATCAATCGATGTTTTTTTTTTTTTTTAGATTAATTCTGTGCGATTAAAACACCGGCGGAATCGATGCTCACCATAAAATTGTGGAATTAAACATTTTAAAACGTTTGAAGGTTTAAATCGCATGTTCAGTTGTGGGATTTCTTACTGAGGTTAATAACAAAAAGATTAGGAGACGTGCTAAAATAAAATAGTACATTCATCTTAAACTCAGATCTTAGTTTGACAAAAATAGGAAAGCATTACGGGAAATGGAACGTAAACTACGGAAGCTAACGTTACATGTAACGTCAACGTAAGCTAAAATAAACATGTTTAACTTATCATTGTGGGTTTTGTTTTGAGATTAATTGGAAAATATTAAGGGGCGGGGGGGGGTTTAAGTATAAGCTAAAAAAAAAAAGGAAATAAAAGACAAGAAATTGTACTGTATATTCAACAGAACTACATGGGTGTTGAGATTAACGGGGAAACGTTAAGGGAAAATAATTACATGTAAGCTACAAAAAAAACTGCATGTTTAGCTTAGAGTTGAAATTTTGCTTGGTTATAGAAAACTCTTAAAGTTGAAAATGAATAAAATAAATTCAATAAAAGTAAATAAATAAATAAATGAATGAATGAATGAATAAATTTATGTTAAGAAAACAGCATGGATTTACAATTGCGGAATTTTGTTTGAGATTATTCGGAAAACAGTTAGGAGGAAAGTGTATGAAAGATGAGAAAATGGCATATTCAAGTAACCAAGAGCCGGATTTCTCTTCTGGTAAAGTCGATTAGCCATGAGTCATCTTGTACTGACGCAATTTACGGCCCCACAATGAAGAAGAACTAGAAAAGATTAATCACAGCGTCATTACGAGCTGTTTGTGCATTTGTCTGATCCCATGATGCACCACGGAAGAGAACCGCTGTCTCCACAATCAACAAGCTGATGATCAGTTGCCGAGATCGTGTTGTGAAAGGATGATTTATTTCAGCTTCAGAGACGCTAATGGCCTGTTGTTATCCTTCATTTTGGGTGCTTACAGCCTTGTAAAACTTTTATGATTATGTGGTTAGGCTGTAAATTATGTAGGGCGGGTCTCGCTTTCATGAGCATGGCAAAGGCACTAATCAACCCGGCGAGCGCTCGAAGAGAAGGAAAGAGGAGAGGAAGCGAAAAGGCACACGAGCAGGGGATGGTTTCTTCTGTTTGCTTGTTCGGAGACTAAAAATATACCGAAAAACAGCCTTCTGTACAGATGATTACTTGATGATCATTTTGAGTAAGAGCTTGCGTTGTTTTGTTCGTATGTAGCAGTGGACAAATGAAAAAAAAAAAAAACATGGAAAAAAGATTTGAACGCAATATAGGACGTCACAAAATGTTTAGACAGAAATAAATCCAGTTTTATCGAATCATGTTCCATTGTATATTCCTACGCAGAATCCGAGAGGAAAAATTTGTGCCCCCGTGGTTGAAAATTGTACTTAAAGATCTTAAAAACAAGGGGAAAAAATCATCACCTACCAAGAAAATAGCATGTTTAGCTTAGGATTTTTGCTTGAAAAAAAAAAAAAGGCTTTTATCACCTTCAAAAAAAGGGGAAATGTAAGTGTTCAAATTAACATACTATACAATGACTTTTGTTATTTCTAATAACGGATCAAGGGCTAAGGAGACCTTAAACACTACGTCTTGTCTTCTTGCTAAAAATTCTTTTTAAACGCTGTCGATTTTTTTTTTTTTTTTCTCGCGGGGGTGTGCAAAGTTTCGCACTCAACAAATATATATATATATATATATATATATATATATATATATAATTTTTCATCTGAGGATTTATAAATTCTACATAAACCTCTATATCTAGACTCCAGATAACAATATACGTATCACAAGGCTTTGGTGGATATTCGATTCTGATTGGCCAATTCCAGCGTTCTATGGTTATTTCTATTCTAAAGAACAGACCGTTGCTATGGACACCGTTCTGATCATCCAATCATATCAATCCGCAGAACAGCGCAGGGAATCTTGCTGCGTTAATAATCAAATAAGCAACTTCAGCTCATTCGTGACACCCTTATGGATGGATGGATGAATGAATGGATGGATGGATAGATAAACCATTGCACTGAAAGAAAACACGATGGAATTTTCTCCTAATATTAAAGTTCGGTTTAGCACCAATTATAATGCTAAGTAGGCTAATCTTAAGAAGGTTCCGTTGAGTTTACTTGAGAATCGAAGTTAGATTATCTAACAGACTAGCAGAAGCCAAAAAATAAATAAGTAAATAAAGAAAGACAGAAAATCAATCAAAGTATTGATTTCTTTTAGCAAGTGGCTGTATAATAAGTGGGATAATTGAGCCGCAGAATATTGCAAAATAAACCCCAGGGTGATTCAAGACCTTACGTCACCCTATCGGGGTTTATTTCACCCTCCCTGGCATCAAACAACGTCATCTACAATTTAATGCATTGTCTCCTAAATAAATAAATAAACAAATAAATAAAAATACAAAAATAATAATAACAAAAAGATGGTCATTCGGAAGAATCTTTAGAATCCTTTACGATCCCGAGAACCCTTAAAGGAACCTTTCTTCTCTACGACTGCATGTAGTGGACTCACATTTTTGGGTAATTAAAAAAAACAAAACAAAAGAAACCCACGAATCCGAAATCACGTGTCACGGAACGTGAGCTGTGGAAGAGCGGAGCGGATTAGCGCGTGGTGGTTCGGCGCTCGTTCACGAGGTGACATTTCCTCGGGAGGGATTTCAATATCTCCTAAAATCCCAGTCACCTGAGGAAGATGGGGGTCATCACACATCACGTAGGTCCCACAGGGAGCCACGCTGAAGGGGGAAAATGCAGTGGTGTCCGTGTGTGATGAATTTCTGCTGTCTTTCTTCTGGTGCGTGCAGGGTGACATTGGGAAAGAAGCCAAGGGCGTTATGATGAAGGCCACGCCGTCACCGTTACACAGGGGAACTCTGTCTCTCTCGCCGTTAATGATGATGGTTCTCTAAAACCATAGCACTCTGCACCTTTATCCCTCTTTGTGGGACTATATTTATTGCTGGTATGAAAGCATAGCCATCACAGACCGGGGACCCCTTTAGTGCCAATAAATAAATAAATAAATAAATAATCTCGGATCGACGGCTCAGAGCAGAGCGATTGTATGAAAGTAATCCAACTCGAATATCAGGCTGTAAGATTTTATAAGATGGTAACAGATTAATTTGATGCTAATCCTATCTCACCACTGAGTCTGAGCCACCCATCCAAGAAACGTTCGTTTTCTAAATGTCCCCGCTTTGTTTCTGACCAATCAGCCTTGTCAGAAGGTGTTGATTAATTTTCTCTAACAGCCCTTTTGACCGCAGTCCCAACGGCATGCGCATATTTATCAACCCGTACAGGGAGGCTCCAGCTAAACTAACATGTTACCAGGATGTCACGCGACGTTAAATGTAAGCGTAATCGGATCAAAAGGTACGAGCTTTGGTCCTGGAGGAATAAACCACTTCAAGGTGTACTGTGAAAGGGAAATAAGTCTTACGGTGGGAATAGTAACCCTGATGTTTTTCATTCCTTACGTAACACTTCTGCGACTCCTAACACACGTTTTGCTTCTTAAAACCAATTTTAAGTTTCGGGGGGGGGATAAATAAATAAATAAATAAATAAATAAATAAATAAATAAATAAATAAATAAAAATAACCCACAAACCATTTTTGCATCAGTTTTGCAACTCCAGAGGAACCGATAAAGGTCTTGTGAAGAACCCAAAGACGGAGGGATTCTCTTGGAGTAGATACGCAATGCTAAGCATCCAGTGAAACCTTATGGAACAACTTTCCAGGAGTGTAAGCGTAGTCCTGCTGGGATTTGTCCTTATGTTTTTTTCTTCTTCTTCTTCTTCTTCTTTTTTTTTTTTTGCCGAAGCAACATTACTACGAACATAATTCATGACCTTTTTAAACCTTGATTGACTGGAGTTGGGAAAACCATGACTTTTTAAACATGAGCTCCTAAACTCTTTGGAAGAACGGTTAAACGATAGCGCTTAGGGTTTCTTCAGTTTGACCCTTAAAGATTCTTTGAAAAAGCTTACGACAGGGATTCCTTATCAGAAATCAGAAAAGGGTCCAAGTGCAAAGCTCTTCAGAAAGCTACGAAAGAACCTTTGAGGAACTCGACATACCACATCTCGGCAGCATCCATGTTTTCAAACCCAACTTAAACGATCCCGGCGACAAACTCTTCCTAAGAATGTGCACTTGTGATCTACGAAACTTTACAGTTCTGCCCTTTTCTCCGAATCCACAAATGACGAACGGTGCCCCAGACCCGTGCGCTAACACACACCACACGATGAATACAGATCCAGCCCAGGATCTCACAGCAACCAAGCAATTAGCTCTTCCAAAGCGGTGAGGTTTAAAACGCATTAGTATTCATGGATCAGCCGGGGCGCAAGCAAAAAAAAAAAAAAAAAAAAAAACCTGCAGTGCTTATAAAAGATTGAAAATTCTCACCTCCCGCATACATAACGGCCAGCATGATGGAGGAAACCCAGGCGATCTGGCTGTAGGACACGCCGAAGTGGCGCTGGATCTCCTTGAAGTACATGGTCAGGGCTTTGGGAAAAGCGTAGGAGAAGCCTATGGAGATGAAGGCACCGAACACCACCACCCAGCCCCAGCCTCCGTCCGGAGGGCTGGAGCGTGAAGCTGAGGCCATGAGCGCACCGAGGGAAGGGAAGCAAGTGAGAGTGAAAAGAAGGGACGAGAGAAAGGATAAAGATGAGGACCGGGAGGTTCCTCTAAAGGCTGACCTTCGTACCTTCTGCTAAGTCAATCAGTGCTTGACAGTCCTACTCAATAGCATGTGACATCCGGGTATCACTCATGATTAACATGTTGATAAAGGCCAATGTATCACACAATATCCACTAATCAGTGCTGCTTGCTCAGGCAACACACTGCTGGCCTCATACAAGAACTTTAAGTTTAAGGCTAATATGTTTGCTCCATATATTTACGGAGCAAGATTATATAGTGCAAGCAATCAGTTAATCGATAGATCGTGATCTTCGGCCCGCACCCGGGCTCGACCTGGGCGTCGTTCTGTGCGGAGTTTGTGTGTTCTCCCCGTGACCATGTGGGTTTCCTCCGGGTACTCCGGTTTCCTCCCACAGTCTAAAGACATGCACAGAGGGGATTAGGCTATTTAGCTACTCTAAATTGGTCGTAGGTGTGAATGTGAGTGTGAATGGTTGTCTGTCTGTGTGTGTCGCCCTGCGAAGGATTGGTGACCTGCCCAGGGTGTAACCCCGCCTCTCGCCCAAAGTCAGCTGGGATTGGCTCCAGCTTCCCCCCCCCCCATGACCCTGAACAGGATTAAGCGGCAGAAGATAGGTGAATGAGTGAGAGAGAACTAAAAAGACAAGTAATGGAAACGTAAATTTCGCAAAAACTCCCAAATATTGTGGGGGAAAAAAGTTTTTACACTCGCATGAGGTGGTTCTTCAGATGATTCAGTAAAGAAATATTTCGCCAAATTGAAACGGAAACACGTTTTCCCCATTTAAATCACACAACATGACATGAAGAGCAAATGGAAACTCTAACTTTCAGAAAATAGAGTGCTCTGTAAGAGCTACTGAAAGAGGAGAAAACCCAGCTTTAATCACATAACATAGCACGCTCAGTGGGAACTCGGTGTGTGTTTTGTCTAATTTTTTAAAAAACTAACGCTTCGATTTCACCCAAAACTGCAATAGAAACCCACAGCTAGTGATGTATAGGGTGCAAAAAAAAAAAAAAAAAACCCCTCACCTGAAATAAATAAATAAATAAATAAATAAATAAATAAATGCTCACGTTTTCTCCTTGTTTAAAGTGACCCACTAATTCCCAAATTATCTCCAAATAAATTACAAGTCTAAACACTTACATATAATATGCATTTGCAAGAAATTGAAATGGACGCAAACTGACAAGAAAGTTGTGTTTCACAAGGTAGGCGAAAGAAACGCTTAAAAATATACAGCGATAATAATATTTAAGTGGGAAAGAGTTCCTATTTAAATAAACCTCCTCCCAAACAAGTGAAACCTTTTAAGGAAAGTAACCCCCCCCCCCAAAGACTTAAAAACTCTAAACCATCAAAAAAAAAACGTGCAGTAAATTTGAGATATAGCCGTTTTTAGAAAAATCATGTCTTTAGTGCCCTTTGCAGGAACGTTGAAATCAGCTCCAGCATTCTCACTGAGGGTTTATCTAAAACAAAACCTACGGGGAGATTTCAACCAGGAGCGTCAACGACAAGACACGAGAGCGTTCCCACACCAGCGCACAGGAGCTGAGCCGTCTCACAAGGCTTTCTTTATTGGCCACTTCAGGTAAGCGAGCGAGCCTACATCTCAGTGTGATCATGGATTGAGGCTTGGTTTATCCGTCCGTCCATCCGTTATCCGGTGTACAGTTATGCCTCACGGGCGTGCGAACGTGTTAGCCAATCCCAGCTAAGTTTGGGTGAGAGGTGGGTTACATCCTGGGCAGGTCACTGATCTAGCGCAGGGCAAACAATCATTCATGCACATATTCACACCTATGGGCAATTTAGAGTAGCCAGTTGTCCTAATCTACATAACCTAATCTTTAGTCTGGGGGAGAAAAACAGACCACCCAGACGAACCCCACGCAACCACGGGGACAACGTTAAAAAAACAAACAAAAAACAAAACAAGTCAGAACCCAGAATCTCCAAGCTCCAGGCGACAGTGCTCACTATTGTTGAAATGTTTTCTTTCTACGTCGATGTCTTTGTGTGTAGGTGACGGAAAGTAAAAGCCAAATGCGCCAAAAGAAAACAAAAAGCCCGCTTGTTTGAAGGCTCCAGAAGCTCAGCAGAGTGAAGGTGAAGGTCGGTGCAGGCCCTGCAAACACACATGATTAAGACTGCCTCCTGCTGAGCTCAAGGTGCTGCTCTCATTGTTGTTCCACATGTCGATTGTTGCTGTTACACAATTTCTTATTACTGCATGTTCCTGAACAAAGTGGACTGTAATTAAGTACTTACCTTCGTACGACATGCACGACATTGTACATATAAATGACGTTATTACACACGTTACATTGTAATTACATATTTATTACATCGTTATTACTCTCGAAAGTGCGCTCAAGGATAGGTGTAAAGACATTATTACACTGTAATTACATCGTTACTATGCCTATTATCATGTAATTAGGTTACCATACAATCTGTAACATTAGGTGATGTAATTATCACACGTTTATTACATTGTAATTACCGTACAATCTGTAACTTTGGGTGAAGTGTAATTACATTGTCTATTACAATGCAATTGCATTATTTTAGTCTATTACAATGTAATTACATTATCTTGTCTAGTTATTACAATGTAATTACCGCGCAATCTGTAATGTTAGCTGAAGTGTATTTGCATTATTATTCAATACAACAATTTCCTCAGACTGATCACTTTCACCTTATTAACATCCGTCCATGCGTCAACATACACACGATTTCCTTTTTCAATTATTTTTATTTTCAAATTATGTGCAATGTGAATTTCACAGTAGAGATCAAAGTATAGTTCACAAACTCTCATACCATACAGACGAGGCAAACAAAAGAAAAAAGAAAAAAGGTAGACACAAAAACGAAAAACAGAACTAAAACATTAGCTATGTTCGCAAAGACGAGGAGGTCAATCGGCTTTTGAAGTCGCAGCAGACGGTAAGAGAAGTGTAGCTCAGGCTCTCTGTAAGCTTTCTATACAGTTCGACCACATGAGGAAAATCAAAAATAGTACTGCTGTTACAGTTAGTGTCTGTAATGCTTTGGGTTATTGTTAAAGTGATGGCATCACTGGGGAAACCTTTAGAACAAAAGAGGTATAAACTGATGAAACCGGAGAAAAGCAGAACGTCGAAAGTACCAGCGTCCAGATTTGAAATAGAAAATAAGCACTTGTTAGCAAAAAGGGAAGAGGGGGGGAAAAAAAAAAAAAAAAAAAAAAAAATCACATCTATTATTCAAGTTGAAAAAATAAAGGTAAATAAAATAAAAAAAAAACCAACTGTGCAAGTACAGCAACTTATGTTACAGTATTTTACATGAATATCAAACCGTAGTCAATACAGTACTGGGTATAATCAGTAATTAATCCTGAGAATGGTCCGGTTCTGGTTCTCATGCTACTGAGCTTTGTTTAGGAGTCTTGATGAAGGCAACTTATTGCACCAGAGTCACAGCTAAGTTTGTTCAGCTTCCATCCCTCCAGACGAGAAAACTCCAGAGGACACACCGCCGAGGTGACACGCACGTGGGCCACGTCATCACGTCCTCTCGCGATACGGCCTGGAGCGCAGTGCACGCTCACTCGTTCCGAAAATGAGCGGTCGGCACTTTGAAATGGCTTCGCGGCGGGTTTTTGCGCGTGTGAGATGTAAAAACGGAGCCTGCAGTTGCAACCGAGAGCGAATGTAGTGCAAGATCAGCATGCCACGGGGAGCAACAGAACGTACAATCAACAAAACCAAAGGAGCAATAATGTTCAAACACATCGAGCTACAACAGGACTGTGACCCGGTGGCTGGATTTAAAAAGAAAAGAAAGAAAAAAAAAACCCCCAAACAAACCAAACACAAAAAGAAGTGTATTTCTGTACAGGATTGTCAAAGAAAAAGCAGCACTGAGAGACTGAGTCTGTTAAAATTCTCCTGATGATGGATGGATGGATGTACGAGTCACAGAATGACGTTCCTCCCAAAGAAAACAAGGATTAAACAGCACCTCTCGCTGGACTGGCGATAATGATAATCACATAAACCCCCAAAAGTAACACTGCGTGAACGCCTGATGTCTAAACGTGTTTGGCTTCTTTTACGACATCTTTAATGCATACCTCCTACTGAAGAGGAGCGTCGTCCTTTTTTATGCAAACAGAACTTTTGTTTCAAAACACAAGGATTAATGCATGTGAAATAGGATCCTGCTGGTGTCGACCTTGAAAATTCTCCCTAACGGCTTAGTGGCACTTTGCAGCCCTGCTTTGACGTCCTCAAACCTGTCTCCTGGTTTTCATTAAACGTGTGGCCAAAATAGGATCTTGACAAAACTGGGTTCAGAGCTTAGCAATTGGTCTGTGTTTAACCACAGGTTAGAGTGGGAAGGAAACAAAAAGAGGTGCTCCATTTATCTCAGGGATCTTCTCTTCAAGGTCTGAAGTGGAATGGTACGTCCTCAGGACTGGAGAGGAGAACCCTTGTTTTAAGCTTCAACTGCGCCAATTCTGCAGCACGGTACACCGAGCCACTCCAATATGGAGATCAGAGTACAACATCGCGTCCTCGCTAAATTGGCGCTGGTGACTGACACACACACAAATACACGCCGCCCCCCCCTCCCCGCAAATATATAGCTGGACAGGTGTGAGTTTACAACCATACATCCGTTTGTTGCCGTTCTTCAGATCACAACGCGCAGTTTCAGTGTTAATTTTTTCCCCCGTTGTATAAAACAACTCTTAACTCTTAAAAAGGCTCGAGTGTCAGCCGACGCGTTGCGTTGGAGCACAGAAAGCACCAAACTGGATAGAACTGTGGCTCTCCTAAGGTGGAGGCCCTGAGAAACGCCAAAACAGATTCGACGCTAAAAAATCTGAGCAACTGAGATGGAGGAGAGGGCGAAAGAAAACTAATTCAAAAGCAAAAAAAAAAAAAAAAAAAAAAAAAGGATCAACATGCATTTAGGTTGGCATTTTAAAAGGCAAACTACAACAACAACAAAAGTTTTTTAAGAAGACAAAATAAAATAATCAGCCACTCACAATTACCTTAGTCTATATTAACGATTACGAAACGACGAAATAATCAAAAGAGCCAAAACGAAAAGAGCATTTCTCTATACATGGTTTTAAAGAATCTTAATGGGGAAAGAAAAGCACAGAGGACTCATTATTCAGTATTCTAGCTACCTAACGATGGGCACCTCATCCCACCAAACCCGTATGAATATATATAGCTATTTATATATTTTTATTACTTTGTCATTTTTGACACACGCTGCTTGTCCTTTCCGAAAAGGACATCATCTAGCTCACTGCACACCAACAAACCGAAAACAAAACAGAAAGAAAAAAAACAAAAAAACAAAACAAACCCTCACCTTAGCCTTAGAGACAAAAGAAAAATGGCTCAAGACACAAACAATGTGATAATTGCACTTAGAATTTGTTTGTTTTAAATGTAAAACAAGCAACAGCGAGGACACTTTGTTCTTGTCTCTCATAGATTAAAAATACTGCCGTCTTCACAACAAGCACTCCTCTGAGGTCATCGAATATCGCTCGAATTTAAGACTCTCCTCCTCCCGTGTCTGGGGACTCGAACAGCACCATGGTCGGGGAACAGAACTACTGATCCCCCTTCTCCTGAAACAAACAAACAAACAAAACAAAACAAAACAAAAACCCAACGAAACATCCCTGCGTCCCACTTTCTGCGGTTAATCAAAGCACTTTCTGGAGACACTGAGGGTACAGCTTGGCTACGACGCACTCGAAATGACGGCCGAGATCCCAGAGGCGCTCCGGTGTCTCGTAGACTTTGCTCCAGGCGTCGTCCCCCTCGTCGTACTGGTACAGAGAGTTCTTGCGGCTCGTGCGGAACACGTGCTCCTCCACCGTGACCTGGGTGGCGCGCACGAACAGGTGGAGGTGTCCTCCTAACATCATTGCTTTGATGTAGGGGCTGGCAGCCTGCTCGAAGGGCAAGTCCTGTCGCTGGCTCCAGCTGTTCTGCTCAAGGTCGAACACCTCCACGGTGAAGGTGCGCTGGTGGTTGCGGCACACGCCGCCGATGTAGTAGATGCGGTTCTTGTGCAGCGCCGCCAGTCCCTGGCTGCGGGGGATGTTCATGGGAGCGAGGTGGCTCCAGTAGTCTTTACGGGGGTCAAAGCAGAAGAAGTACTCGCCTAAAGGCAGGAAGAAACGGATTGTTAAAAGGGTTTCAGATCAACAGGACAAGTGAAGTTCAGTACCAATCTCTGTGCTCTCCCTGGGCTCCTGAACACGCCGGTTATCAGACACCCCGCCACATCAGGGCATTTACGCCACTCCCTGACAACCAGGTCTGGGGCAGGACCTTCAACCTGGGGCTAAAGTTATCAAATAAATTCCTACCATCTCTGAGAAACTGCGAGACTAGGAAAGACCTCCGACTACACCAAGAGATCGATCAGGAGCAGCATATGTGGTTGGCATGTCGGGTTTGAAGAGAATTCAGGTTCCTTCTAGTGCAAGATGGATGCCCTGATCTCCACATGGGAGAATCTCAAAAAATCGAGTATCCCTCCCTCTGCAAATAGTTGGACCTTTGAAGAAGTTAGAGCAGGACTGCTAGATCTTTGCATGGGGAAAATAAATAAAACTAGCTCTTGTTCAGTAGCCCGAAGGTATCCCGTACAGTTCGCCATGCAAGGGGCTGCTAAACAGAGTCCAAGGGCCCAAAGATTTCCCAAGCAGGGACTGAAGTGAGGAGTGCAAGGTGATGGAAAGCAAATCAGTCAGCCAACCTGCGGTGCTTGGAACAAATCCATCTTGTAGGTCAGTATCAGGCAGAATGTCTTGCTTGAGGCAGGAGCAAGCAACAATTCGGAGGATGCAATGGATGGAACGTCACTTGGGTAAAGTTCTGGCAGGCCTTTCCTCTGTGATGCAATCTGCTCAGGATGTTTCTCACCCCATGAAAATATTTCTACGCCTTAAATGCAGGCTAGTTCAAAGACTCTTCACATAAACATGCAATGACAAAAACAGACAAGACATATTTTGTGCGTTACATAAAGATTACCAACGAATCAAGCAACTCTCACCTTGGAGCACATAGATGCGATCCTTGTACTCCACAGCGCTGTGGAACTCCATGGCAACCGGCATCGGACTAACAGCAATCCAGCGATCATCCCTGGCATCGTAACATTCGACTGATTTAAGGGCGTTACGCCCGTCACCCTCGTACACGCGTCCTCCGAGGGCGTACACCTTCCCGCAGCAGTGTACCAGACGGCATCCGATCCTCGCTCTCAGCATGGGTGCACGTGCCAGCCACCGGTTGCCGGCGTGTTCATACTGCCAGACGTCGCTTTCTGCTCGATGATCAATGCACGTCTCGCTGCTCCCGGGCCGGTAGCCTCCAGCGATGAATATGTCGTTCTCGGGCGTCACGAGGATGCCGACCTCGCGTAGGTCGTTGGGCGGTTTGCACAGTTTGTACACCTTGCCCGTGGCTGTGTCCAGACATGGTACTGTCTGCTTTTTGGCGGAGTGCTTGTGCGCCGCGTCAAAACAGATCACCATCTCAGACGCCGTCATGCCTAGACGCTGTGGGCAGCCGTTGGCACCGTTAGCTCGGCTCTTTTCCGTCGGCTCCACGGGCAGCGCCAGGGCAAAAGGAGCTGGGATGCGGCTCACAAAGGCCTCATCTAACAACGGCAGGCGGATACACTTGGCGAAGACGTCGGCGAGGAAGGGCTGCCGGCGCACAGGGTCGTGCTCCAGCCAGCGCACGATGCCCTCGTACACGTGCTCCTCTTTTTCCACGTTCAGATCGTCACTATCCAGAATTCCTACCAGCTGCTCCTTGGTCAGCTGCAAGAACTCGAGTTCGTCCACAGCGCACAGAAACTTCCTGCGCACATAGTCCTGGGCCCGTTCGCGAAGCTCCCGGTGTCCGTACGTGTCAGCAAACATGAAGACACCGATGCAGTTCTGTGGCTCCAGGCGGCTGATCATGAAGTGAGCGCACTGGTCTTGCAGGGCTGGGATCTGGAAGAGACTTGCTGCCGTAAACAGAGCTTGCACATTGTGCTCGGACAGAGCAACGCGTGACGTGTAGGCGTAGTCCAGGACCAGGCTCATGGACTCCGACTCCACGCCTACGATGCGCACCTCGCGCTGGCTGCTCTCCGTAAGGCCGCTGGTAAACATCGATCTGACATGACAGGAGGGGAGGAAAAATGAAACAAAATGAGGACTGCTGGTCGTCAGGGTTTGCATTAGTTTGCATTCCATTAATGATTTCAGGTGTTGCTAATTTTATGGTCATCAAGCAACGCATCGGAGTATCTGGGTTTTCAAAAAAAAACAAAACCTTAACCCTTAGGTAATACCCTCAAATTCATAAAAGAAACACTCCCTGATTGGCCGACGCAACATTCCTGATTTAATAGTATTTAAATCTCCTCAGGAGCGAATTCTGTATTGGCCAATCAGGTTTTCTTTTCTTTTCTTTTTTTTTTGCGAGTCTTCCCTGTCATGTTATACAGTACTTTGAAAACTTGCGCCTACTTCACCAGTGCGGGTGGCTATTTGTCATGCTCAAAAGTGTATACATTTTTTGGGCCCCTCTGTACACACAGACAAAATTTCTTTTATACATTATACAGTTTCTCTTCCTATATTGTACGGTATTTTATTCGCTGCATTTATTTCTCTTGCACTGTTCATTTTACTGCTGTAAAACTCAAACGTCTCTTCTTTTAAAAAGCGCCCTAACATTTCTATGTAGTGTACAGCTCGTTTACCAGCTGTGAAAATTCCATCAACATCGAAACGCTCGACGTCAAACCTGAGGAAACCGCTACAGGCGAGTTAATATAACCGCAATCAGTCGTTTATTTAACATGAAATAAAGTCCCACCCACCCTTGCATGTTATGTATGTGTCTTTCTAAGATCTATAAGAACTTTATCACTGTATTTTGCTCGGTGCTCGTCCAGTACGCAATATATTTTGAGGTTCAGTCTCCATTGATGACAAATGAATTGCATGCTAGCTAACAGCCACACCTCTATTTATGAACCCTTTGATTAAATACAGTAGACCCTCTGGTCAGAAACACTCCCGAACACGAACAAATCGGTTCCTGACCAATCGGTTCCCCTTCCGCTTCGTACACGCCAATATTTTCCCGTTTTCTGTTTGCGTATTGCGAAATTACGTACCTAACAAAGAAGCGCGTGTGCCTTTAATCGGTCTCGCTCAGACGTGCGTTCATTGGCTGTACAGTAACCTCCTCCCCGCCCATCTTCCTCCTCACTTTCTTAACGCCAGAAGTCGACTCCTGCAAGGTTTGTTTTCTTGGTTGTTTGCACTAAGTTTTTGTGTAATTAAGGATTGTTCAAACTTTGAACACCGTCCACCTACGCCAGCATACATAACTACATAACCACCGCAAAGGTAACGTGCATTAAAATCATGTTTATTTTTTCTGTGCTTAAAACTCATTAAAAAAAAGTTTACAGATAACGGTTCGTAGGGGTCTAATACGGACTCATGCAGTCTTAGTTTTCTCGGTTGTTCAAGGTTTTTACATTTAGTTTACTATTACACTTTGCATTCTATGGTATAATGAACTATTTTTGTACTTAAAAATCTTTAAAAAATTTAAAAAAAACCAAACAATATTTACATACAGCTCGTACGGTCTGTAACGGACTGATCGTATCTATATACAATCCAATGGGTTCGGGTCCAGAGGTACCACTGTGTGTGGGTGGGTGTGTATATATGTATGTATATATGTATACAGTGAACCCCCGGCTATCGCGGTGGCTCCGTCCCGGCGCCCCCTGCGACAGGTGAAATCCACGAAGTAGCACCGTCACATTTATTTTATTATTTATATATATATATATATATATATATATAAAGGCTTTATAAACCATTTCCACTCTCTTATTAAGATTTTCCACTCTCTTGTAAACACGTCCTATGCTCTTAAACACTTTCTACACTCTTAAATATACGTCATTTTAACAACATATGAAATCCTACATGTGTACCTACTGCCGGTGAGGTCACTTCCTGTTTACAGCCTGTTTACTAGCTGAAGCGGAAGTGGTGTACACCGCCACTGTGTATTCATCCGCTGATGAAATACAGCGCATACGGTTTTATTTTGATTTAAATGTTCTTTTAATGTTTGAATTAACATTTTAAAAATGATTTTTATATTATATATTATATTTGGAATATATTTTATATTCCAGAGTCCCGTGAAAGCCAAAAAATTCCGCGAATCAAAATGTGAAATTCCACAATGCACTGAACCCGCGATAGGTGAACCGCGATATTGCGGGGGTTCACTGTATTATATATAGACAGATAGATAGATAGATAGATATTACACTTTATTAGACTGCAGTGTTACTTTTTTGTTTTGTTTTTTTCTCCTCATTACATATTCCTTATATCCGCCATGAGGATGTCTATAGCGTGTCAGGTTTTTGGGACAAGCTGGTCATGTCTACCATTTCATAACCTCATACTTCGTTTTTCTGAAGGATTTTCAGACCACCGGGACGATAAATCGCACGCAGCACGTTCTACCTGAAGTAAGGACTGATGGCGGCGAGCACATTTCTGTGACAGGCGAAGGTCTCGCCGTTGTCCACCTCCAGGACGATGTCGGTAAGCTGCGCTTCGTCATACAGGGCTTTGAGCTGCTGGAGAATGGTGCAGGCATGCAGGGCGTCTACCCCGTTATAGCTCGTGCTCGCAGGAGTCCCATTTTGTACTTGTAACAGCTTTCCAACGTCTGCGGCGAAAAAGAAGAAAGCAGAGTGTCAAAGGTAAAAACTAGCGAGTCGATATAGCCTCGTTGTTTCTCGTTGTAATTAGTCTGCAAAATTAACACTTTATAAACCACTTGGACGCTAACAGAGCATATTTAACCCTTTATAGGGCACTAAAGTGAAATACTTTACAAAATATCGTATGTTGAACCACTGCTTAGCCTCCTGAAGAGTCTTTTCCTGTAGGAGACATGCTGCGGTGTTTAGGAGACATGCTTCTGAATTAAAATTAGCTCTTGAAGCACACACACACACACACACAAAAAAAAAACATGTGGTGATGCACTGTACAGTACACCGATACACAAGGTAGCTCCATGAGCTGCAGGAGAGAGTGATGTATATATGTCCGAACGTATTGTACGTCGTACGCTGTTACTCTGACCTGCCAGCGATGCCTGCCCACGAATCTTAAATATCTCTGAAATATTTTACAATTTTTAGCGCATCACAATTGTCATCATAACTTTGAAAAACCGTACGTCGGGTCATCGTGACTCAGGGAGCACCTGTGGGACAAAAACATATATACACATAAATTAACATTTATTTAGGACGGGAGGAATCCACGTGGTTCCGCGACCTCTCGGAGAGGGATTTCGGATGTCCGCTGAAGTTACCAAATATGGCTCTTCGCCCGATAAAGGGTTAAACGAGAAGAGCTTCTCGAACACACAGAACCGCTCCGGAAAGCTTCTCATTCTGTCAATCTTTCATTTTAATATAAATGTGACATAAAACATGAAGCAGATCCTCGATGATGACGCGTCCTGTTTTTTTTAACATCTTGAGTCACGAAAACATAAATCATCTACGACTTAAGAAAACCACGAAACACAAACTTGTCAACACCAACACGGTCGTAATGTCCATCCGAGCACAAATTCCTGAAACCTAAATGGCTCAACAGACAATAAAGACTTCTAGGAAACACAAACGAGCACGGTAATAATAAATAAGCATTTTCTCCCTCTCTGTAACCCTTAACCTTTCATAGGAAACTGGAACCAGGGTTGATTTTAGTTCCTGGGACACAATTATACAATCCTTTTCCCTCCTACTTTTCTGGAAGAATCTTCTTCTTCACCTTTTTAAACCTGTGCTGGTTTTTAACTTCATAGACTCAGGGGGGAAAAGTGTCCTCAACCGCACCGTTGCTCGTCGCTGATGCAGCAAAACATACATTTATCCATCTTTCATATGCATCTTCGACTTTTGGAAAACTGCACATCGTGTCCCTTTACTGCTTTTACCCTCAGGGCAGTTACACTCTTATTTAAATAGTTTTTAAAGGTACCCCACATTTCCAAGCCAAAGTTGCAGGATAGCAGCTTACTGTTGTTTTTTTCTGAAAGTGTTTTGTGGCAGCAATGTTAAACAACACCGAACTCTCGATGTAAATTTTTAGAGAGACCGGCACGCACGTCCCAGAATCCTCTGCTTCCAGTCGCGATTTTCAATTCCATCGACATTCCAAAAACAACCCGCACCAATCCGGAGACATCCAAGGCCAAAGATCATACACCGTACTGTGTAACTGAAATCATTTTCTCAAATTATCTCCATTTTAAATTCTTTCTACCAATCCATTCCGTGTTCAGCTGGTTATTCCTGTATGTGAGGGACCCCACCTGAGGCTCTGGCGTCGCGCGGGGAAACCGTGAAGGAAGGGAGAAGAAACAAAAACGTATACAATGAAATCTCTGGTCACGAACCAATCAGTTCCCAACCACAAAATCCTCCAAAATTTTGCATCTGGTCTCGACCATATAATCGGGTGGTGAACAAACAAACACGTCCCCGGCCATTTTCCCCTTCCGCTTCGTACGCATCAATGTTTTCCCATTTTCTGTTTGCGTACTGCGTACCTAACAAAGACGCACGTGTCCCTTTAATCGGTCTCGCTCAGACGTGCGTTCATCGGCTGTACGGTAACCTCCTCCCCGCCCATCTTCCTCCTCAGTCGACTCATGCGAGGTTAGTTTTCTTGGTTGTTTGTAGGAAGTTTTTGTACAATTAAGGACTGTTCAAACTTGGAACACCATCCACCTACACCAGCAACTACGTAACCACCGCAAAGGTAATGTGCATTAAAATCATCTATTTACACATTAATTGTATTAACATTCATTTCAATGGGAAAAATTGATTCAGGTCGCGAACAGAGTCTCGGAACGAATTCAGTTCATAACCAGAGGTTCCACTGTACTTTGTTGAAAGCTGAAGAAAAAGACTTGAGACGGGTTTCCAAGGGATGACCAACAGTGAATTTGCGCGCGTTTTGCCGCACGCTGAACTACAGGGTAGCCATCACGGGTCACATTCAAAACCAAAACAACAAACTGGATTCCGTTTTAAGGTTTCCTGGGTCACTCAGCCGGGATTTTGTCTCCGCACAGCTTTCACGTGATCCGGAAGCGGAACAAGAACTCGTCCAGGATGCGCATAGCATAGCCCTTATTCAAACACTGGTCCAACCTCGGCGGTGCTTGGATTTGAACTCACAACCTTCCGATCAGTAGTCCTTAACGCAGGGGTGGGCAATCCGAGCCATGGAGGGCCGGTGTGGGTGCAGGTTTTTGAGATGATCCTTCAGTCAACAA
>JAQMCW010000016.1:15249437-15274143 GCA_030068335.1 Chrysichthys cranchii | reverse complement strand
TACAGGAATTCACACTGTTCAGTGTTTGTCCATGCGCTTGGAAATGCCCCAGAACAGGAACCTTCATGATCCAAAAGGACGTTAAGATGATTTTCTTGGGGGACGACTGACTTTTGAATTTCTTCTTCATTGGAAAAGACAGACATCTCCACTCTATGCTTTGTCTTTTGCTCTCTGGTTTATCACCTAATTTTAAAACTGCCTTTATTTTTTTGATTCTTCCTCTTGTATACCGTGGAGAAATCCAACATGTTTACGCATTTTCCTGAGAACATAACAAGCTGTATTTTGTTGTCTCATGAACTTGCAGGAAATTTGGAAACGAGAGGAGAACCAGACCCCGGTGAGGGACGAACTTAATGTTTGGTGAACATAAAGCACGCCTGTAAAGAGATAAGAAGCGTGACGCGTTGTCATTTAATAAACTAAATATAGTAACGGTCAACAACCTGCCATGCTGTAAGAGGTAAAAACACTTCAGGATGTGGTGTTATTGGAAAACTCCTCTACCTGTCATTGATTATTTTCCAATAATCGCGAATGCCCAAGTGTTTCATTACATACTCTGACAATTAGATTTATTTTAAATAGTTCAGAATTTTCCCATTCCTACTTTAAAGTACAGAACACTGGCTTTAATGTCAGAAATCATTTGTAAAAAAGCAAAAGGCCCCGTGTCTCGATCCAATTACTTGTGGAATGCATTCTGATCCAAGTTTTCTGTTTCCGTCATCCAAGCCTTTTTTTTTTCTTCCACACACAAACGCAACACTGTACACGCTATCTCAGATGAACATGTGTTCTGCACTGTGTAGCGACGGATCCCAGGGGCTGCTCATGGCTGAAACTCGGTCTGCTTCAGCCAGGTGGATCTGGCCAAAAGTTCAGCGCTTGCACAGCTCAGCACACTTTCCTCGAGCGTTTCTAACTCGTACTCGGGGAGAAGAGCCGCGGCCTGGAATTTCGCATCGCCCCTTTTATTGTTTTGGCAGAAACGGGATAGGGATCGGGAAACTGGACGTTGTGTAAAGCGAGTTCAGTCTGTCTGACAGAAATATGCAGCGTTAAGTCAGACGACGGCCGAGCGCAAGGAGTCGATATGTTTCTATTAGCGCGCACAGACCAATAAACAACCCCTTCCTGGGATTCGAAGCAAATCCCGCAGTTGTCCCTCTTCACACGAGCGATTTGTCAGCGCCTATCGAAGACGCTAGGTCCCCCCCCCCGCCACACCGGACGCTCGGAGCCATCGGGACAGGGTCAGTTTAATCAAATGAGCGTTTCTCTTTCAGCTCACAGGAATTTGAAACCCCTAAGGTTAGGCAGGCCTGCGAGGTGGATCTTGGCAGCGGGTGAACTGCACGATCTGCTCAGTTATTTTTCCGGGGGAGGTGCGCGAGTCCTCCTGAGCAGGCGGGTTCGTACAGGCAGCGATATCATAAGAAAGTGAGAGGAGAGAGAAATAAGACGCTCGGTGTTAAGTTCTCTGACAGCGTGTCAGGACTGTATCAGGGCAACGGCAGGAAATAAAGGGGAGTAACAGACGAACAAAACGTTTATCTGGTAACTATTAAGGCCGCCTGATAGAGAGCCTGAAAGGTAGCAAATCTTCACAAATCATGACAAATTGCGCACAAATTCAAACAAGCTAACCCCCAGCACTAACCTAACACCTTCGTATTCTCCTTCGAATTCTTACAAATGTCCAACACTTGGCGAGGTAGGAAACGAATCAGAGATCAGGTAACGTAATGCGGCCGAACGTTGTTGTGGAGTCGAGTTACTGTCACCTCAAAATCAATTCTTTTCCTTCAAGATCACGTCCTGAAGCATTTCATTCATCTTGCACCGCGTGATTACCTTTTTTGCCAATGATTACCTTGGAAAATCTTTTCACGTTCTGGTTGTAACGTTCTCCGTTAGATCAAAACTAATGTTCCTACACCCAAAGATTTGCAGAATCCTAACGTTTAACGTTTAAAGACATTTTGCCTAACCTAACCTAAAGTTGTTAGCTGGGAATTTAGCAGTATGCACATGCGCCTAAGCGCTAGTCCACCCTCAGCCACTTAAGTACTACAAGATGGATGGGTTTCATTGGAAAGATAGAAAGACAATATGGAAGGATGAAAGCTGATCAAAGCTGACATATAAGGCTTTAATCCAGATCATGTGCTTCTTCTGGTGAGAAACTCTGCAGGTTTTTCCTGACAGTAAGAAGAAAATGTTGATTATTTTGATGGCAGGTGGTTCACGTGTGGCAAAGCACTTGTACAATGATGATGATGATGATGATGGTGATTTTCACATCATTTCAAAAAGCAAATGTTAAATTCACACTGACAGGACAAGATAAGACTATGTTAAGAACCTCATGTCATGACATGGGCACGCGGACAATGAGATTTGACCAGATTAGACACTTTGTTATCCTGTCGTCCATGACTTTTCAAATGTTTTAAAGTGTGGCCGCGACTGTGCGCATTTGGCAAGCTAATCCACATCTCTATATGAGCTGTCCGTATTGATTTACTGTACAATTTGCAGAGACGCTGCACTGTGCGCCGTTCTGCGGCTATAAACAGTGAAGGGCTGGAGACGTGTAGGAGGCGAAGTGCTGCCAAAAGCAAAGCAGCAGCGCGATCAATTCTGGTCCGCTTGGAAGAAGTCCTCCATCGCTGACACTGAATGGAACAGTGCGCTCTGGGAGAAGACCGTGTAGCGCTCAAGTTTGTCCTTTTCTGCTAAAGCTATTTGCCATGGTTTAAAAACTCCAGGAGAATATTACGATTGGGAATCCCTGTGTTTGTACTTAGGAAAGATCCGAAGTCGGAGTCCCTTGACGCTAATAGCAGAGATAGCAGAGGGCTTAGCGAGGGATCGAAGGTTAAATGCTGAGTGGGCTTAAGACAGAAATCCAGAAGGGCTTGTGAGCAGTATTACCAATCATCAGACTGAAATATATATTTCATTTGTATAAAAGGGACAGATATGGGGCCACAGTATAAAACTGAATGCCCGGCTGACAAAGAATACAACGCTAATAAACATTTGTTAACAAAGCCCTTTCCCCCAAGTGACCTAGTGGCTGAATCTGATATATATTTAGCATTAAACCGTGTATTTGGATGAATTTCTATCATGGGATCAGTGAATTAATTAATTAAAATGAAGAATTTGACAGATATGACGTTTGAGGAAGCAGAAATTGTGATTGCTGTTTTTAGCATTCATCTAAACCAAGTGGTCAAAGGTTTCTCTGAAGGAGCTGGAGAGATCCCCAGGACACATGGGAGAAGCTGTTCAAAGATCAACTTTTACACAGCGAGAAGAAGATGTTTGCCAAAAGATATGCTGAGGATTCCGCAAACAAGGAAGAAGAGTTTCAGGTATGATGAAACCAAATCAGACCTACCGTGAAGCATGGTGGTGGGAGCATCATGTTGTGGGGATGCTTTTGATCACCTGGGACTGTGACACTGGTTGGAGGGCAAGATAAATGGAGCCAAATACATGACAATCCTGGAAGAAAACCTGTTCCAGTCTGCAAGAGACTTGAGAAAGGGGTTCACTGGGTTCATCCTGGAGTGGGTCAAAAGCAAGAAACTCATTTCTCATCTTCTGCCACTTAATCCTGTTCAGGGTCGCAGGGGGAAGCTGGAGCCAATCCCAGCGGACTTCGGGCGTGAGGTGGGGTTACATCCTGGGCAGGTCGCTGATCCACCGCAGGGCGACACACAGACATGGACAACTGTTCACACTCGCATTCACACCTACGGCCAATTTAGAGTAGCTAATTAGCCTAATCCGCTCCGTGCGTGTCTTTGGACTGTGGGAGGAACCCTGAGTACCCGAAGGAAACCCATACGGACACGGGGAGAACATGTGAACTCCACACAAAACGGCACCCAGGTCGACCCCGGAGAACGAACCCAGGACCTTCTCACTATGAGGCAACAGTGCTAACCACCACACCGCCCAAAGCAAGAAACTGAATGTGTAAAAATGCTCAGACCTGAATCTGAGGCAAGACTTGCTCTCTCCAGACAATCTGACAGAAATCGCGCTAGGGAGTGGGCAGAAACGGCAGGATCCAGATGTGCAAAGCTGATAGAGAAATTTCCCAGAAGCAGCTTTGCAGATAAAATTTCAACCATAGGTAGTTCTACCATGTATCGACCCATTCATAAGCAAACTTATCATGCAAAAAAAAATACATAAATAAAAAATCATTCCATCCGTAACATTGGGAAATGTTAATGTTGAAGTTCAAAGTCTTATATATGCAGCATATCGACACATTTACACTCTTCAGTGTGATACGTCTCTGATCACCTTCCCAAGCCCTTTTTTGGGAAGCTAGTAAACATTGAACTGATGAAAGAATAGAGGTCCACAGTGTACTGTGTATCCCATCCAGTGCCTCCCCTTCCTCCTCGGCTGTATTCAAGAGCACCGCACGATGTGTAAAAGGTTAAAGGTGTAGTTCATAAACGCTGAGCTCGACTCTTTGAGTCACTGGGCAAGATGTGTATTTTAAGAAGGCACCAAACACAAATCGGCCGTGATGTGTGTTCTGTAATCCAACACTTCTACTGGGTTAATAGGAAAAAAGTGCCGATCAGCTGGAAGATGAGAGCAAGAGCGGGGAGAGGGGAGAGAGGGGATCCTTCCATCCACCAGCAGCGAGCGAGAGAGAGAGAGAGAGAGAGAGAGAGAGAGAGAGAGATCAGATGATATTTGGCTTTGGGCTTTAGGAAGTATCATATGTGACACTTCTATGAGAGAAGGTTATACTCCGGGTCTGCTTCCATTGCTCACATGGGAAGACTGTTCCACACACACACACACACACACACACATTGATTAATCCGTTTGAGTCTATTCAGATAGCAGCCACTAAAAGCTCAATTTAAGGTTCCACCCAAACAAACCGACACAATAAAGAGTCCACGTTTGATTTGTTAAAATGCGCCCGTAGACGCCGTGTAAGCAGTTTCCATTTGAGTACCGGTCATAGCCTCACATTCCCGTTCTTGGCTGACAGAAGTGGAACCTGATGTGCCCTTCTGCTGTTGTAGACGCTCCACCTTTGATGTGTTACGAGTTCTGAGATGCCTTCCTGCTTGTCACGGATGTACAGAGTGATTATTTGAGCAACCCTAGCCTTCCTATCAGCTTGAACAGATCTGTCTGTTCTCCTCTGACCTCTATCTTCAGTACTCCTGCTCACTGGATATCTTTTCTTTTTTTTTCTTTCTTTCTTTCTTTCTTTTTTTTTTTTCTTTAACCCATTCTCTATAACCTATTGGGGGTAAAAAAAAAAATAAAAAAATAAAAAAAATCCCATTCAGCCCAGGAGATCTGCACTTCCTGTAATACTCAGTCCAGCCCAGCGAGTGAGTATAACCCAACCTTATTCTTCAACCTTTAATTAGACTGCAGAGCAACGATATTTTAAAGGTACACACCATGCACAGATCCAGGATCGGTCCCGGGTCGTCTTATTTCTCAGAGGGTATTTCATTTCGTCACTTTATGACGGTGTTGGAAGTGGAAAAAGGAACGAATAATCACCCCGCACGCACTACATTGGGAAAGTCCACAGCGAAACATGCTTTACATAAAGGTGTCTTTTCTGTAAGAGTAACCCCGCCCCCCAACCCTAACCCTAACTCTAGGTCTTTATACAAATTAGTCATGCAAATGGCTGCAGATTTGCAAGCCAGAGAAACCATTTTGAATTTTGCATCCCATTTGGCAGATGGTGTTATAATGACCCTTCCTTTATAAGTTTAGTCCTTTATAAGGGGTTAGATCTTTATCACAGACCACCTCGTGACATCTACATCTACACCTACATCCACACACTTCTCTCCTGTTCCACCCGGAGCGGACACGATGATTGACAGTTCGGCTCTAAATTATTAACGGGGTCCTCAGCCGTGTGTGAAGGGCAGACGCCGATCTCTCGGTGCTGCCCAGAGCAGAGGTGGCACCGTCATGAAAAATTGATTTCACCACCCCCATGATGGGCTCCCCATACACTCTCAAAATACACACACACATGCACGTACACACACCCGTAACGGTTCAAGATAGAGTGTGACCCATCTCTCTGTGCTGTCTAATTGACCCCTCAAACCTAACAACCCCTTTATTTATCACTGTGTTGCACTTAAATGGATAGACTACACATCATCCTATACACAAGAACAAACTCAGGGTAGGTCCAATATTGAGAGGAATCTCACTTTAATATCACACACATGTACATGTGCTTCACATTTACAGATTAGTATTTCCCCACATGAAGCCTTTAGCTTCTACTTCAAGTCAGGTTTTCAGAAGCCTTCGTCTTGGGTTGTCATGAAATGCATGTTTATGATCATTTTACGTAAGTAATGTGGTACCAACAATCTCTTCTGATTAGTCACGTGATTGGATACGTTATCATTTCTATAGCAACAACTTAAATATGGACGTATCTAGAGGGTGCGTCATATAAGTGGGATTAAAAACCTATACAGGTAGTCCTCAAGTCACGATGGAGATGCATTCCACCACACCCATCTTAAGTCGAAAATATCGTAAGTCGAACCACTGTGTCGAACCACTTAGCCACCACTAAATATTTTACAATTTTTGGTGCCTCACAATTGTCATCATAACGTCGAAAAATCGTAAGTCGGGCCACCGCGACTCGGGGAGCACCTGTATAATAATCGATCGGTAGGTTTTCACTTTTTTAGCAGTTTTGGAAGGAGCCCCGAGTCTCAGTGCAGAGGTTACCATTATACACTTATTCGAAATGACATGTGGTTATGGATCATGTTAAAGGTCCACGATGTAGGGTTTAGTGGGATCTATAAGCAGAAATGGAATATAGTATTCATGAATATGTTTTCATTAGTGTATAAATTACCTGTTACTACGAATCGTTGTGGTTTTTTCATAAGCTCAGAATGACATACGGTGACCTTATCTACACAGGGAGCGGGTCCGCCTCCGGGAGCCGCCGTGTTGCGCCGATACGGTACCCCAGAACAGACAAAACGGCAAGAAGAATCTGAAAGAAGGACGAAAAAAGAAAGGAAGGCAAGGACGAAGAAAGAAGAGGAATCAGTGTGTGCTGGTGCTGTCTAACAAGTTTGAAAAGCCACATCTTGAAAAATTGAGGAATTATACTTATTATCTAGCACAGAAAAGGCACAGGAGGGTCAATGTAAGTACACTGAAGTACGCTTCAGGCACCTGTCGGCCATTGAACGTTCTGATACAAGCTTGGAAAGGGAGGCATTCAGGTACATGTGTTATTTCATGCAGTACAGGAAGAAGACGACTCAAGACTTTGGTGTGTGTGTGTGTGTGTGTGTGTGTGTGTGTGTGTGTTCATTTCCTTCACACAAATACATCAATGTGTTTAGCCCTAAACAGACACTTCACAACCATGGAGTCATTTATTGATATACCATGAACCCTTATGCGTGTGTTTCGTATGGTGTGTGTCGTGTGTATGTATATATGTGTATCCTTGGGGATTTATGTTGAATTTAGGGTGCATGTGAATGTTTACGCGTGTCTGTGTGCTGTGCCTGTGCATGCATGTGCACAGTGAGTGTGCACACACTCGATGTGCAGCACATGCTGGATTGCGCTGTGCACCTTCAGGTCAGACATGTTTAAAAAATTACACAGCTCATTTAGAAACAGGGGAGGAAGTAAGCCCCAGGGGTGTACAGCATACACACACACACACACACACACACACACACACATATGAATGTGTGTGTTTTCAAAGCTGCTCCATATCTTACATTGACCACTTTAGATATATCTCGCATACAATGCCCTAAAGGTACGTTTTTTTTCCTGATTTGATCTCCAGCCTGGTTGTCAAGATAAAAAATAAACCCTTTAAAGATCTTTTTTTGTTGTTGCAGAAAATCAATATGTAGGTTCTTTTTTATTATGTGAAATTGTGATATTTAGTTTACATACCAGAACCATATGGACCATGAAGCGTGATTTCAGATATATTTGACTACAGTTTGTACGCAAAGCTTGAAAATCTTGCTCATTTTACGGGGTAAATATTGGTAAGGCGGTAAAATGACACATCGCTCACGGTTATCAAACAAATTTCTGCTAATCAAAGTGAAGGCTGTAGATGGAGCTAAAAAACAAACAAACATTCACATGGTTCAATAATTTAGCAAATATATGGTTTAGAGAAAGAATTTAAATTGCTAACAAACTAGCAAAAGTGCTTTTTTATTTAATTAAAGTATTGCTGACTGGCATGAGTAGCAGCAGCTAATAAGGCTTGCTAGCATGCTAGTTTTTCCTATATGCTGTGGCTATGTTAGTTATCAACAAAATGGTTACATTACATTTAGATGGAATAAAATACACCTCTATGCTTTTAATTCTTAAATTATTTAAAAAAAAATACGAATGACATGATCTGAGTGTTTTTGGTAACATCTTTGCAAAGAAGCATTTTTCTCGGAACGTGGTAAAGCTAACTGACATTATTGGCACCAGCCGAACAATTACAGTGGACCCTCGGCTCGCAAACTTAATCCGTTCCGAATCTCTGTTCGAACGTGTTTCAGCCCTCAAAAACATGTTTTTAAAGTGTATTATGGGTTTATGTGTGGCAATAAAACATAGAATAGAATTAAAATCACCTTAATTATAGAAAAAATAAACCTAAATGAAATAAGAGATTTGAAGTGTGTTGATATCTCCAAAGGTTCTTCAGTCAAACGGGTTTAAAGGAAACGTGTCACAGGTTTGTCAGCGACGACACCGCTGGCCTCGAAGGTGTTGAAAACCTAGAAATTACCTCAGAAATCCTTTGAAAATGTCAGACGCGAAGACAAAAACACAATTCAGGCATTTCTGTCAAACCCAAATTACCTCGCAGGTGTGTGTTGCACCAAAACGGGACACCTGGAAGTCGGGGTCAGAGGTCAACTGCGAGCTCAATAGCAGCGATAAGTTAACTTTAGCTTGTCAGAGCTGAACGGACGAGGCAGGAAAGGAGTTGATGCTTCTGAAAACATGCCACGGGGAAAAAGAGGATGAAGGATTAGACGGCAGTGTACGTGTCATGGCCTTTCGGTAAGACAACACACTCACTCACCAAAGCGCGCACACACACACACACACACACACACACGTCAATACACAGCGGCTTGATGGATCTTGTACATCTGGTGGAAAGACGACTCGGGTACAGCTGAAAAACCAGAAGAGGAAGAAGAAAGCGGCCTGCGTGTTTATTTGTTTGTTTTAGAGTTCGATTCGTGTAAGGTGTAAAGAAAGCCTGAACTTGGGCGGCCCTGACGTCTTTTCATTTTAAACGTGTGCGTCACCTGTTCGAAGTTCAAATACAGCCGGGGGTCGGCTGGTGTAAAAGTGCTCGCGGGACTAAACCCACCTGTGTATCAAAGACAAAAAGACATCAGTACAAGGTTTTATTTTTAGCATCTACATCAGATTATGTGTCTTCATTGTCTTAGGGCATTTTTCAGACTCTAAATCTGAGGGTTAGTGATTCTTTTGATTCATTTTAAGTTTCACATGACATTTAATTAAACAAACCAAAAGTGGAAGAAAAAAAAACCTCTGGAGGAGGGATGTGTAGGGTGGAAAAGGTTGTTATAAAAGTCTTTCATTTGTTTGTCATTAGCAACAGCCAAATGAATTGCTAGCAAGCTAGTTTTTCTATTTGTTGTTGTTGTTGTTGTTGTTGTTGCTATGTCTATCAGCAAAATGACTACTTGACGTTTATGTTAATTTAAACTACATCTCTACATCAAATAATTTCTAAATTATGAAGCAGTATGAATGACATGATCTGAACGTTCCTGGTAACAAACTGACAAAGGCTTCATGCTAACTGACATTATTAGCGTTCACATTATTAGATAAATAGCTAATAAAAAAAATAACTGAATAGATAAATTGCTAGCATGCTAGTTTTTCCATTCGTTGTTGTTGCGGCTACGTCAGTCATTAATGAAATTAATATCTTGCATTTTTATTCAGACTTCAATTTAATTTCTATTAGTTTACCTGAGATAGTACAGAAGGGTTTATGCTCGCTTTAAATGCTAGTTTACATGCTAGTTAAGCTATTTCATGTTGCACTCTTGTTTCACAGTTGTTCTCAAAGCTTTCATAGTATTTTTTTTTTTGCCCATAGCTGCCAAATCCTGATATATTTTAGGTCACAATAATTGTTTGATTTGTATAAATTGTGGCAAAAGATAAAAACGAAGCAGCCTGAGGTCTATCTGAGGTGTGATACATCAAAGTCTTTCGTACATCTGTCAAACAATGAGGTGTGCATAGAAATCACAAAAATCACCGGAAAATAGAGAACGCAGGGCTGGCTCTAAATATATTTAAAAATATTTTGTTTTAAAAAATTCTGCCGGTTGTTTTTTTTCTCTTGTTGTTTATCAGTCCGATTCTCCAGAGCACATGGCACTCTGTACCTCACAGGAAAATGCTGCAACCCAAAACACACGGTGTCTTTAATTCAAGTCTTGCACTCGAGTCGATTCAGAATTGAATCACTTTCTCGCTCAGACCTGCTGTTTTGGTCCGCGCTCATGTGAGATTGTTGCGTTGTCATGGAACAAACATGTACAAAGATTAAAACATACCAGGCTTATAATAATAATAATAATAATAATAATAATGTCTGTAACTTGTTTTACTAGTTTAATCCATTCTTTTTATTAAGATTAAATGATAAGAAGGACCATCTCTAGAAAAGGTCAAACATCTTGAGGCTCTTGTCTCAACAACACTAAAGTGGGCACGTGACTTTAGAGGAGGGAAAAAAACGAGAGTGTATTTTCCTACTTCAGCACACAGATGGCTGCTGATTGCCTTCCTCTGCAAGCGCTACAGATAATCACTTCGTCAAGAGGTCACAGTTGGGAGAGAAATGGGGGAATAATGGCTAATGATGGCTGATTGCCCATCTGCTGGCCGCATTTCTGCACAGCTGGAGAGCGTCGTGAATAACACCACTGTCTCACACCGCCCGGAAACGAAGCATTATTTGCCATTTTTTTCAAATTAGCATAATGTATACAGCTGTTGGTTGGCGCATTTTTTTTGCTAACTGCCTTTGTCCTGTTGATGTACGAGCTTAGAGTTCAATTAACTCCCTACCCGTGTAGTAATTATAGTGCACCACTCATTTGGAAACACTTTATGCCTATTAGGCATTACAGAACTTTCCAAATAGCTGCAGCGCTCACACATTTATCACTCACAGTCTCTTGGACACGCCACGAAAATAAAACTGAGTACTGTTTAATGTGGAAGTTTTCCAGAACGGGGCCGGATCAGCTCAAGTTAGGAACGCTCATATGTACAGAAACGTAAGAAATGTTTTTTTGGGGTTTTTCTTCTTTTCATAAGGAGAAGAAATACATTAAGTTTTTTTTTTTTTTTTGAACATTGTCCGAATAGTAATCGTAACACCAAACTATTAATTTCAAAACCAAACTGAAAAAGCTTTAAAAAAACAAAAAAAAAACGGGGTTAATATGATTGGTTGAGCATCCGGTGTAAATGGTTGGTCTAACGTTGGTCTAATCTTGGTGATAGCGAAAAGCCCCGTACCCTGATTGGCTAATTTCGGGGCTGAGTTCACACCCATTTGATGGCGAGATCTACAAATAAATACCAGACATGCATGGGTTTTTATTTGTACCACAGACACATTTGATTAACAGGTTATTTTAAATTTGCAAAACAAAATTGCATTTTTTAATTATATATTTTTGGGGAATGTATGTTATGTATTTCCAATCTACGCAACAGAAATACCCCTATACCTTTACCATGACTGGTGGTCGGTGTTCTTCTTATTCTAACCTCATCATCACCAGTTAGCAAGGTGCTTTAAGGATTCACATTCTGAATAAACCATTTAAAGCCTGAATGCGAAACAGAATGAACGAATTAAACACAAAGATACAGCCCTAGAGAGATGTCTTGGAGTCAATGTGTCGAATCGATCACAATCAACGACCGAAACGTAAAAATGGCTGATCGGTAAAACAGCCTGGAGATCACAAGCTTCAGCCTCTACGACCCTGAACAACTTCCAGAGCTCACATCCGTCCTGGAGCTTTACTTTTACTATGCAAACAACGGCCAAAGGAAAGAAGCTATATATAAAAGTAACTATCTCTGACTGATTCAGCTCTATTATTTACTGTACATCTGATCTGGGTTAAATCTGAGGGATGTTATAGCAGAGACACATGATGGATCAGAACATCGCTAACATCGTTCCAGTTTGGAAGACCGTAGCTACTGGATTTCATTCGGAGAGACAAGGAGGCAAAGAGACATATATTACATGGTACGTCAGAATATGTACCAGGTTGGTGTGGTGAAGCGGTGTGCAGTAAGAAAACAGGCTACTTGTCATTTTATATCCACCATAAATAAATAAATCTAAGAGAAGAAACAGTACAACATTTTTCAAACTTGTCCAATGGCACATGTTCGCTCGCCTGATCGTTCAGGCAGATCAGTAATACATCAGCGTGCTTTAATTTATTGGACGGATTTGAAATGTATTCAAGGAAATGACGATTTGCGTGTCAACAAGCTGTCCAAGAAATAAATAACCTTCACCTCAGTATTTGGAGGTCAGATAATCCCTTGAGGTGAAGGTGAAAAATATGACGTTTGGAAGTGATTCCTCTTGAAACGGCGTTTTCTGAAAGAAACAGATTTTCAGAAGCTTCTCTCAAGGGAACAGACCCAAACAGCCCTTGCGCAAAAAAAAATGGATGGCTCCTCTGGAAGGAATGAATCGAGACAGCTTCAGCGGATGGAATGGAGCAGGAAAGCTTCTCTGGAAGGAGAAGACAAAAATGACTGAGGGAGCTCACCTGGAGGAAACAACCAATGCACATCACCAAAAAAAATTAAAAAAAAAATAGACAGATCTATGGTAAGAAACATGATAAGGCAGCACGTCTGGAAGGAACCAAATGAAGCAGCTCCTTTAGAAGGAAGATCGTTCAAAAAGTAAGAAAGAGGTTGAGCTTTGGGAAGGAACTCAGAAAGCCATCTCATCTGGAAGGAACAAACTGAGGCAGATCGTTTACAAAAAAAAAAAAAAGATAGAGGTAGAAATTTGGAAAGAACCAGAGTAAGGCCTCATATCAGGAAGGACCCAACTGAGGCAGCTCCTGGATGAGCTGCTGGACGAACCAGCAGAAGAAGGTCATTTAAAAAAAAAAAAGCAAGACACAGATAGACGTTGAGGAAAAAACACAGTAAGCCACCTCATCTGGAAGGACCTTACTGACGCAGCTTCTCTAGAAGGGACCAACTTGGGCAAATTGTTAAAAAAAATACAAAAAAAAGGAAGTAGAAGAACGTGAGGCCGCTCATCTGGAAGGAACAGGCTGACACTCCTAGCCTGGTATCTGCTACGATGAAGCTCCTCTGGAAGTCACAGAGTGAGGTAGCTTCCCTGGATTGAAAGGAGTCAGGCAGCTCCTTTAGTTGAAGATTCTGATGCAGCGTGAGGCATGATCAAGACACTGGCGAGTCTTCATGAACCAACACGACAGTGAGGGAGTTCCTCTTAATTAAAGTGATTTGAGATATAGAAACTCATTTAAAAAATGAGTCCGACGTAGCTCTTCCAGGGGCCACAAAGTGAGCTAGCTCCTCTAGAAACGTGAGGAAGCTCTCTGGAAAAGAACAGAAGGACCCTGCGTACACTTGGTATAGAAATGCGTCTTAGGTGATCGGCTCAAAGGTGGACAGCGAAAAAATACGAGTGTAAACCACCACCAAGACACATTCAACACGCATTCAATCAAACCACTTGCCGAGGTGGGTCTGGGACGCATTTGACCACACATCGTTTGTAGTGTAACTACAGCTAACGCAGCCTGATGCGACCTCAACGAGGATGTAACAATGTAAGAGTGTACAATATGTCATCAATGCAGGAAGTGGTGGTTGTTTTCGTGGCAACGTTAAAAAAAAAAAAATGGAGAGCACCAATCTCACCATGCATGCATGTATGTTAGTTCTTGAGATGTTTTTATTTTCTTGCTCGTTTGGCCACTGAACTATCGGAATAACTGTTCATGCTTCCATTTGACCTAACAATCGAAAAACAAGTGGTCGACTAAACACACTGGATATGCCGGTGATGTGTTTCGTCTGTCCCTTTGTGAGCCCGATGGCCCAAAGTGTATTTTAAAACCGAGTCTAAAGGAGTCTCCTGTGTGGGAAAATGGGTGACGTGGGGCAGCCCCGCAAGCGAGTGCATCTCTTTTTTTTTTTTTAAGGGCTTCTTCACAACGGATATCCATTGAATTCATCATGTACCTTTTAAATCCCACTGCAAAGCCATGTCTTAAATGTCTTCTGCCAACTGAAAGAAGAATACTGTAGCTGTTGCAGCATCTCAAGAAGCCCCTAGAAGAACACCCCGAGAAGAATCTCACAAAGATCTTGATCAAATTATGAATTACATGATGATGAGTTTCGGTATACCTTATAAAACAAGGTGAGAAACAAGACCTTTTTTTGTTAGTTGCTGGAAAAACGTGTCGTAGGGCTACTCTTAAAGGAAACACGAGGCAGGTGATTTTCCTTCGTCTTCATTCCTTTAGGAAGCATTCCAGCTCTTGATGAAAAGGTGACAATACATGTAGTTCTGGTCCTAATTAGCCGTGTGGAGCGCCCTAGCTCCAGTGATAACCACACAAAAGCATTCAGCTATCAGTACAAATTGTTTTGTTCTCCAACCAAAGCAGTGGCCTCCATTGAAGCCATTCAGACAGGTGCTGTGTGAACTGGACGGTTAATTATGAGCTCGGGGATAATGGGCCTTTCAGAATGCCATCAGGCTTTGAAGGAAGGGTTTCTGGGAAATCTTTTGCTCGGTTCCCCCATAATTCAGTGTGCACAGGAGGGCCCCTGGCCTGTGTCAAAAGCTCCCAGCTGGGCTCCGGAGCTGCACGGAGGAGCCGAGAGGACGGCCGGAGAAAAGCTGAATGGCTTTGCTGAGAGGGGGGTCTGAACTTTTGTTGGCGCTCAACTAAAGTTTCAAAGGAGGGAAGAGAAGTTCGGCTCGAATTGAGATGCACAGCCATGAATGCCTGGACTGACAAAAAAGAGCTGCTCATTATCTCGAAGCGCTAATTAGCAACTAGCTACAGTATATGGAGGGCTTTCTTCAGCTCGGGAGATTCCTTTTTCCTTTAGCACAAATCTCAGTTCTTATCCTGATTGTGACGTCACGCAGTGCTGTTGTGGAAATGCGGACGCCTGAGGATGTTCGAACTTTTCACAAATGACATTACCATTTGAGAACAACCTATAAAAATGCACGTCAAGTTTCACATCCAGTTCCCACACTCCAGCCCTGTCCCCACACACACACACACACACACACACACACACACACACACACACACACACACACACACACACACACACACACACACTCAACTTCCCTGTCCAGTATCACAAGTGTGAGCAAGGTGGCTGCCATTATCCCATTATCCACAGCAGGGGCCTGGAGGCAGGGGCCCAGCTGCAACCGTGAAGACTAAAACCTCCACTGTTTACAAATGAAGTTAAAGAACAGGAAATTCTTTTAGCACCTGTTCTTACATCTAGGAGAAAGTTTGGCGAATTTCAGCTCCGAGACGTTACGTGCAAAGTGCATGCATCTGTAAACTGCAAGAAGTGAAGTATAAACCATATATTGGAATAATAATAATAAGAAGAAGAAGAAGAAGAATCTGCATGTCACATGATACAATATTTGTTTCCATTTACAATGTTTTTTTTTTGTTGTTTTTTTTAAATCACTTCATAAACAAAGGACTTCTGCATGAAATAGACAAGGGACAGGTGACACGGCTGTTCTTATTTTGCTGAGCCGAGAGGAGAGAACATAAGAGAAGGTGCTGAGAGTAAAAAAGGAGAGAAAAAAGAGAAGAAAAGATGAGAAGCTAAGTTAAAGAAAGAGAAGATACAGAAGAGTAGACAAGAGTGGAGGTACAGAGATTTAATATAGGAAGAGAAGAGAAAACGAGAGAATAGAAGAAAAGCTATGCTGGGAGGAGAGAACCGAAATGGAGAAGAAGTGAAGATAAGACGGAATAAAAGAAAATATAGAAAAGGGAAGAGAAAAGACAAGAAAGAAGACTAAAAACTAGAAAACTAAACTAAAGGATGAGAAGAGAAGAGAAGAACGGATCTATATAATAATCAAGTTGTACCAATTAATCAAACTTCACAATAGAAAGAAGGGAAAAGAAGAAAACAACTTTATACACTTCACTTTAATAAGGGACCAGATGTACCTCTCTCTCTCTCTCTCTCTCTCTCTCTCTCCTGAATAGTCCTTTAGTGAGCGGAGGGGGCCTACAATCCCCCTGAACCCTGCGGTGCGCTCCTCTCTAACATGTGGCTCTGATCCAGTCGGGAAGAGGGAGCTGCATTTAATCGTTCATAATAGAAATTAGCATGGTGTAATGAACCCGCTATGAAAGTCCATTATTTGCGTGGTTCAAAGAGGACGGCAGACTTTGTAGCTGGAATTTCTGCTGCCCTGAGCCAAGCAGCAGTAAGAAAAGCATTCGCCGCTCCTCGTGTGCGAACAAACGTTTGGTTTTACAACTGAACTACGTATATACGTAGCTTTGTATAACGAGAGGGATTTATATAATGCAGGTGTGGTGACGATATTAAATCAATAATTTTGATTATTTAACATAGCTGAGTCTGTAACAGGTTCTGTTTCCCCTCAGTGGAATGCGTTTAACAGGGTGTCCCGTGATGCCTTGACCTCATTCACCTTATAACAGCCCACCATTTGAGAAACCCAGCATGCCTCTGCGCTGCTTCCTGGTTCATGGTGCCTGACCTGGGACCTGCTGTACCTAGACACTTTAACAAAGCTAGAATTATGTTGGCTCGACCAATGCTGGGTTATAATAAAAAGCCATCAGAGATCAGGTGGCACTCAGTGCTAAAGTTAAATCAAGCAGTTCACCAGCACATATTAGGTAAATGTGGATATTCTTAAAAGTGGTTTTCTATGTCTAGCAACAGCATTCTGACAACATTCAGCACTGAGTGTAAGATCTAAAACGTCAAACCTTTTCACACTGTAGCATTTAGGATACAGTGACCAAACAACTACTGTTGTGAAAATGCATATCTTGATTATAGTTTATGCTTTTTGTCATAGACTTTTTTTTAAGAAAAGTTTTTTTTAATGCTTGAATATCTTTAATGCGTGAAATCTGAGACATTTCCTAAAGGCATTTCCTGTAAAATAATGTGTTGGGCCAAAGTTGTCAAAGGAATGCTTTTCACATCAGCTCGAACATTGCTGGGCAAATCTTGGCAAAGAAATACTTCTCAAATATACTCTACTCATGTTGGGCCAACACTGGCAAAGAAACACTTTTTAAAACAACCCTGCCAATTTTGGGCCAGTGTTGGGCCAATGTTGGCAAAGGAACAATTTTCATAACAAACCTAGAAATTCTGGGCCAATGTTGGCAAAGGAACAATTTTATTATAACCTTGCTCATTTTTGGCCAGCGTTGGGCCAATGTTGGCAAAGAAACACTTTTCATAACAAACCTATAAATTCTAGGCCAATCCTGGACCAGTGTTGGCAAAGGAACAATTTTCATAATAACCCTATCAATTTTTTTTTGTCAGCCTTGGCAAAAGAACAGTGTCCACCACAGCCCGACCACTTTGGGCCAGTGTTTGGCTAACATTGGCAAAGGAACGCCTTTTATAACAACCCTGCCAATTTTTGGCCAGTGTCGGGCTGTGTTGGGCCAATGTTGGCGAAGGAACTCTTTTCATAACAAACCTATAGATTTTGGGCCAATCCTGGACCAATGTTGGCAAAGGAACAACTTTCATAATAACCTTACCAATTTGTTTTTTGTCAGCGTTGGCAAAAGAACAGTGTCCATCACAGCCGGACCACTATGGGCCAACGTTGGTAAAGGAACACCTTTTATAACAACCCTGACAATTTTAGGCCAGTGCTGGCATGGTAGATTTAATGAAAGTCTTTTGGCTCTGGTGGTCCAACAGTAGTCCTATGGACAAAATAACCATACTGGATCAAGGCAGGTACACAATATTGGCCCAAGTGAATGGCTGATATCCGGCCAACCTTCTCCCAACATCAGATGGATACCTGACTAGCAGGTTACATTTGTCTGTTTCGTTTAGAGACAGTATCAGTGACAGCAAGGCCAACATTACTACAACATGACTTCATGGTTTTTAGGGATTGTGCCATGCAACAGCAATCATTTTTGAACTGCACTCTATCTGCAATATGTCATTGAAAAGGGAAACTGGTTGCTTCAGTTTAGATTTAAGATGTGTTCAGTGAAATCTTCTGAGGAGGAACTAAATGAATCCCTCTATAACTTTGTCTGATGCAATTTTGCTGCTTAAGGTAGACTCATCACTCTGAGGGTTCTTGGAAACATAACAACCGTACTGCAAAACCAACCTTCAGGGGTTTTAAGGCCCAAGAGAAGTGGGGCAACCTGTTTATTTCTTTAATGATGTATAATGATGATTTCCGAGACTGGTTTCTGGGGCAGCATATCATTGGGTTTTATTATAATCACCTTATCTTTATTGCCGTCCTGTGATCCGTTGCTAGAAATGCAGTATGGAAAACAGTCTTGCCAACAGAGCAGGGGTATTTATTGTGCGAGAGAAAGAGAGAGAGAGTCCTTGGCACAGGTCCATCCAGCCTAAAAAAACTTTGAACAAAGAATGCTGCCAAACAAAAGCACTCGCACCTCGAGTGCCACGCTGCATACAAGTCACCTTTCATGACTCGGCTGCTCCCAGCATTCCTTGCTCTGAGCTGAACAAACAGTTCTGGGCCAGTGCTTCTTTTAGCACATATTCTATAGCTGTCTAAGAGAAAAGTAAACTTTTATTGGTCCCTTCTTGAGGCTGGAACCTGTTGCCCGTAGCCAGCTTTGTGTGCTGACATATGCAGATACATTTTTCTTCCAGAACAAATGGAAACAAGGTGTTCACACAGCACTGGCTTGACGATGCATGCCCTGTGACAGACACTGGGCTATGAGGAAGCGTAGCTGACAACGAGAAATGTTCTTCAGCAGCTCAGCCAGGGTGAAGGAAGCCTTCTTTCAACATAATACAAAGGGGGGGGGGGACGACAGGACTTGGCAGAAGCGCGGGAGATTCATTCGCCTTATTAAACAAACAATGGAGAGAAATGTAAATGTTAGTGCACACCACACAATAAAGAATCTCTGTCCGCTTGTTTGGACACCTGCACAGGGTTTTGTGTGGAAGAAACGCCGCTTGAGTCACACCGTTGACCTCGACTTCCGCGACTGAGTGGCCTTAGTCACTGATCACTCATTTCTGAGGTCTGCAGGAATGCCGCTTATAAGAATACACCCTATATTTTTTTTTAATCTTTTCTGAATTCTCACAATGAAGTCACCGACAGACCACAGTGCTGTGCGTATTTACTCCATCTTGCCCCATCATGTCTCATTTTGAACAAGTGAGAGTGTACAAAACCGAACAACTACCATGATGTTTTGTGTAGTAGAAGTTCATAGATTGTGCTAGTAGTTGAAATTTATTCTTGCTATTGAATTCTTGCAGAGGTGGGGCAGGCAAGTACAAACAAAAATTATACCTACGGGACTTGGCATGAGCGGTTAAAATTCCTTCAGGGGCAAGCAGAACGGTTTGAAATTAATTCAGGAGTGGGTAGGATTGGTCAGATGTCCTTCAAGAGCATGCAGGATTGTTCAGAATACCTTTGGGAATGGTTATATTTGAACAGAATACCTTTGGGAGAATCAGGAATTGGCCAGAATTCCTTCACGGGCTGGCAGGATTGGTCAGAATTTCTTTGGGAGAGTTTCTTTGGGAGATTTCCTTCAGGAGCATGCAGGATTGGTCAGACTACCTTTGGGAGTGGTTATATTTGAATAGAATTCCTTTGGGGCTATTTGGAATTGGCCAGAATTGGTCTGGGAATGGGCAAGATTGATCAAAATTCCTTTGGGAATGGGCAGGATTGTACAGATTATCTTAGTGTTTAGGTGGGATTGGTCACAATGACTGAGAGTGGGTAAAACTGGTCAAAATTCCTTCAGGAACAAGCAAGAATGGACACAATTCCTTCAGGAGCATGCAGGCCGGGTTGGATTTCCTTCAAGAGTATGCAGGATTGGTCAGAATACCTTTGGGAGGGGCTATGCTTGACAAAAATTCATTTGGGACTGTCTGGAACTGGCCAGAATTCCTTCAGGAGTTGGCAAGATTGGTCAGATTTCCGTTGGGAACTGGCAGGATTGGCGAGGATGACTTTGAGAGTTGGCGAGATTGGTCCGAATTGCTCAAGGAGCGAGCATGATTGCTCGCAATTTCTTGAGGAGCAGGTGGGACGGACACGAATTCCACTGGGAGTGTGCGGCTTTGTCCAATTTCTTTAGGAAGTGGGTGGGATTGGCCAGAATGGCTTTGGGAGTGGGTGGGATTGGTCAGAATTCCTTTAGGAGCACGTGAGATTGGTGGGAATTCCATCAGGAATGGGTGGGATTGGTCAGAATGTTTTCAGGAGCAGTAGGGATTGGTCAGAATTCCTTCGGCAGTGGCCAGGAGTGGAATTTAAAAGAAGGAAAAAAAAAAAGTCCCTCCCCCCCGCCCCCCACCTCAGGAATACACATGTCCTGAAAGAGAACACGTGTGGATGAATGTGGCGTATGGATCATATGGACCATGCTCTTTAGCTGCAGCTCTGTTCCTTATTAGACGAGGCATTTCCACACTGTCGGCCATCCAGCGCGAGCTCCGTGAGCCCACCCGATTTCACGCCTCCCCTGATTTACTGGTGATGAATAACTCCAACAGATGGCCTCGTTATCTTTAAAGAATCTGGCACGGTGAACATCACAAACACACATATGCACAATCCATTCTCCCCGAAAGCTGGAATAAACGTGTGGTCAGGGGCTGTATCTCTCTCTGCGGTACATCTAATGTCTTTACGCTTTGCACCTTTAGTCCCACCGCATGCTGAAGTCTCTTTCATCTCTCTCCAGCGGTACGTGAACAGGGCTGGAAACATTCAAGCACATAAACACACAAAGAATGAGTGAGTGTGTGTCTATGTGTGTGTGTGTGTGTGTGTGTGTGAGAAAGAGAGAGGCAGACAAAGAAATATAATCAATCATATGTTGCTTTCATTAGGTCGTGACTAGCATGCTCACACAGTTCTCATTATTCGGGCCTGACCGAGTCAAACACGGCCCATGTGCTCTTGGGTACTGATTACTGAAAGACCAGTTGAGAGGAGGTAGAATAGGGTTTTTTTTTTTTGTTTTTTTTTTTTATGTTTTTTAAACAATAATGTAAAAAAAATCTTATTCTGTCAAATGAAAGAGCTCTAATTTCATTGCTTTATCTCATTTAAAGATCAAAATACATTAAACAAAAAAAAAAAAGGACTAGATTTCAAAATGGATGTTTTGCCTGTCTACGGGTACAAAGCACTCGTCAGGGACGTAAACTGTTTGGCATCAATTAAGCCACGGCTACAATAAAGCCACAGGATTATTATCTTTTTAGTGCTTTAGTGTTTTAGATTAGTGGTTTTACCACATAATTAGAGGTTACTGCGTCATAACAGTCACGGCGAGGAAACCGTAAAGCGGCAGCATGGCTAGGGTCGGGTTTACTAACAGACAGCAGATTTCACCTTTAAATAAAGACAGGAGGTTTGTTTAGTCCCCGGGTGATGATTATACCCCAGGTGCACTCACTCCTGACGGACATTTTAAGCAGGATCTGAAACCTTAAACCCTTTAAAGACTAAACTTTGTCAAATGTTTAAGTCACCTTAAAATATTTTTGTTTAGTAACTACAATGAATTATTCAGTAACTACTACAAGTTACGTGAGCGCGGACCCACTGACACATCAGCGGCATTTTATGGAGTTAATACTGAACGTGGTTTAAGGCCGACTAAGTGAAACTCCTTTTGCCTCATGGAGCTGTTCAAATGTTCTGAGAGGAGAAAACGCGCAAAGCTGTCATTTGGAGGACAGCGCATGGTACAACTCTACAATTCAATGTAAAAAAAAATAATACATACACCTCATAATATATGTACATATGTGGCATGTTTTACCAATTTTAGCCTTTTACATTTTAGATAGATAGACAGACAGACAGACAGACAGACATAAGCAGAGACTGGCAGATTATACAGACAGAGATAAATAAATAAACTGACAAAGACATATAGATAGATAGATAATCATAAGCAGAGACAGACAGACAGACAGACAGACAGCATTACAGACAGATGGAGAGACACAGAAATAGACAGACTAAGTGATAGACAGATTGATAGATAGACAGATAGACATTCATAAGCAGAGACAGACAGACAGACGGACAGACACAGAAATAGACAGACTAAGTGACAGGCAGATCGATAGATAGATAGATGGACATTCATAAGCAGAGACAGACAGACAGAATGACAAAGCCAGACATCATCATAGACAGACAGATAGACAGACAGACAGACAGACACAGAAATAGACCACCTAGTGATAGACAGATTGATAGATAGATAGATAGATAGATAGATAGATAGATAGATAGATAGATAGATAGACATTCATAAGCAGAGACAGACAGACAGAATGACAAAGTCAGACATCATTATAGACCGACAGACAGACGGACAGACACAGATGTAGACAAACTGAGTGATAGACAGACAGACAGACAGACAGACAGGCAGGCAGGCAGAAAGACGGAGAAACAGACAGACCGAACAGGCACAGAGACTGAGAGACAGTGAGAAATATAACCAGAAAGACAGATTTACAGAATATACCGAGAGGCAGACAGAATGACAGGCAGACAGATAAACAGAGAAGCAGATAACAGACAGACAGACAGACAGAGATATAAACAGACTGATAGACAGACAGATAAAGACAAGAAATAAATTGATGTAGCATATGATGTATACCCGTTTGTTGTTTATCATTCCCTAAACCTGAGCACTGAATGTACAAACCCAGTTGATATTGTAACTGACCAAGGAGAGTCTGACAGACAGACAGACAGACAGACTTTTCAGATCAGCTTTTTTGCTGAAATATCCAATGAAGCACCACCACCTGGGATTCAGCCCAATAACCAAACTTCATATAAAGGACAAATATCATTCTTTAGACACAATTTATTCTCCAACACACCAGAGCTCTTGACGGATTCAGGATTTCTAATTGGAGCAAGGGCTTTCCGTCTCCGCCACGCTGCGACTCCGCCTCCTTCACTGCATTTTTGTCCTTCCCTCGGTCACCCGGTGACCTCCAGCACGTTATGGTCGCCATGCACAAGCTTCTATTGATCCTAATCTTAAACTCCAACTTTGACCCGCGCCTCACTCAGGAGTTATTTGTAAAGCAAATTATTTACAGCTGGTGAACGAGCAGGTAAATCATGGGAGAAGCCATGTCAGCAGGCCTCTGGAAATAGAAAGCTGGCATACCTGAAGCACATGCCTTTTAGGTTAAAGAGGGGAAAACGCACGGCTGCAGATTCCACGAGTCCGCGATTGTTTTCCAGCAGTCGAGAACTGCTTTCTCTCAACTGCTCTTGTTTATTCACACTTCAACCAGAAATGATTAAACCCAGGAGATCTTACAGATGATCGTACACACAAAGTCATACACTGGTAAATAATGACTTTTGTGCAGTCTCCAACTTCAGAGCGCAGCTGATGCACGGCGAGGAGGTTCCTCGGACACACACGGGCGCACGCTTAGACATAACAGACAGCACGTCAGCTGAGATCTGAAATCGACTGAGACCGATCTGTTTATCGCCTGCGTTGTCTGCTGCGATTATCGTCATAAATACGCTGTCTGCATTTCAATGAAATGGCCTTCAAACTTTTTACGGCTTACAGTGTGACCAAAAAAAAAAAATAAAAAAACCCAAACAAGTGCGACTCTTCGGACCTGCTGTTCTGGGTTTCAGTGCATCTCGTTTGCTTGTTGTTATAAACACACTTGTGTTCATTTTAAACAATCAGTGCAACATTTATTTAGAAACAAACCTCTGTCATTTAGCCAGTCTGGCGTTGTTTGTTTATATATTTTTTTATTTTAGCTGAATTTAAATTATAGCTATTTAATTTAGGGTTTTGAGGATTTGAAAGCTTAAACTATATAAATTATGTCAGAAACAAATATGCGTCATGTAGCCGCCGGGCATTCCCAATTTTTTTCTGTAATTTTTTTTTTTCATGTCTGTATTTTTTAGATATACAGTATTTTATTTCGAACATTTACAATAGCTTGTTATAGTCCCCCCCCCCCCCCACTGGGTCAGTTTATTTGTATATTTATAGATTTTTTTATGCATTATTTTTTGTATTTGTTAATTTTTTTCAAACTTTCAAGGAAGGTCAACTAGCCTGTATTTTATTTAGTTTCTTTTAGTGGCAGATTATATTGGGTGGCTATCTATCTATTTATCTATCTATCTATCTATCTATCTATCTATCTATCTATCTATCTATCTATCTATCTATCTATC
>JAQMCW010000016.1:15209634-15226321 GCA_030068335.1 Chrysichthys cranchii | reverse complement strand
TGCTTATACCAAAGAAAACCACAGCGCGTACCAAAGAAAACACGCTTACATGAATGAAAGTACAGTACATACAGGGGGAACGTCGCTATTTTACACTGATTGATTGTTCATGCAAAAATAAGACATCCCCTGAAAATAAACCTTAACGCCTCGTTGGAGCAAATTGCAATATAAAATAAGACCCTGTCTTATTTTCAGGGAAAAACCGGTAGCTAACATTTTTTGTTCAATAAAACAAGTTTGTTCACTGATTCGTGAAATTCCTGAGAATATGGCCCATATTTATTTGCATAATTGTGAAAATCCATGCATATTCATATTCCTAATGAGCATAATGGTGTCGAGATTCCCGAGCATAAAAACTACCCCATATCAGATAAACATAGGGATTCATATCATGCGTGCATATCATTTTTATCAGCATATTCCACACACACACACACACACACACGTACACACTGCCTGTAGAGTCTCTCTGCCAGTTTTTTTTTTTTTTTTCGTTTCATGGGACAGATCTCTTCCCGTGTATTAATTACGACTAATAAAATGTCTCCAGCGTATTAATAAACGGCTCTTATCTCTCTCACAGGCACCATAATAAGATTAGCAGCGTGCAGGGCAGCCGGCTCCGAAACCTCACCCACCTGGAGACCCTGGATCTGAGTAATAATGACATCATCGATGTGAGAGAACACTGCTTCCCCCGTGGCCTCCGTATCCGCGAGCTGTGAGTCAGACGTCCTGTCCTTCTCTTTTTTTTTTTCTTTCTCTCTCTCCTCCACACCCCCCCAAAAAAAAAAAAAAAAAAAAGTGATGCATGTCATTGTCTATATTTCCATTTATTTTCCATCACTTCATGTGTCATTTTCTTGACACCCAAAAGCTGGGACGTTCATCAGTCCGTGACGTCTGACCTTCTGCTGCACTCGTCTGTTAAAGTTTTCAGTCATGCGGGTCGTTTAAACGGTCATGTCGTAATGGTGAAGTCAGATGTGACCTGATTTGTGGTTTAAGTCCTGAGAGTTCGTGCCTATTGAGGAGGAACACTATTGAAAATGATTACATTATTTACAAGCGTAAAATCTTCTCGTTGAACGGCCTGGGAATCAAATGGCATCGGGATGTCGGAAGTTTAGAAACGTTTCTACAAGTTATAAAAGCAAAATAAGGCGTATAAATTCTCAAAATGGGTCTTAATTAATGCGAGAGTGAAATTCGCACAGGGGTCATTTTTGATAAAAATCATCTTGGCGCACAAAACTAGACCGAATTTTTCACTGGCGTCCCATCCAGGGTGTATTCCCAGCCGGAATTCCCGGGAAGGTCTCCGGGTCCACCCTGATCCTGACCAGATTACCCTGTCTTATTGGACTATAATGCGTGAAATTTCGACTTTTTCCCTCCTCAGGTCGCTCAGCGGTAATAAAATTGTACACTTGGAGTTTGGTGCGTTCAGGAACCTGAACGACACTCTGCAGGTCCTGAGGCTCGGCCGGAACCGGCTCACCCAGCTGCCTGTCAAAGGCCTGGAGCTTCCCAGACTAACGCAGCTGTGAGTACACAAACACACACCTTAGACGGCACATGACCTGAACTCACCTGCATACATCAATCAAGTGGGACTGTTTTTCACACCACACTTTAGATCTTGTGACTATAATACGATTTCCACTCGGTGACATGTTTGTCTCTCCACCCTGTGTAATTAAACCCTCTGAAATATTTGCACAGTTCTAAAAATACAAAAATAAAGTAAAAGGTGTGGCGTTCAGACCAGCAGTGAGTTTAATGTTAGTTACAGAGCATTAGTTCAAGTGTTAATAAGGATATTTCTGTGTACACAGGTGTGTGTGTGTGTGTGTGTTTCTGCATGTGATCCAGTCAGCACTGTTCGGTACAGAAAGCTCCTCTCCAGTAGCTCTTGGTTTGAAAATCTGTACTCTAGAGGATCTAAAAACGTTCCCTGTTCCCTTCTGATGCAGGAACGGAAGACAGCTCCAATTCCTCCAGGTCCTGGGTTTTAAGGGGAAGAAAACTACTCTGGAGGTTCCTTAAAATGTTTCTGGGTTCCACACTTTCTGGAAAAATTATTTAAATGGAAACATGCCTGGAGTCCCTGACATTGTTCCTGAAAATATTCCTTCGTTTCTTAAATAAACAAACAAAAAGGCCGTACAGTGAAAGTTCAACTGTAGTTCCTGAGTTCTTGAAAATAATTCGAGGCTTTCCGTGAAGTTCCTGTGGTAGCAACGTGTTCTTGGGTTTCTGTCAAAGTTCCTGAGTATCTGGAAATCTTCCTGAACTTTTGAGCATTTTTCTGCCATTCTGCAAGGTTGGGCGCGTCCTTGAAGGTTTTCATGAATGAACAGGGTTTCCTCAAAACGTTTCTGAAGAAGTTTCTCGAAAAGGTTTCTCGAAAGTTTTTCAGAACGTTCTACAGTTAAAATACAGATTTAGATTCTGGGTTCTTGAATGCTCAAAAATGACGCACATGGCTATTATCTCTGGGTTCCAAGAGGGAAGAAAAGAAAAAAAAAAAACCTCCTAAATTTCTGGAGATGTTCCTGAATTTCTGGGTTATTTTGTGTTTTAAAAAAAAAAAAAAAAAAAAAAAAAAGTTTCTACAGAAAATTTCCAAGCATTTGGAACAGGATTCCTGCACTGGAAGCATCCCTGAAGTTTCTGAATTCCTTAAAAAGTGTTTGCAAACGGTGCTGGGGCCCCAAAAAATGTCTTTCGCCCTCAGTTCTCACACCTGGGAAGAAAGTGTGCCATTCATCTAAAGAGGATGCCCTCACCTCCATTACTCTCTCGGTCTCTCTGTCGGCATGCTTTGTTCTCTAGGTTTGAGCGTTACTGTATCTCCAGTCTGCTTGTAGGAACAGGGTGGAGAACACAAAGCCACCACCGGGATGTTTGTGTCTCGCTTTGCTCTTAGGCACTACACCCACTTTAGCCTTCACACCTGCGTGTTGTATCTGGTTCCTCAAAGCCACAGAGTGTGTGTGTGTGTGTGGGATTGGTTGGTCCTAATGGGACGGTGACATGAGAAGGAGAATCACTCAGAGGACAAACATCTGCTAAAAGAATGTTAAATGGCTCCATTTGTCTTTTTATTGTGTGCTTAATATATTTGCGGAGATGATCCATGTTTGTATCTGATTCCGACTCTGATCCCTCACACACTCTAATTTCCACGATTACACACCTTTAAAATTGATTACACACCTAAATGTGTTTTTTTTTTCCCCAAAAATAAATAAATAAATAAAAAAATAAAAAAAAAGCGGGCTTATTTAGACAGTTACTACTCGTTTAGATATAATCACACACTTCACACGGTTTCTCTGTGATCGCATCACCCGTGTGACTTGTTATTTATTTATTTCCAACAGGGACCTGAGCAGGAACCGGCTGCGCTTGATCGAAGGTTTGACCTTTCAAGGTCTCTCCAACCTTGAGGTGCTGAAGCTCCAGAGGAACAACATCAGCAAACTCACTGATGGGGCGTTCTTCGGTCTGGCGCGCATGAGGACCCTGTGAGTCCGCCATGTTCCTTGATGTATTCGATCGATTTTAAAGGACTGTGCAGACAGGCATTTAACCATTGTACTCTCAAGCATGGCTCAGTCTACAGTCTGCATTATAGACTGTTTATGCAGTACCTGAATATTTCTAGTGACTGGGGAGATATTTGCATCGTGATTAACCGAACCCGGTACGTTTCCATGTACCGTTTTTGCTGTTGTTAATTAGGGTAATTTCGTTGTCTGGGATTTAATTATAACGAGACTGAATTGGGCGAAAGCCAAGACGCGGTCCTGGCGTAGTCGTTTGAATCATCGTTCAATCTGGGACACATTACTGGAGTTCAAACTCCCCGCCTTCAGGACGTTCACAAGCCAAGTGCAATTTTGAGAAATTTCCCTTAATGCTGAATCATATTTAGAGCCATCCGTCTTCATTTCTGCGCCCTGACAGGTAAATTGCAGCCGGGTTAGGCGTTTAGATGTAATAACCGAGCTCTGGCGTTTTTGCTCCCTCCAGCCATTTGGACTACAACAGTCTGAAAGAGGTGAACAGTGGCTCTCTGTATGGCCTCCAGTCTTTGCTACACCTCCGTCTGTCCAACAACTCCATCTCTAGCTTCAACCCTGAAGGATGGCGTTTCTGTGAGAGGCTGCGAGAGCTGTGAGCCCCAAACCTTTGTCTAAATCCAAGCGATTCACGTTCCAAAGAACCCCAGTTTTCCTAACAAAAGTTTGTGTTGTCGCAGGCATCTGGGCCATAACAACTTGACGAAGCTGGCCGAGGGCAGTTTTGTCAAGTTGGCCAACTTGCAGACTCTTCAGCTGAGCCACAACTCTATCAGCTATATAGCGGAAGGAGCTTTCCGAGGTCTCGGCTCCTTACTCTTACTGTAAGTGTACACATGACACGTTTTACAATTTTACAACGCGTTCGGTACCACATATATACATATCTAGCGTTATTGATTTCAGTTATAGTCTGTCCGTTTGCATGCGCGTCTTGTATGGTCCATGTGTTTTAAGCTTGTTTTTAGTGTTACTTTTGGGGACGGGGGTTATTTCTTCCCATGATCATTGAAACGCCGCAACATGTAGGTTGTGGAAAATTGGTGGGATTAAAATCCAGACCATGTGGACCACCAACATGGATCCAGTCGGTCCAGACGTACGGACACGTCTGTTCTCTGGATTGTTCAGAAAAAATCACCTCTTGTACTGCTGAACGGTCATTCTCGATAAGAAATCCATATGTTTTGGGGGCGTGGCTTTGCCGGGGCGGGATCATGGGTTAGTTTCGGGTTGGATACAGAGCTGCACTACCAACAGTCTACTAGTCCTGTGTAACCATTAATAAACAAGCCCAGATTGGGTTTTCGGCTCGGCCCGCCTCGTCGCCCCTCCAGTGCTTTTTGTTTTCGTTTCTTAAGGTACTAAATCTAGAATGACAGCTATGGCTTATTTTGCACAGACCTGTTGGGAAAAGTTGCCATTTGTGTTTTGTGTCTTTTTGTGAAAGCTCTTTTCTTCACTGTTCTTTCGTCTTTGTTGGCTTGTCGGTTCCCACCGGGCTTCCTGGGTGCACAGGGTCCTTGTGCCAGGCATCTGAGGAGAGCCAGGCACTTTTTTTTTTTTCCCCCCAAAGAAAACTTGGTTAAAAAAAAAAACCCATTGGTGGTGCACACACACACACACACACACACACACACACTTCTCTGTTTCTTGTGTAGCTTGCTAACTCATTTGTTCTTGTTTCTGCTCACTCTGTCTCTCACCTAAAGAATTGAGCCTTTGCATGCAGGCCTTCTCACAGTAGGATGCCAGACCTTGGCCTTACCCCCCCCCTTTACTTCTGATGGCTGAACCAATGGGGGGAGGCGCTCCTCATGTGGGAATGAGAGGGTCCCTGTTTGACCCCCACCCTTTCATTCTTCCTGTCCTTTTCTTCTGTCCATTCTTCTCGTCCGTCTCGCTTCATTGCTCCCTCATCCCGCGGCCTGTCCTCCTGTTTGATGTGCTAATCTTCCTACCTCCATGTGTCTCCGCTGAGAGTTTTCCGTGGGGTTATGTGCGCTTTGCGGCTCTGCCTGCGCAGCCGTCCTGGTTGTGCGCTCTTCCTATTTTTTTCTTCCTTTCTCTCTCTTTTTATCTCTGCATTGTTCGACAAGACAGTTCTAATCTAATCACGGCTTTAGTGTGTGGCGCTGAAAGGGAGCAGGGCGAGCTTTAATTGGTAAGCTTGGGGTGAGAGAGGAAGAAGCGGGGGGAACCGGAGGCCCTGGGCACTACCATTAGCGGCCCACCGCTCATTTAGGACCAGCCAGCCAGAAAGAAAAGGAAACTGGCAGCCAAGGCAGAGTGAAAGAGAGAGAAAGAGAGCCAAGGTGGTGTGAAAGGGGGAACTGTCAAACTGCAATGGAAGTTTGGAGGAGTGTGTTTGAAAGAGGGTCTTTGAGTGGTGCACATGCACAAAGCATGTCTCAAGGGGAATATATATATATATATTTTTTCCTCCTGCATGCTGCATGCGTTCCACTTTTTTTGAATACTCGAAGACAGAGTTTGAATGAAAAAGCCAGGGGTGCGTGTTCCGATAGCAAGCGATCGCTGGAGCAGTGTCGCAATCGGACGAGGGAGCTTGTAGCCCGACGCTGGCGCGGTCGTGACTTGCCCACTCTGTCTGGCATGAACCTACCAACGTGCTGAAAGATTCTGAGGCCTGGGTGTTCGTGTGTGTCAGTAGCATTCAGCTGTCATGTATTATGCATGCGTTAGCCTGTGCATGGCTGTTTTCCGCAGCCTCGTGCTTCACAAAGGAAAGAATGCATCTGGTTGGTGCAGAGAGACCGAACCAGACTGAAGAGCTGGGGGGTGAGGGTAAAGAAAGAGAGTGGGAGGGAGAGAGTTCGTTAAACCAGGTGTGTGTCTCTAGGAGTGTGTGGTGTGCTACCTGTGGCTCTCAACTATGTGCCTGCCAAGAGTATTGAGACGGGGCCAAGACTACTCCATCTCACTTCACACTCTCGCTTTTTCTCTCTCTCCCTCTCTCTGTCTATAGGGAGCTTGACCACAATGACATTTCCGGAACAATCGAGGACACCAGTGGTGCCTTCGCGGGCCTGAGGAAACTCCGAAATCTGTGAGTCTTTTCTTCCGTCCCGTTTTCGCTCCTCTTTCATTCCCTCCGTCCTGACATCCGTCATCTCTCCCAGTAACTCGAACACGTGCCGGTGAGCCTCAAGCCAACTCCGTGTTCGAATTTTAATCGAGTGCAGGCAAAATCCTGATTTCATTTTAATATCCCTTTGCACCTTTCCCCATGACTTAAACCACCAGAAAACTTCAGGGTTTTCTTTTTCTTTTTTCCTGTTGATGACCGCTTCAGTGTCAAAGGTGCCTGTTCAACATGGCTAGCGACAGGACCTGATGTTATTTGGGTGTAGTTGTCGTAGCCAATTTGTGCTGATTAGACCAGGCAACAGTATGGTATCCAGGCAACTGCTGCATGTTGAGTTTTTATAATTTCTGCATCTCTCAAATTGATGGAAAAGCCACCAAAACTTTAAAACCCAGTTCAACTGGCACAAATTTTGACAGGTTTTTGGTTTGAATGTTTTGAAAGCCTCTGGGATGCCTTCACTGTCTGGATCGTAAGAGTGGAATCTCAGAGACACTTGAATATTATTAGTATCGACTGACTTCATTAGGACAGGGCTTCCTTGGACTGGGCTTCAACAGATCTTCAGGTGGCGAATTGGGCACCTCTCCACCTATCCTATCCACACTGGGCCTTTATCCACCTTTCAAAGTACCACGCCTTTGGGCACCAAGACATTGGTTTTTCCCATTGGTCAAGTGCCAATGGTTTATTTTTCAAGACTGGTATCCATGGGACCTAATGGTATTTTGGTGAAAACTCTTTCTTGATGAGGCGTATCATCAGTAATTTAAGATGGTTGACCAACCAGACAAGGGACCGTTGCGATATCAAGTACTTTTTCTGACTGAACTCGTTGTCACATGACATACGGATGCTGCAGAAGTTCTGTTGGCTGAAAGTTTTGGCCAATTGTCGTCGTCTTTTGACGGCACGGGGGTAACGTGCCTTGAGATCTTACTGAAGCTACTGTGATCTCGCCATGCTTTGGATGGTAAAAGTGGAATCGGAGGAACAGTATTGGAGGGACTTCTAAGAAGGCTTACTGTGGTGTATTGCGCAAGGTCCCCTAGTCAGGCCCTCAGTTGTGTCAATTAATCCTGAGGGTGTGAAATGGGAAGGTGAAGGGGCATCTGGCCTCATCAAACACCCTGTTCACCCCCTGCCCTGCTCCTTTCATCCCTGTGATGCGCAGCCCGGGCAAAATCCATCTACAGGCACTAGTTCCTGCCGGAGAGGCCATTGAGCTGGCCTGGGAACGAGAGAGAGGATGACGGAACGTCACATCAAAGGGCCTTCGGCGTGCTTTGTGCCTGTGGACGTTCCCATAGAATGAAGTGGATGAGAGACGGGTGTGTAGTTTTGTCAACCGAGTGGATTCTTTGCTGTTGCTTTGTTCCTGTCGTTTTTACTTGCACATTGATGTGACTGAGAAAATACCCACCGTCCCTTTCTTTTCTTTCGCTCTTCCATGGAGTTCATTCATCTCCCTTTGGACAGATCGCATTTTTAATCCCTTTTATTACGCGCGGATCGCCTGAGATTTAGATGCAGATTAACTCTGCTTTCCAAATACACCAATGAACCGAGAATTTTAGTTTAGTTTTGTTTTTGTTTTTTTAACCCTAACCCTTTAGTTAGTTTTTGGTTTTTTTGCCCCCATGTTCCCCAGATAACGCCATATATCTTTTTTTTTTTTTTTTTTTCCCCCCCAGGCAGTGCAGACATGTCTTTTTACTAGCTGCTAAATACCCATACAGAGCAAGAACAAGAACAAATCAGAGTCTATTAGCATGGTTGTCCCCATAAGTCTACTAGAGCTTCTTTTATATTTTTTTTGTCATTTTTACGTACAAATGGTGTTTTAAGCCGCAGACTGGAGACGGGCTGGAGGAGGATCAGGGCTCCTAGCAGAGTTCAAGTCCACTGCGGAGGTGTTGAGCAAGGCCACAGCAGAGCCGACACCATAGCGAAGCTAAACCCGAGTATGGATGTTCATGGAAAATTGGCCTGCAGCCAGTCTAAGCTCAGTGTTAGTGCAGGTTAAGGATGGTTAAGGACGTTCAGGTTGGGGCTATGGAAAGACTAAAGATCAGCAAAGATTTTCAGGACGGGGCGGGAGCAGAATTAAAGCTCAGCATGGAGGTTTAGGATGAGGCCACATGAGAGTCTCCCATCTGGGTGGCTGCCCCGGTTGATTACTGGCCAAAGCAGATGAGGGAAGGTGATGTCTCTCGGTCAGGAGATGACCAATCTGGACTCGATCACACACACACACACACGCTCTGCTGACCGACATTACAGGGTGTCTTAGTCTCCGTGTAGAGGAGGGGCGAAGTAAGGATTGTGCTGCTTGCATAGCCAGGATTCAAACAATAGCATCCGACCTGCCAACACCGCAAACGTATACAATGAGCCAAGATTTGGGAAACATGACCATCAGTTAGCCCTCAAACTACTTAGCAGTTTCTCATTGATTCTTGTAGGGAATTGTTCTACTACATATTCAAACACAAGAACTGGAGTAAAGGGGAAATTGGTGTCTTGGTTCTGTTTGACTAAACTTGGGGTCGATGCAACTGGAGAGAAAACCGAAATGGTCACGAACACGTGACGGTCATTTTTACAATTCAACAACAGCCGAAAAAAAAAAAAAGGGTTTGCCAGATTGGTGGTTAGCCAGATTAGTGCAACAAAAACGACTGGCAGCTGCAAGAAAACGCGCAATAAGGCTTGCTGAACCATAAAATGTCAACCATAAGATGGCAGAGATCTGTACCACAGACGAGTGAATCTTGATTTTATCCAATTGCTGAAAAGACACCATCATGAAATGGAAACCAGTCCGCAATGAGCAGGTACCAACAAATTCCTGGGGGTCCTAAAATCTTCTATCAAAGCTGAGTGGGATTAGCCTCCTAGCATGCCTCCAGCAGCTTGTTTTAGCATTTGATAGCTAGCCCGTGACGAGGCCGCTTGTTAATCTATAAGCTTCCGACTTGTTCTCTCACTGAAGCCCCTTTTCATGAATTTGCCCCTGCCCTGTCATCACTCCCAACATTCTAATAAAGATAAAAGTGAGCTTTGAAGGGCAGTGTGGGAACCCCAACCTCTCATCCTCTTCCTAATCTCTACAGAGTTTGAATTTCCAATACTCCAATGTCTTATCAGATTAAACCTTGCTAATTATGCGGTCTCCCTCTATCTGTCTCCCTCTCTCCGACCCATAACCTTTCATTTATTAAACATTTCCCCGTTTTTCTCCTTGTCCCGTCCTCCTCCCATCTCTTGGAAACGTAGGACGCTGTTCGGAAACAGGATCAAGTCGGTGGCCAAGAAAGCCTTCTCAGGACTGGACGCCCTCGAGCACCTGTGAGTATCCCAGAATGCATTGCGACCACTGCGGCGCACTCTGCCAAAAACAGATGCTTGAGAGGGCTGCTGGCAATTTAATAGCGTCTTTGTAAAAGGAGAAGAGCGAGGCTGTATTTTTATTTATTTATTTATTTATTCATTATTATTTATTTATTTTTAAATTCATTTTATTGTTTGTTTATTTATATTTTTTTCGCGGCCAGCTGCTCGGAGTATCGCTCCAGCCAGCTTTCAGCCTTTTCTCCCTTTGCAAGATGAACATTTTGTCAAAGAAATGGAATTTAGTGTTGGAGAAGCAGCTCGAGGGTACAGACTTGGTGAAATACACTGGCCTCTTTCTGCCTGGGCTAAAGTAAACTTTTATACAAATACAAGCTGGCGTACATGTGTACGAGACGGAGAGAATGTGTGTATGCTGTGTGTACACTGGGGACGCTCCAAAATCATCTCTGTCGCGTCTGAACAGAAACCTGGGCGGAAATGCCATCCTCTCCATCCTACCAGACGCCTTCAACAATATGAAGAACCTCCACACCCTGTGAGTCCCAGACGAATTCAAAATATAAGGGCGCGCACACACACACACACACACACACACACACTCGCTTGCCTTTTTGACTCGTTATACAAGCATTTATCAAAACTCTTAATTTCGTTTACTGTTACTGTTGAGTCTCACCGGTCTCGTAAAGATCTCTCTTTGTGTCTCCAGCGAGATCTCGAGCGATAGTTTCCTGTGCGACTGCCAGCTGCACTGGTTTCCTGAGTGGGTGGTGGCGCGAGAGCTGCAGGCAGGCGTCCACGCCACGTGCGCACACCCCGAGAGCCTGAAGGGCACCAGCATCTTCCAGGCTCCAGCACAGAGCTTCGTTTGTGGTGGGCATCATTACATGTTCTGTTACATTACATACTCCTGTCTTGATGGACTTAATTGCTTGGATTAGGCGTCGTTGGGTTTGGACCGGCCTCTACAAGAGAGTTTGATCGGACACAATTTGACGTTCATGGAAATATAGGACTGATTATTAGGAATATAGCTCATGTATTTACAAGAAGGGGTATGGCAGATGTTTATACTAAGTAACACAAGACTTTAGTCAAAGGTTGTAATTTGAGAATATGTCCTTGCTTCAAGTGGACATTTTTCAGCATTCATAAATCCTTAGGAAACATCGGAATCTTTCTAAACATCCCGGTTGCGTGCCACTTATTCATACAGAAGGAAAAGGAATAACTGGCTCCTAAGAATATTAAACCTAAAATATTAATAAACAAAAGTTGCACAAAACTGATTGTCTGTGGACAATATAGACACACAATGTTTAACGCCATGAAAGTTTTGAACCCTAACCATATACGCCCATGCCTTCCCTTGGGAAACTGGTGTAATCGCAAAAGATCTTTGCGTACAACCACGTGATAAGCTCGCAGATTTAATAACAGTGTGTTTTGGGTTTTGTTTTTTGTTTTTTTGCATAAACAATGATGGTCAAAAACTACAAATACAGCTTGTATCATTGAAATTTGCACAACAGGTCGTGTTGCCATACATACATGTGCATTTGTGCATATTTTCGTCCCCCATAGATGACCTGCCCAAACCTCAGATCATGGTTCACCCCACACCCACAGCTGGCGTGTTAGGAAAAGATGTACGCCTGACGTGCAAGGCGGTGAGCAGCAGCAGCTCACCCATGACCTTCACGTGGCGGAAAGACCAGGAGCCCCTGCCCCACGCCCACGTGGAGAACTTTGCCCACTCCAGCTCCAGAGACGGAGCAGGAATCATGGAATACACGACCGTCCTCCATCTGCGCAACGTCAAGTTCGAGGACGAGGGCCGCTACCAGTGTGTCATCTCCAATCACTTCGGAGCCACCTACTCCAACAAGGCACGCCTCAGCATCAGCAGTAGGTTTTATTTTTATGCTTTCTGGAGCTCAGAATGTACAGTCCTCATCTTCTGTCTGCATGATGATATGCTTTAACCGTTTTCTTTTTTTGTTTTTTTTTGGTGGAAACGGACATTACTCTTTAGAGGTTTGCTACCGAAGTTGGCTCCGAGTGTAGATCATTTACATCTGCAATGTCTGGAGGAGTTAAAACCCTAAACCCAAAAGAACTGGCCCAAACGTCAGGCCCCGGATTAATGAACAGCTTCCCGAAACCACGCAACTGAAACCTTTTCTGCTGGACTGCTGGACTGCTGGCCAAAAAAAGCACAATTCCAGTTTTCTGGTGCCGTAGGTTCCTGTAGTTACAGGGTGGATCAAGGCCCAAAGTGAAACAAAACAAATGAGCTGCGTTTTGTTTTTTTGTTGTTTTTTTTTTTTTTTTTTTTTAAACGGCACAGTATGTTACCATATGCTGCTGTTGCAGATCGTTTCATCCTGATACCGTTCAGATTTGGGACGTATTTGCTAAATTGAGGAGCAGACTTACTCAGTTTCAGGACAGAAATTTGATTAGTGGCCCTGCTTTCTCCCTCCCGCTTTCCTGACCGCTCTGTCCAAGCGCATTTGGAGCAAATTGATTTAGCGCCGACGCTGTGCAGACAGTGACTCTATTACACGGCCTATCAGCCAGTCCAACAGATGCAAATTGATTGTATTTGGAGATTTTATTCTGTTTATTGATTTATTTCATGGGTTCACATCGATCCCATTTCCCAAATCCAGCTGAATCGCTTGGTGTTTCGTGCAGGACTAAACTTGGCCATGAATAATTTGCTGCTTTTCTCCCCCCCCCCTCCATACACACAGTTCTTCCTTCCTTTGTGAAGACCCCACGTGACCTCACTATCCGGGCTGGCGCGAAGGCTCGTCTGGAGTGCGCGGCGAAAGGTTATCCTCCTCCGCAGGTCGCCTGGCAGAAAGACGGTGGCACAGATTTCCCAGCAGCCCGCGAGCGGCGCATGGAGGTGATGCCCGACGATGACGTGTTCTTCATCATGCACGTGAAGCCAGAGGACATGGGTGTGTACAGCTGCACGGCCAAAAACACAGCAGGCATGATCTCCGCCAACGTCACGCTCACCGTGCTGGGTAAGAGTCGGGTTTAGTCTAAATACCAAAAGTTCTGTTGGGTTTGGTGAAAGCCTGAGAGAGAGAGAGAGAGTGATTGTCCTGTTGGGTTTAGTTTATACACTGAGACCGAAAGGCATTTTGGGTTTCTTAAAGCTGCTGGGATTTGGCAAACCCCAGATCCATTCCACTGCATGAAAGAATGTTTTCAGTTTTGGTCTGGCTGGTGCAGCTGTGGCCTTGTTTTTGGGTCAGAGGTGAAAGGGCAGAGAGGAGGTCACAGAGAGGCTGGGGGACAGGACGGAGAGCTTAAGCAGTGGGATACAAGATCTTTTCTCAGGCCTGAGTTCAGCTGTTGAATACCACTGCGGGGACCGTCTCAGATTCTGCAGCGAAAGAGCGGATGTTGGACCCACGAACTAATCACCACCTTACGCAACTACCTGCAGGAAACATGGGCTACGTTCAGACACGAAGCCAAATCAGATACCATTCTTAGTTAATTTGTGTTTAATCTTTTCTTTGGGAACTAAAATCACATGGCGTGGGGGTTTCTTTTTGCTCTAAATCATAACCTCTTCTGTAGATTTTTTTTTAGCAATTGATCTCGCAAGGCAGCACGTTGGGGTTTCCATCTCCAGGTTTTGGCTCGATACGAACAATGGCGTAGATTGTAGGCGCAATCTGCCGACATCTTTTGAGGAACCAGGGACAATTTTAGTTCACGGGATGTAATTTTAGGAAACAGTTCAATCCCTTCATCAAGGAGCTTTTCTTTGGACCAGGAACTGTTGAGGTTAAGCTTGCCTAACTGACCGGGGCTTACTGGTCAGACATGGCTAACAAATAACCACCAAAGCTTGTTTTGCTATGTTCTAGGTGGCGTGGTGCTTTAACATTTTGTGCCTGGTGTGTGTTCTACTCTTTCCATGACTTTGTAATCGGTTGGAGTGTTTCTTCATAATAGTTGTTAAAGTACAACCCCCCCCATCCTTCTTAATGTCTTTCAAATTCTCGTATAGTTTGTGATCCCAGAATAAAAAATAAAAAAAAAGTCTCCCTCGTGTCTTCTTGTGCTCCCCCCAGAAATGCCCCATCTGCTTCAGGGGATGGAGGACCGCAGTGTGGTGCTGGGGGAGGCGGTGGCGCTGCAGTGTAAGGCCATGGGCAGCCCCCCTCCGCGAATCACGTGGCTGCGTGGCGGCGAGCCGCTGCACCCCAGCGAGCGCCACCACTTCACCCACGCCAACCAGCTTCTAGTGATCAGCAGCACCACCCTGGAGGATGCTGGTCGCTACACTTGTGTCATGTCCAACCCTCTGGGCACCGAGCGCGCCCAGTGCAGCCTAACGGTGATCCAGCGCCCCGGTGGCAACTGCCACGTGAACGTCAGCTCTGGGGCGGTCACGGTAGGCATTGTCGTGATCGCCGTAGTGACGAGTGTCGTAGCGACCTCTTTGGTGTGGGTGTGCATCATCTACCAGACGAGGAAGAAGAGCGAGGAGTGCAGCGTCAACACGGGTGTGTGGCCGAACGCAGCTCGAGTTGAAATACTTTACAACTTTGAGGAGTAAAAAACACTGAGTTTTTTTTGTTTTTTTTTTCCCCCCCCCGTGTAATTTCCTCCAGATGAGACCATCGTCCCTCCTGACGTCCCAAGCTACCTGTCCTCGCAGGGGACGTTGTCTGAGAGGCAGGACGTGTGCATAAGGGTCGAGCCCAGCGGAGTATCCCAGCCAGGCGGCCACACACACAGCAATGGTGAGCTTTCTGTCCTGCACATGAAAATGTCCTGCAGCAATTCTCAAATTTCTGGCACTGCAAGGCTATGGGCCATGCGTACTTCCCAGAGCCACATTTTGGGCTCTAATACATCTCTCCATTGGCTTAGAGGTTTAACTTAGTGTCTTCTTGGGTCTAATAATTTAATATATCTTGCATTTTAAGCTTTGACTAAATTACAGCTGGTTCTCCAGTATTGCGTCAAAGATAGCAAGTTAAATGTAAATCTCATCGTCAGAACATGTCCTCAACACGTCCTTCCTTCACCTTTCAGGGGGGTTTGATGTTCCCGTGATGTGTATTGACTGCATGGAAAACAGCAGCAATTACTCCAGGCCACCAGACTACCTCTGCCAGGGCATTACGCCGCCTTCAGGGATGGAGTACCAGCAGATGCAGCCTCCGTCGACCTTCAGTAGCCATAAGACAGGCGAGGGCCACTGTAACGGAACGCCAAATGGAGGAACGAGGGAAGCGACATTGCCCAAGGAACCCAACGACAGAAAAGGTGAGGGCGGGAAATCCAGCTCCGTTGCTCAATATCCGCGCGTCATACCTTTTTTTTTTTTTTTTTTTTTTTTTTTTTTTTTCTCCACCCCCCGAGTTTGATTCATTGTGTTCCGCCCACGGCTCGTAAATCAAGCGAAGTGCTCGGCGTCCATCATCGCCTGATGAAGGAACCCTCTGTCCTGTCTTCAAATGGGTGGAATGATTTAGTTTGGCTTGGTTTTATTAACACAGAGAGTGTGCACAGCACATTCCGTGCCCTCGGGGCCGAACGAGGGAACAGGAGAGAGTCTAAAAGACAGAATCGGTTAAGTGAAATTGAAACTCTAGAAACTATGGGCATGTTTTTATAGGTGAAGTGCAGCGTGATATGTCGACCTTTTAGCACAGATGGACCAAATTCAAGTGTCATATCACACACACGTCGAAGTTTGATAGATAGAGAAGTGCTAACGCATTAACTACAAGCTAAATTCGTTGATCTGAGAACCCGTCCTAATCGTTCAATACGACGTGTGCAAATTGACAATATTATAAAATTATCATAAGTGTATGTTTGTTAGGTTAGCTTTAGCTAGCTAGGTTTCTTGTGCATGCACATGAGTTTTTCATAAACTGTGGAGGAGCTAGCGACGGGCTCGGGACTGGTCGGTGTAGGACGGTGTGGCTTATTCATTACCAATTAGTCCTAGAATGTGTCTTGCGCACAACCGCAACATTAACCTGGTTATAAAGCGATGGATTTAGATTCTCTGGAGCTTTAGCTCCAGGATAAACTCTTTGCACACAGATTACTTGTTTTAAAAGTCTATTTTTTATTAATATCTTATTAAAACGGGCTATAAAAATTCATCTCGAGTGGTATTTTTTTGAAAAAACTGTTTTTATTTCTGTCTCAGGATCGGTGGCCAGCAGGACAGGAAGATCATCCCCGAGCGAAAGCCACCATCGGCCGATAAAGCCGACCTCCGTTCCCGCCCCCTGCGCGGACGCCGAGCTCACAAAGACTCTGTTACCCAATGGCCACACAAACTCGAGTGAGACCGCCCCCCTCAGGCGGGCTAGTGACTAGCACCTCGCGGAAAACCGAGCGAAGACTTGCGTATTGCTATTTTTGTATCCTGTTTGCACTGTGAACCGCTACCTCACACCGAGGGGCGCGCGTGGAGCTCACCCTGCGTCTGATTGCAGGGTCTAGGCGTCCGGGTTTGAAGGCAAAGCTTGAACGGGGGGCCGTTCGCCTCCCAGTCTGAGCGTTACACCTGTACATAATGTTTAAATCCTCCTCAGGGAGGCATCGTGCACCGCTGCAGATC
>JAQMCW010000016.1:15193841-15204170 GCA_030068335.1 Chrysichthys cranchii | reverse complement strand
ATCTCCTCTTCTTTTCAAAACAGTTTGAAGACGTCTGGGCATCGAGGTTATGAGTTTCTGGAGTTTTGGTGTTGGAACGTGGTCCCATTCTTGCCTGATATAGGTTTCCAGCTGCTGATGCAGATGTTTTACATTTTGAGTGGTTAAACTAACCAAAAAGTGGATAAACTGACCCCCCCCCCAAAAAAAAACCAAAACAACAAAAAACCCTTGTTGTTCTCTGGTCAGCTAACATTGCATGCATTCAAATGGTGGCGAAAGCTAGAAAACACCAACTGTACTTGGATACCCATCAATGTCACATTTACAACTAGGAAACTTCACAAAATCTTTCGCGCAGCATTCGTGTGAAATTTCGCGGAGAGTGGCAGCCGTTAACTTTCAATTAGCCGCTAAATATTCAACAGTAGTGCAAAGTTAAGCAGGAAAATAGCCTCTTTGCTGGGACGCAAAAGCAACATGAGCTATAAATTAGTACCTTTTCTTGACTGTTTTTTTTTTTCCTTTTAAAGATTCGTTCGGACAGGAGTTCTCATATTAAACATGAACAGAATTTTTACACCAACCTTAACTTGAAGAACAAAGCTCATCTCAGAGCCGGTTTACATTCCAACTCGAATCTAAAACACGTTTGCCCTGAATCTGCACCCCGTTTAGTATATAATGCACTATTTTCAGAGGGTTTTTTTCCCATTTTGTGGTCATGTGGAAAAAAAAAAAAAAAAAAAAAGCAGTGCCCTGATGATATCCCACAATGCATTGGAAAATGCTGGAATCCAAACAGTGCGGCCTACTTGATGCTTTGATGTTTATTGAGAATAAAGAGTAGGGCTTCACTTCGGACACGTGAATGATGTACTTTAGAGATCATCAGTTGGATCAGGAGTTACAGATTGACTGTAGTGTGGTCATCGGAAACAAATAAAAACTCAAAAACGTGAAAGTTTTTCTAATAAAACCCTTTGAATCACCCTTAACCTGTGTAGCGCCAGCACACGTCCAGGACAAATATCATGATGGCGGCAGTGCTATTTGAAAAATAACCACGCTGTAAAATCCCTGGAACTTGGGTAGTTCCCGATGGTCGGGAATGCAAATTCCAGAGTACCACGATCCCCTGGTGAGTGCCAGGTCTGCCAGCAAGACCTTCAATCTGGTTTCAGGGGTCATGTTAATATCCCCGACCCCGGGGTCAAAAGTCCGACAGGAACATGCGGCGCACTTTCTCGTAAGCTCCGAGGAAGATGAACCCTCCCACGCTGATGAAGGTCATCCTGGGGATGCTCCCGGCGAAGAGCCTGTGGAGGAGTTGAAAAGGATAGATGAAAGTCGAGCCCATGATACAATTACATCTTCCTCAAGAGGTCAGGTTGTGTGGAACTCATCATTCATTCATTTACTCATTACTCTTCCATCACTGCTTTACTCCGGTCAGGGTCCAGGTGGCTCTGGAGGCCTCTCGCAGGATCAGGACACCATTCATACACTTTCACACGCACACACTTTCACACCTAGGAGCAATTTTGAATTCCCACCCAGCTTCATCTACCAGCATGCTTTCAGGAGGTAGGAAGAAGCCCAGGAACCCAGAAGAAACTCCAAAAGTCCAAAGAGGCACTAACCCGAGGTCAAGTGCGAGGTGGAGACCCTGCCACTTTGAGGCATCAGTGCTACCTTCTGCGCAAGAATGAATCATTTAAGGGGAAATAAAATTCTTCTCAGGTAGCAAGAACCAGTCTGGCACTCATTTCTCGACCATGATAACATGACTGGACTTGCTCTTTGCACATCTGACATGTTTTGTAAGAGGTCCTTGCAATATTTGCGATGGCCAAAGGACGTCGGGGGGTTTTTTGGAAGCTCGAGGGCCGATCAGGGAGGAATGTGTAGCGTTGATTTTGGAGGATGCAGCAGGCCATGAAAGTGCGTCCGTCCCCCCTCGAGGCTCTTTTCCACGCAGCTGCTTTTGGTATTAGCACTGGCCCTCAGGGCCTCTCCACATGACGGATAGCCAGATGCCATTCACACACGTCCCTCAAGCATGCAGCCGCCCCCGCCTCTCTTTCTCTCTCTCTCTCTCTCTCTCTCACTTTGACACTCACAGTCTTCCCGCCTGTCTACTCTGTATTCCCGCCTGTCTCTCTTCATCTCTGTGTATTTAACCTTTTTTCGGGTCTTTTCCACAGGATTCCTACCTCATCCCCAAGCCTGGCTGAAAATGTCTGCTTTTGGGCCCGAGAGTTGGGAACACCTGTTGGGGCGGGGGGGATGAGCAAGGTCAGAAAGCAGGCCAACGAGACAGTTTATGAGCCTCGATTTAGAACGAGGGTCATGAGTGACCCTGACGTGCCCACTAATACATCAGTTTTGTCAACTGCAAAGCTGTACAAGGTGCCAAGCACGGCAGCTATCTCGCGACTATTCCAGGCATTTGCAGAATCCTGCATGCGTCCGTCACAGATCATGTGTTTGAAAGGCCTTCGATGGGCTCGAGTCGGCTACTTGTCAAACAAGATCATCTTGGGAGAAAGGAGTAAGTGACGGGGGGGTAGCTCAGGGGGTTAAGACGCTGGACTACTACTTGGAAGGTCGGGAGTTCAAATCCAAGCACTGCCAAGCTAGCACTGTTGGGCCCTTGAGCAAGGCCCTTAACCTCACCTGCTCAATTGTATAAATGAGATAAAAATGTAAGTCCTTCTGATAAGGGTGTCTGCCAAATGATTGCCACATAAGGGGTATTTGTATTGTGTAAGGAGGGGCTGCGAGCTGTAAAGGAGAGCATTCGCCTTTTGAGTCAGTGGTGCTAAAGTGGAAACTCTAAAAGCCCTCTGGAAACGTAACCTCAAACTAATACCACCAGGTCAGATAGCATGTGAAAACTTCCCGCCAAGCGGAAAGACACGGATTCCAAGTACCCCATGATGACAGCAAAAGACCCCCTGACTCAAACCTCGTCTCAAGTGAAAGACCATGATGTCACTTAGGGAACGTATGACCAACCGGTCATACCGAGGAAATCTTCTAACGTTTAATTCTCCTTTAATTATTATTAGACATGCCCTTTCGTTTGGTTCCTGTGCTCCTTGGCAGTAGGTCAAGTGAGTCAGAGTGCTCAACTTTCACATTTCCTGCACCTGTTCACTGATTCAAACCAACGTCATCACATCCAGTTATGAGTTGGCATATCTAATCAGGACCTGTATTAATGACTGGATAACTATTCAGCATTTCCCTTAGCGGCTTGGACCCGATCTGAGCCATGACTCAGGCTCGAGACAGATGGAGTCGGACATTTCCAAGTTGAAAATGTAGACTTTTTTTTTTTTTTGCCGTTGAAGAGAAAGCTCAAGAGTCTTCTCAGCTCGAGCGGAACACAAATTCGGGCAAGGAGCGCAAATATGGTCTAGGACTCTCAGAAATAAAGGTACCAAACAGTTTTGGGTTTTTTCACTTGTCGCTTGGGTTATACCATCAATGGTACATTTCCTCTACCTTTAGGATGTGGAATATCGCATACAGTGGTGCTTGAAAGTTTGTGAACCCTTTAGAATTGTCTACATTTCTGTTTAAATATGACCTGAAACAACATCACATTTTCACACAAGTCCTCAAAGTAGATAAAGAGAACCCAGTTAAATAAATGAGACAAAAAAAATTCACTTGGTCATTTATTAACTGGTGAAAATGATCCAATGTTACACATCTGTCAGTGGCCAAAGTATGTGAACGTCGAGGATTAGCAGGTGATTTGAAGGTGAAATTAGAGTCGGGGGTTTTCTTTTGCTTTGAGGACTTGTGTGAAAATGTGATGATGTTTCAGGTCATATTTAAGCAGAAATGGAGACAATTCTAAAGTTTTCACAAACTTTCAAGCACCGCTGGACCTATATAATTTAATCATTTAAAAATTCCTTAAGAATCTTCCCAGGGAGAAGTTACATACTAAACATAGAAAAGATGTACCCTTGATAGTACCCCACTGGCAACAGGGAAAGGTACAGCTTGGTACCTTTATTTCTGAGCTTGTGTGGTCATGAACGTCACGAAAGCACTGTTGTCTCCCCAGTTTAGGCTTATCCGATGTTTCCTTTCCAATCCTCACCCTGTTTCAAGACTTTCTTTTCAAACTTTTGGTGTCTTGGGGCTTACTTTGACAACAGATTTTCCACATTTTCCCCCAAAAACGAATGGAAATGGCTAACTTTATAGTCCCTACCTTCCACTTCTGTGTTTAAAAAAAAAACTACAGGAACGTCAACATTTACCTCAGACGTGGTAAAATGATACAGAAATGACGCCTTCGCACACCGAACATCACGTTGCGAAACGTCGACGTTCCATTCAGTCAATGATGAAGTCTTGAAGTTCACACAGACTTGTGGAGTCTAGGTGTATTAAATATATTCATTTTGACATGTCCAAGGGAGCATCTGCGGCATCATCTGGCAACTCTTTTGACAATTACGGGTACTCTGAAACATATGGTGCCCTAGTGCAGGGCGCCATACTACAAACCTCAAACATGGCACAGGAAGACGCTAATACGTGAAAATTCGGTACACAGTGATGCGCAGGCATGTACGTACATAAAATTGCACGCGCTCCTAGTCATCCCAGCCTAGCGCTGAGAGTTGTGGATCAGACGAATGAGTAATAGCAAAGGCAAGACCTTTCAAATCTGAGGAAAATGCGAGTCTGTGCGGTGCACGGTCCTCAAAAGTGTGACTGTTTCGGATGGCGCAGTCAGGGGCTCAACGTGGAGCCCTGGGGGGGGCGGGGCTAAACATATGGAAGCACTTTCTGGCTTGACTCGACTGCAAATGGAGCCATTACCATAATTACGGCTTTGAAGCTGGTCAATTTGTACAAGGCACTCAGCTGCAGGAGGGCCTGCGCTCTTCCACTGAGTATCTGTCCAAGCCACTTTTCCTCTACCACCGCTCCGGCGCTGTTCAAAGTTTCGTTCCAGAGCTAGTGTGTATATCAGCATTACGGGGAGGGGGAAAAAAAAAAAAATTACATTCTTTCAGCTCTTACTCGTCAGCTCCATCGGCTACACATTAAGTCGAGGACAAAGGCATGGAAGGGACAAAACAGAAAAACTGAAAGAAAGAAAAAAGTAAGGATCAGTGAAAGTTCTCATTTTCAGTGGTTTAGGGGGAATGGGGGGGGGGGTTATCCTTCACATGCGGTATCTACTGGAAATGTACTTGCTAATGCCTTACTGTCTGCAGGCTCTTAACAGGAGAGCAGGGCAACAAATTATTAAATAAATACCAGTACGTGAATGAATGAATCGTTGTCGCTGGACAGTCATGCTCAGTTTAGCCGGCGGTTTAAGTGCCTATCTTGGCAGTTGTGTACGTATGGCTCGTACTCACCCAAACACACCTTGACGCTTCCACACTTCGTACAGAACCAGAGGGATGTTTCCACTGGCCGTCGAAGTACCAGCCTGCGAAAGAAAGCCGGCGAGAGAGCATGCATGATCTATGTTCCGTGCTCTCTTACACATAAACACACTCCACCAGGCTCGCTCCAGGACAAGAAGCCTCTTTCATTAGCACAGGTGAGGAATTCCAGTTAAGAGGGTAAACAAGAAGAGAACGGCCAGACCCTGCACCTTCGTTTCCTCCCTTTCACACTTCTGTCGTTCGGTCATTATGCACCGTGATGAGACACAGGTGCAACACGACACAACCAGTACTTAACGTTACAGCGCAGAGTTTTTCTTTTTTTAAAAAAATAAATAAATAAAAATCTTTTTTTTTTTTTTTTTTTTTTTTTAATTTAATTTCTTTCCAAATTTTTACATAACATGAAGTAGATGGACTGTTCGTTATTCACCCCATTTATAGCAGTTAGGTTTCACCTGTGGGGTGAAATTACAGGGAGAACAGGTGAGGGGTGAGATGGTTGATATACCAATAAATAAATAAAGAAATGAGATCTCCCAAGCTTTGTGCATTTTGCATCGAAGCCGAGCTCACGATGGGACACCAAAATTTCAGATGAGCCAATCGACATACAAATGGCTGACAGTCGCGTAGGTGTTTTAAACTCTCCGTTATTGACCGACACCTTCGGACGTCCCGTAACCTTTCCTCAGTTGCAGATTTGCTGTCATTTTAGTTGGTGCCCATGACTCAATTTCTGCGCTTAAAAAGATAATGGACATGGCACGTTCACGTTCTGTCAGGGTCAGTGAATAATGTTCTCAGGTAAATAAGGTGAAATCAAACCTGTCGATGTACAGTTATGTTCAGCTTCGCTGATGACAAATACGCATGTAGTTAACAACAGTTTACCAAATGTGGTGAAAAAGCTGCATTACTGTGAACAGTTTTAAGCCAAAAATGTAATCTGAAAAAGTTGGGGGGGGGGGGACCTGATTTAGTGGGCCTCAGCGGGGAAAAATTTGTATATCTTTGATTTCTTGGTGGATGTTTTAATCAGACAGCATGAAGAAATCCAGTTTTAGTCATATCAGTACATAGGTGTACCACAGGGACCAATTTCAAGTCCGCTGCTCTTTTAAATAAATAAATAAATAAATAAATAATGTCTAAATTCTGTAATCCAAATCCCGGATGTTTACTAATCTACGTTTTTTTTTTATTTCCTCTTTAACAGTCCTTAAGGTTCCTGAAGGCTGGCGATTAAGGTGCGTAAGGACAGCGTCGATGTAAAACTACACGCCACTCAAGTAGAGTGTACAGTTTTTGGGAGTGTAGGCCTCAGAGTGCTCAGACATTTACAGGCTGAAGGCATATCATCAGCCATGAATACACAAAGCTCCGTCTGCTTTTAGTCTCCAAAGCACAGGAGAGAGCGAGACGAAGTGCGTGCGTCACCCGAGTCCTTGGCTAATCCAGAGTTCTTTTTTTCTGTCTCGTGCTACTTCTTTCTCTCTCAGCATCTGTTCATGGTTTGTCTACATTAGGGATTTTTGTTTGTTCACCTTTCTCCCTGTCTGTGAGGCATCAGCAGACAGGACACTTAAACAGCTGTCACATTTTTAATTCAGTGCTCAGAGCATGGGCACTACGTTCACGTTGGCTAGCATTATTCACGCTTAACTCTTACCTCATGCTGGTGAAATCGTTTGAAGCTGTATTATTACATTGCCAAAGTTTTTTTAAAAATTTTTTTTTAGTTTTTTTTATTCCGACACCGTGCTTTTACATTCTTTCTAGATTGCTCTTTTAATTTTGTCGGCCATCTGCCTCAAGGGACGATGTTTTGTGCCTTCGGAGATGCTTTTCTGCTCGACGCGGGTATAAAGAGTGGTTATTTGAGTTACTACTGACTTCCACTCAGCTCGAACCAGACTGACCAATCTCCTCACATCAAAACCATCCCTTTCTGCTGCTTCTTGTTGTTTTTTTTTTTGTTTTTTTTGCACCGTTCCAAGGAGATCTGCAGTTTCTGAAACACTCAAACCAACCGTGCCATCCTTGTGGCTAGCTAATCTTCCATTATTCACGATACTCTTACCTTAGCCAGCATTATTCTCGTCTTGGCCACATCCAGAGGGGTCGTAACAAACGCTGCTACCGCGCCTAAAGTAAACAAGATACACAAATACGTTAACTAAGCAACTGCATAAATATCAAATACACGCTGTATGCAAAATGCTAGCTATAAATACAGATTCTAATACAGACTAGCTCCCCACGTTACGATTTTTCGACGTTGCGATGACTATTGCAATGCGCTAAAAATCGTAAAATATTCAGAAAATATTTAAAATTCACAGGCAGGCATCCCCAGTGTCACAGCGTACGACGTACAATACGTTCGGTCGACACCCGGAAGTACGCGGACGACACCCAGAAGTACGCGTCACTCGCCTTGCGTGATGTCTCACTCTCTCTCCCCGCAACCTTGTGTATCGGTGTACTGTCCAGTGCATTGCCGCATGTTTTTCTGCATGCTTCGAGAGCGAATTTTAATTCAAAAGCATGTCTCCTAAATGCCCCAGCATGTCTCCTACAGGAAAAGACTCCTGGGTAGGCTAGGCTAAGCTAGGGAGGACTACCTGTACACTCGGCATACCTACGGACGCCGCCCACCCCTGAAAATCAGCCGCTCTGCTGAACTTTCACCCACTTAAACATATTTCAGAACGTACACACACAAGCATTCACACACGCCTGTGACGCATGTGTGTCCAGATGGACAGTTGATGATGCTTCGTAGACAGTATATTCCCGTATTGCAGCAGATGGCTTACATCTTTCAGGCTTCTTTCCTCTTTTTCATCAGGTGGAGCAGTGAAACTGGATTGTTCGTTCAAGTGGTCAAGGACAACATGGAGGATGTAGCACACACACACACACACACACACACACACACACACACACACACACACACACACAGAAAGAGAGAGAGTTCCCAAGTCGGACTCAAACTCCAGGTGGAGTGGCACGCAGCCACACTCATTCTCCTCTGGGTGAAATGTTCAGATTACTTCCACTCTCTCTCTCTCTCTCAATATCTGCCTTAGCTCCTCCCTCTCTATTTATCCCCATTTTCTCAGTGTCTAGGTGTTTCTTGTCATCATGACCTATGTGGAATTCATATGGAATGAAGCTAGGTGAAGTTTCTGCACTCCTGACCTTGGCTTAGCTGCTGCACCCTCTCTCTCTCTCTCTCTCTCTCTCTTTTCCCCGAGATGAGGCTAATCCCACACACCTGCAACAGCTCCACACACTGCAGCTTGCCAAGAGTCCAGCCGTTCCCCCTGCCTCCTCCGCCACAGAGTCTAGAGAGGGAGAGAGAGAGAGACAGAGAGACAGAGGGGGAGAGAGAAAGAGAGAGAGAAACTGAGGATTACTCCAGCTAATACATGCAGAAAAATCCTGAAAAACTCAAAGCCCATGGGCTCGCTCGGAACGATGGGAACCAGACAGAGAAGCCATCTTTACATCCAGAACGCTGAGGTCATCTCCTCGTTTTCCCATGAAGACCAAGACCGAGAGAGAGGACAAGTGGGAGCCAAAAAAAAAAAACGGGGGGGGGGGGGTGGGTGTGTGTGACTATAGGTATCCAAAAAAATTTCGCACATTTCTTTTGGCTTTTCTTTCATCTAATCTGAAGAACCAAATGATATGTGTGTGTGTGTGTGTGTGTGTGTGTGTGTGTGTGTGTGTGTGTGTGGTGTCCTGTGAAAACCTGTCACGTGGCCAACTACAATTAGATACATCCAGAGTCTTATACGTGTAGAACCTAAAAACAATCCTACAGCCAGATTTTAAATAAATATTGTCGCCGTTTAAACAGCGAAGCGATCTGATCCACAGCATCGTCCTCATTTAGGTCGTTTAGCAATACTTCACGTAAGTAAGGACTTTATTATTAGATGATGCCGAGTGTATGTGAGCGCTCTTCTCGGTTTTGATGCTGAGCTGATGGAGTGGGGGGCGGGGTGTGATCCATAAAACCTGGTCAGATCATGAGAAAAGCGAGCAGTATTATATTTTAGACTTGCAATGTTTTGGATGGATATCTTCAGATAAACGGTGTTTGGCCCAACAACCTTGGGTTCGTTAGCAAGTGTGATTTTTGCAGGGCGAAAACTAAAGCAAGGGTCGAACGCAGAAGCCATGGTGGCGTTCACGCCTTCGTAGCGTGGAAAGTTTCGGACTTGTTGATGGAAAACTTTGAAGTAGCTGATAACAAATCGCTTGCAATGTAATAATAATGATATCCAGTGTGTTGATGACACTTCATCCAACATGTAGATCTCATTATACCTAATACCACCTCCAATAATTTGCATATTGGAAAAAAAAAAACCCCAAAACACTCCTGGATGAACGTCGTGATTTCGTTTCCCGCTCGCCTGCGCTCGCTGACTGAAATTACACCTTTGTCGCTCAACATTGTGCAACTGATGCTAACCTCAGTCTAACACACGCTCCTTTTCTGTTAGTTTAGGGACACAAGAAAATCGTCACACTTGGCTCTCGCACATTTGGTTCGGGAAATAACGGTGGAACATGAGAGAGAGAGAAAGCATTTTGGGATGAGCTACCGTTGTAAAATGATGAAAAGAATAGACTTGCAAGGGAGAATCAAAAATTAAAGGCAATTTTTAAAAATAATTACGCAATAGCCTGGAGAGCAAAACATGAAGCATGGCGCGGAGACGAGTTTCTTCTCCAGTGAAGAAGAAACTCAAAGGTCAGTCGTCCCCCAAGAAAATCATCTTAATGTTCTTTTGGGACATGACGGTTCCTGTTCTGATGCATTTCCAAGCGCATGGACAAACACTGAACAGTGTAAATTCCTGTACGTTGCTGTGAAATGAACTTCAACCTGCAA
>JAQMCW010000016.1:15161256-15176354 GCA_030068335.1 Chrysichthys cranchii | reverse complement strand
TGTGTGTGTGTGTGCGAGCGAGAGTGTGGGTGTGGGTGTGTGGAAGGGGGGGGGTAGAGGCGCGGGAGGTGGGGGCTGTTCAGAATCAGCACCTTGGCACACATTCAGGAGTGCAATTCCATCCGTGTGAGCGATACACTTCCCAGAAACGTCTCATAATATTCGCACCATATGGGGATTTCCGGGCCGAGGCTGACGTTCCCGTTGCTCCGAGACGCTGCTGTACACGCTGACCATGTTTAATCCTACTCGCTTTGGAAATGCAGCCCAGAAAATGCCAGAACATACACACCCCTACTCATCCATAGGTGAGACACACACACACACACACACACACACACACACACACACACACACACGCGCACACACACACGCACGACACTACACTCGAGGCATGGGCGTGCCCTCGTGTGAGACAATCTGCCCCAGCGAGTGTGATGTAATGAGGGAATCTTTTTTTTTTGCGAGCTGGTTTATAAAATTGATAAGGTGCCCCGCTGACCCCATGATGCCTCTGCAATTAGTGCTGACAGCTGTGTGAAGACGGATAGGACCAGGAGAGGAGAATAATGAGCAAGAGACACGCCGCTCAGGAGGAGGACGAGGAGGAGGAAGGAGCGCAGAGGTCAAAACGAGACAAGGGCTCGGGAGATAACGGAGAGAGAGAGAGAATTTGTAGAAGAAGAAGAAAAAGACAGGGCAGCAGGAGAGAAGAGAGAGAGAGAGATGAGAAATGAAACGAGAAGAGAAGAGAAAAGAGAAAAGAAGAATAGTGAAGAGGAGAGGAGAATACTGAAGAGAAAAGAAGAGAAAAGAGAAGAGAAGTCTTTATCAGTGACTGTTTGGGATCAGTGCTATTGGCCAACGATTAGTTTCCATCCCTGCTATATTTAGGAGTTTAAAGCCCCCGCAGCACCTGATGCACTCATATCCCAGCACGGCACACACTCCCATGTCATGAATTAGCCCAATAATATCCATCCAGAGGAAAGGCTAGTGCACAGACGAGTGTGTGTTTTTATATTGCAGCTCATGACATAATCCACACAGGCAGACACCGAGACCTCCGAGAGTGAGGGTTGAGCAGAGGGCTCCATCAGCCAGCCAAGACCATCAGGAGAAAAAAGGAAGGAAAACAAAACAACAATCAACAGAGCTATTGAGCAGCCCGTGACTTGGAAGAGCACCCGTCTCTGTAGTGCATGTCACCAGGCCCTGGGAACGAATTACAGCCCTGTCCTCACGACCCAGACGGCTCGGGCGTTTATGGTCAGGACGTCTGACCTGCGCCCAGTCTGTAATTACCACTCATCATCTTATTTATCCGAAAAACACCCAGGTGTTTCGGGAATAGTTCTTAAAATGCTTAAACACCTCAATCGATCAATCCTTAGTGTCGGAATTTCCCCGAAAAACCCTTACAGAACCTGAACGCGGCTGGTTTCACGTGGTTAAGTCGATCGAGTGTTAGAGCGGAGCGCGACGTGTAACGTGACCCGCGGAGTTTAATCGAGAATAGCGCTCGCTGCATGTTGTGGTAACCAAAGTGCCTTTAGTGATGTGCTCCACTGAACACGCTTGTAATTAGACGGCGAGGTGCGAGTGCCAAGCGGTTAAAGATAATGGAAGATAATTGAGCTTGCATGTCAAGATGAAGCGAATGCATTATGTACTATTTGCGGCAATTACTCCGCCAGGCCACATTATGAGAAGACTTAATTCTCTGGCTCGGATATTGACGAGGGGCACCAAGGCTACGTACACAGCCACGAGTGGTAAGAGGGAATCACCACAGGGAGCGAGAGAAAAGAGAGAGAGAGAGAGAGAGGGAGAAGGAGCGAGAACCAAAATTTTTTAGGGCAAAAGATAAGTTATGATGAATTTACGCAGAGAGACACGGAGATGGATAGCAAGAGAGAAACGTAAGAGAAAGAAATCACAGCGAAGTGTGGGGCGGAGAGCTTCACCCGGTAATTAGAGGTTAACCTCACAATCCTTTTATAAAGCTGTCGCGATTTCATTGGACACATGAACACGCACACACCTCTCACAAACGGCCTCCTTTTCTCGAAACATCATCGCAGCAGTCTAATTACGTTCTCGAATCTCCACGCACAATTCCGTTCAAAGTTCGGGCTTTGGCTCGGGCTTTATCCGTGCCAAAGCAAGCAACCACATGATGACAATTCAAACAAACATAAAACATGCAATAGAGATTAGTGTTCCGGATCGAGATTGTGGTGGCAACAGGCTGAGAAGGTCTGCCCAGACTTCTCGATCCCTGACCACAGATTCCAGCCCCTTCTAGGGAATACCCAGACATTCCCAAAGCCAAAAGCAAGACCTCAGGGACTTCATCTACTGGGATGTCCCTCTTGCAGGAACTGGCCAAAAGGGTATCCCTGGAAGCTGGCCAGCCAAAGCACCCCAACTGGCTCCTTGTTGATTCTGAATAGCAGCAGCTCTTCTCCCAGGATCTCCCAGGATAGCCAAGCACCTCAACCCGGCGTGGAGAGCAAGCCTAGAAACCCTGCACGGAAACCCCAATTCCGTTTCCTTATTTTTTTTTTTTCCAGTCACAACCCACAGCTCATGGACCATCGTAAGGTGCAGACTGGTCATTAAACATCGAGCTTCGAATAAAGGATCATTTCCAGCAAATATTTAAAAGACACATTGTGACGTTATGGGTTGTGGTCTTTGGCAACCAGAACCACATTTGTTCTTCTTTTTTAACAATTTGCCCGACATCATTGTCCGTCCTGTCTTCCCTATGCAGGGGGTCCTCGGTTTACAGCATCATCAACCTGTTGCGTTTACGTGATTACGTCGGTCGCCGTCTCCCATAAATTTATTAAAAAGTCTTAGAAAGAGGCCTTGTTTACATTCGCCGTTGATATTTAAACGAATGCGGCGCTCAGGATCGACCTCTCGACCAAACCCGACGGAGTCCATACGTACCCTGGGCACAAACGTACGGACCAGTCAGAATCTTGTCCTTCGCCACGTCAGCCAATCAGCGCGATTGTTTTTCTTTTTTCTTGTCGTTGCCTGGTTGGAGATCTGTATTAGGTGCTGTATTAGGCTATTTTGACATTACACAGTGTTGTACGGTGTGTGAGTTCCGACTAACGGTGAAAATCGCGTTGCGTCGACCCGTAGGAATCGAGGACCCCCTGTATTAGAGAGTCTATTTGAGGTGACTCATTCGAGTGCTCTGCTTCTTCACAGCTCCTCAGGCTGTGACATCCTGCAACAAACCTTAGAGCTACTGTGTGTTTCTCTCCTAACACAATAGCTAACTTTGTCCTCTGCCAGCTCGTGGGAAATTGCCAATTTGTTCTGTGAAATTTATCGCAGACGAGGTTTAGCTTTAGAAATATTTTACAGTGAATGAGGACATACATTCTCTCACTCTTTTCTTATCGCTTCCATGGGCCCGATTTTCCAAATTCCTTGGTATGAGGTGGAACAAATCGTAGGAATTGCCTGTAGTTAATGCTGCAGTGGTTCTGGGTAATTCGCTCCATATTCTGGAATATCCCAGGCTCTAAAATGAACTTTACCACTTGAATGACTTTCGATTTCCGAGGAGAAAGGTAGGAAGGGTGTACCCTTGAGGGTGCCATGCCTGCAAGCCTGAAATTACACGGAAAGGGACATTTCTATTAAATGTATGTATTAAAGACAGGACCAGTGGTAGCTCAGTGGTTAAGACACTGGGCTACTGATCAGAAGGTCGTGAGTTCAAAACCCAGCGCTTCCGCTGTCGGGCCCTTTAGAGTAAGACTGGATAAGGGCGTCCGCCAAGTGACACTAATGTAATGTATAGAATGCACAGTCAGAGTTCCTAATCCGAGCGTAGACCCATTCGTACCCCAGTTGAGTCCGTTTCACATGGCAGCTGTAAAATCAGACAGGATTGTCCGGAGAACGAGGGGTCATGGCAGTTTCCCAAGCAACTATTGGAGCCCCACTTCCACTAAACACTGAAACGTTTACTTTTCTCATACATATGTTCCTCCAACAAGGCAGCAATGAGGTCTTGCCCCACTAGCAACCGATCAGATGGAGCCTTCAGGGTTTTCACTCATACTACGTCACTGCATGGGATAGCTAGGAAATGAAGGTAGTCCGACTCAAGTGAACCTTTCTAAAACACTTAGCATTTAGACCGTTATTTGATGTTCCACACAAACATTCCATCCAGAACAAGAACAAGAACACAAGGCCTTGATGTGTCACATATACATTATAAGAGTGAAATTCTTTTTGTCAAATATGCTGGGTAGGGTCAACCATGATACAATGCCCCTGGAGAAAAGAGGGTTAAGGGCCTTGCTTAAGGGCCCAACAGAGATGCCGCTTGACAGTGCTGGAAACTGAACCCCCGACCTTAACTCCTGCGCTGCCGACTGTCTACCACCCCGGTATTCTTGGGTCCATGGTAAGAAGAGCAACCACTTTTAGCACTTCGTTCCACCAGTGGAAGAGTGACGGATCAACGATCATGGATCTCCTACTGTACTCCAAATCTCTACTGTCCAGTGGGGACAAAAATCCCTGCAAACATGAACAATTATACCTTGTACAGGGGTTCACGTGTCATCTTAGATAAAAATACCCATTTAGAGCCATGTCAAAGCCCGATAAAACGCAGGCACCCTGTTTGAGTGTGTTTAGCATAGAGGATGGTGTTTCTCCTTGGAGGCAAATTCCTGTTCAGGTCACAGGTCTGTAAAGCAGCTGAGACACCAACCCCAACCCCCACTTCTGTTGCTTTTTCTCCTTCTGTTCTTCTGCCTTTCTCTCTCTCTCCCTCCCCGAGTTCCTCTCTTATCAGAAACACATGCTGGGGGTGAGTCGGGCAGCTTTCGTGGTCCAAGTGTGGCAAACATGCAGAAAATTGTGGGAAGCAAAAGCACTGCAACTTTGCAAGGGACGCTAATTAGGAACCGCAAGGTCTAGGTTCCTGAAAGAATACACCATTCTAAGACGATCGGAGAAAAACATGACTTGGCAATGTCGCAGCTTCATCTACAACACAATCTTCTCTGCAGGAACGCATGACCTCGGCTGCGGCCAGAATGGGAAATTTGGGATCACTGGTGGTTCATAACGTCGGATCCATGTTTGGGTTGTAGCTCGTGACATAATCTGCACAGGCGAACACCGAAGTCTGAAAGTGAGGGTCGTGCTGAGGGCTCAGTGTGCAAGCCAAGACAAACAGAGAAAAAGGAAAAGCAAAACAACAAATCAACAGAGTCACTGAGCGCCCTGAGACTTGGCAAAAGATCCGTCTTTGTAGTGCACGTCACCGGGCCATGGGAATGAATTATAGCTCTGTCCTCACGACCCAGACGGCTCTGGCGTTTATAGTCTGGACATCTGATCTGAGGCCAGTCTGTAATTTCTTGTACAGTAGTTGCATACATGGAAGTAATTGTTTTTTTTATTATTATTTGTCTTGAATTAAATCAACTCGCCGTATAGAATTTGCTTTGACAAATTGTGGTTGATTTAAAGGTGCTTTTTGAGTGAACAGAGTTGTCTTGTCTTGGGTCCTGTCCCAAATAGTACATTAAAACTTACCGTCTTTCTCCAAGCCCATATTTTGGTGGCATCGGCAAGCGAGTCCTTAATTCCTCCAAGGTGCAGAGGTGTGATAGTCAAGCACTTATGACACACCGTCAGTGGAAACTTGACACGCAATTACTCAGTCAAATGTTTGCACAGGTGCACTGCCTCAAGTGGTGGAATGTTTTTTTGGTATTTTCCACCCAAGAGATGCATGACATTCAAGGTCATTTCATCAGTCTCTATGCAAGTTCTATTTTGGTAAAGAGATCACACACACAGAGATAAAGTACTACGGTGAAATCAACTACTTGTAAGCATTGATCTCCACGTCAAATGATATATGGGCCGCATCAAAAGTGGGCATTTGGTTTAATAAGCTTCTTTGCATCTGTATCACAAATACAATTACAGCGGGTCCTTGACTTGCGTCAGAATTCCCTTCCGACGGAGCGACGTAACGCGATTTTCGCCGTAAGTACCGCCTATGTCCGGCGAATCTAAACAAAGCCGTCTTCCACGTGACGACGTATCCATCCGCTCCGCGCGCCAACTAGCTCCCGTGCGAAATCTGTTTTCCTGTACTACGGAATGATGGAACAAGACTTTCTTAATAGATTTATGAGAGATGGCGACCGACGTGACCACGAGACGCCGTAGGTCGAGGACGTCGTAAAAAGAGGACCTGATGCAATCAGCGATTTTAAAAAAAGTTTAGCACCAATCCTAAATCTGTGATGCTGCTTTTTGCTTTTACCAACCCGTCGTCTATCTACACTATTCCAATTATTGGTCCAATATCATAAAAGAGGCTTTTTTTTGGCCAAGCAACCCATTTTTAAGCCATTTTCTCCAAATTGAATCACTGCCGAAACCTGGTCTCTAACTTGTTCTCCCCCTTAGCAGGATGTAGTAAACACTTTTTCCCTGCAAGATGAATTGGTTGTCTGCCTGGCAGGGGGAAACGGAAAGTCATAATTCCAACCAGGAAGTGGGGCCAATTAAGTTAAAGTTTTCTTCGACGCTGATCCTTGGTGGCTTTGGCGTTGGCAGGATTTGGACCTCCGGATGATGGGGGTCAATGCATATAAAATAAGAACTGGGCCAGAATCATACAGACTTGTACACAAAAATACTACAACAATAGCAACAATATTGACTTGCGAGGGTATAAGGTAACAGTACCAAGGGTAACCAAGGGTGATTTACTTGTATTGTCGGCAATGCATGAATTAAACCTCTATTGCTTGAAAGGAAGTTGTTTTCTTTTGACACAGCAGATGCTCACGGGGAACTCGGAGCATGTTCTTACTCCAAGTTTTAGCCTGCGAGCTGACTGGCTAACTGGAATGAGTAACTGAATATTGCCCTTACACACTCAGCATGGTTTAAATCCAGTGTGTGCGTGAGTGTACGAGAGTGCGTGTGCATTCCATAACCGGGCTATGTGTGCTCGCATAGGTATGCGTGTAACGTCTGGGTCAGTGAAGAGTGTGCGCTCGGAGCTCTGATCCTGTACAGAACACACACCAGCAGACCTGCCAAAGCTAGTCCCGCTGAGAGGGCTGAGAGTACAACAAGAACGACCCCTCAAAGTGCTCATGGAATTTGCACAGACACACACACACACACACACAATCCTGGAAGTCTCACACTCGCACATACACACATCTTGACTGTTTTAAACTTTGGCAAAGCTTTAGTGTTCACTCCATTGTTCTTTTTTAGCCATCAGTTACATATGCACACACAAACACCAACAAATACCAACAACTAGGGTTGTCGGGGCATTATTCTCACACACCCGCACACAATTTTGACGAATCACATTTATTAGAAACACACCGATATAAAAGCATTCCTACCCGTCCATTAAGGACACACGTAAACACACACGGGATCCTTCTTTTTCCCCCCTCATTCCTCCGTCCATTTCTCTTCTTTGCTGGCACTCGTAGTAAAGCTATTGGGTCTCTCCAAAGACCCGGTGCAGATTTAGAGACCGTGCTGATGTCTGGATGCAGTAATGGATGGAATCTGCTAAAAGACTCACACTCATCTGTTATCAGAACGACAGTCGGAGAAACTACATAAGTCAGTGGAGGAGACAGGCGAGGACTGCTGGGGGATCCATCAAGTCGTTCGTCTTTAACGGTCACACCTTCCCGAAACCAAACCACTGGCTGAAAGAAAGTCTTTCGGCCAAGTCGTGCCTTTCGATCACTTCAAGTGTCTGAAGAATAACCGATCGTGAGTTTATCGTCCTTCAGTGCGGGTGGCACGATGCACCGACCGGAACAGCAGCGTTTACTTAGCAGCATCGAGCTTACAGAGGTGGTATTCGGGCTAGTTCTTGGCGTCACATCTGGTCACGTTAAGATTCGTTATGTATTTACTGCAAACTGACTCAACGAAGATGTCAGACGCCACTTTATGACTTCGAATCATTGGCGTTGCAGCGATGTTTGAGAATACAAAGCAGGAAGTCGGGTTTCGTTCAAAACAACAAACTCGACATTTTCTAAATCCATCTCCTCTCATCATGCAACGGTCATTTATTACGTTTACAGTCTATGCGCTTGAAACACATTGATTGTTTTGTCCCACAGCCCCACGCTCATGACCCTAAGGACGAGGGTGACTCGGTCACGCCGTCATACATGAAGTGTTCACGCGTATAACACACGTGGCCAAAAAAAAAGAAAAGAAAAAGGAAAGAAAAAATGAAAGAAGAAAGAAAACATGGAGGGCTGCCATACTGCCAGCCAGAGAGGAAAAGATAAACAAAGAACAGGATGGGTCACTGCAAACACACACACACACACACACACACACACACACACACACACACATGTAAAGACACATGTGCACCATATTGGTGTTGGAAAAGAACTGCGGTTGTGTGCGGCAAACACGCAACTATATAATTGAAAACACGCTGATTTATAATTTTAAAAATGCAATAAGATATACAAAACCCAAACCATGACGGAGCCTCGGGATCGAAAAGCAAAAACGTTCTTAACCCCGGCGTACTTTCCGTCTCCTGGCGTCCATCGATAAATCAGAAGAGCTCTGTTGTCTTTTACAGTAAACTGAAACAAAACCCGTGAACCTCCGTTAATGAGCGGTGACGAGGTCCTAGGAACGTTTCACCACGCAGATGTCTAGTCTCGGGAATCGGCCTGAAGAAATGTATACGTTAATGTCCTTACGGACGCAAAGAGGATATAAACACACTAAGCAGAGTTTGGGTCTATTCTGTCCAACAAGATCCACCGACTCAATAGTAAAAAACAAAAAAAAAAACAAAAAAAAAACAAACAAAAAAAAAAAACATGACAGTCATCCAATATACTGTGATACTTGATGATCGGAGATCTTTTCATGAAATCCCCAGACCAGTTCCTGTGTTCCTATCTCCAAGATTTAACAAGTTTCAAGAAGATTAGTAGGGAAATAACGAGGGATCATAAAGTATCCAAGATGGCGGCGCGTGCAGACATCTTCGCTGCGGCCTCTGGTAACTGTACGCCTTGATTATTGGGGGGGGGAACTAATTACCTGCTACAATAAGACCTTCAACCAGCATGTGCATTTCTCCAAATCACATCATACAGTGTACAATAAATGAAACTCTTGCTGTTGCTGTTAAAAGGAAACAAGCATTTTTTTGCCCCAAAATTTGAACATTATTAAATAACTTTTTTATTATTATTATTATTATTATTATTATTATTATTCATATCCCACAGTTAAAGTCTGCAAAATGAGTTAGTTCCTCTCATCACCGTTGGTCCCGTCATTCCCTCGCCATCCTAGTTTCCTGGGATCGTCCCAGAAGCCTCTGGGCTAAGTAGCGGGGCACCATTTTCTATGCCATTTTGTTCCACCGTGTTGAGTTTGCAAAGCAATGAGCAACAATATGGCGACGTCCTAGGCTCCCGATCACCTAGGCGTAACATACCGTGAAAATATTTAGCCAAAGTAGTCAGATATGAAATTCTCTCCACAGATGCATTGTGTTTTTGTATGGTTATTACATACGTAAGAACAACAAAAACAACGAATTGGATCCTGGGAATCCCTTTAATACGGCAAAAACAAACAACAACAAAATAAATAAATAAATAACAGTTTGCCCTGTTGTCTTTATGATGTTCCTGGGGCTGATTAAGGGGAGTCCTTTCATAAATACGTAGCAAATGAAATAAAACCCAAACGTGATCTGCCTTTAAGCTGGAACTACTCTCAGACCCGCCAACCAATCAGATTACAGAATTCCACACTGCTATTTCAGCGGACACGTTCATTTATTACTTATAAAGTAATCAGTACACCTTCGTCAATCAATGTTATTACTTACAGTAAGGCTCCGGTTTTGAATCTCACTCCCTCACTCACTCACTCGTCTTCTGCCGCTTAATCCTGGTCAGGGTCGCGGGGGGAAGCTGGAGCCAATCCCAGCTGACTTTGGATGGCGAGAGGCGGGGTTACACCCTGGGCAGGTCACCGATCCAGCGCAGGGCGACACCCAGAGACGGACAACCATTCACACTCACATTCACACCTACGGGTAATTTAGAGTCGCCGATTAGCCTAATCCCCTTTGGACTGTCGTAGGAAACCCGAGTACGCGGAGGAAACCCACACGGACACGGGGAGAACATGCAAACTCCACACAGAAAGATTGAACCCAGGGTCTTCTTGCTGTGAGGCAAGGCTTTGTAGTGCTAACCCCCACACCGTCGTGCCGTCCTCGATTTTAAACCATCAAAGTCAAATTTGGTCTCTAACCTCAGTGCACGCTTTTCTCGTGTGACTTTGTGACCCTGTTTTCATCAGGTGTTAGTACTTAAGCGTGCAACGCAGATGAAACGCTCATCAAGAGTCTGCTTTCCACAAATACACTCATCCACCTGTTTACTGCGCAGTGGGCTGCGAAAATCAACCCGCAGGTGAACAAACACATGGGCAATTCGGGCAAATTGCACTCGGCTGGGCTTTCACCCCCGCGGTGACCCGGCACGAGGGTCAACTAGCCATCAAGGGACGCAGGATGGGAACGCATCTCTGTACAACTAATAGTTTCCAGGCGATAAAGCAGCATCATCGTCTTTACCAAGAAACCCATCACTCCCACATACATTACCGAGTCACAGAGGACACTCAACGTTTCCAAGCCACCCCAAACCCGAAAACACAAAGCTGATATTATTTTGTACATTACTCACCACTTTATTGATTTTACAGCAACATGTCTGGAAAAGGTTTTTCCGCAGAGCTAATATCCGTTTAGAAAAGCCCACGTGGCTTTATAAAGTGAGGGTCGGGTTTTTTTTATTCTATTTTTAACCTCGTTTTCTCTGAAATGTGTTCACCGTCCATTCGCACCCATTAGTCATTCTGCGATATAAATGACCCCACAGACGCCTACGATTGCTCAGCGTCTTCCTGATTAGCTAGAAGAAGAGTAATGTCACCGTTTCTACCCAGAGAGCAGGGACGATCCTGCTGCGTTCATCTCGAGTCAGAAGTGGGAACGCGTCGCTGACCTGCGCATGTTCGAGCTACAACGTGGAAAAACGCTAAAAAGAAAAAGAAAAAAAAACAAACACGGATGACTTCAAGAACCTTTGTCTTTTCGGCAAATAAAAAGCTAGTCAGCTAACGCTGGCGATCGGGGGTGGCATTTCAAGCGCACGATGCGTCTGCGTGCTGACTTTAGTGCAATTAGGACCATGATATCTTTCTTTAAGAGTCGAGAAGTTGGACTTTAATTCCTGCTGACGGTACAAGCGACCGTTCTGACCTCATCTCATATGCTGAATTCCGGTTGTGAAGGACACTTTCCAGAGTTTCCCAATAAGAATTCCAAGTCGAGGGGCATTTTCTTTGCTTTGGTTGTCTTCAGCGTAGTCAGAAGTTGGAAATACTTCGTTCGTGATAAACTCCGCCCACAGCTACAACAGCCCTGATCAGCTCGTGCACATTTCCATACAAACAGATCCTCTAAAATGGATCGCAAGCCTTAGTTTCATGATTATTATACACGTTTCCTAATGGCAATCGTCATCTAACGATCTAGGAAAAGTCTTCCTAGATTTTTCCTTTTCGTTCACATATTTCAGGCCCTGAAATAGGCTCCGCCCCTGCTTGAAAACTGCTTTCCATACAAACTGCTGCTTTAAAACGGATTACATGCCTTAATGATCACCGTGTCCTAGGCTGGCCTGTTTCTCTTAACATGTTCCTGGCCTTGAAACAGCCTCTGAACAAACTCCTCCTTTCAAATGGGTTGCAGACCTTAGCACGGTAGTGTACAAAAAGAACGACGAGCCAGCGTATCATGTCTCCGTCATGTGACGTGTCAGAAGCAGAGCTGTGTAAGCCAGTGGTGGTGTAATCGTAAACGATTCGTGTACGAGTGTGTGGGGTTTTGGACAGTGGTTCAGGATCATTTCTGGCAGGATCAGCGCTCCAGGCTGAGGTGTTTCATAACAACATTCTTCAAGTGTTACTGCTGCCAACTCAGCTCCTCTCTTCTCCTTTCCTCTCATTCCCTCACGCTCCTTTCTCATCCTAGCGTCTAATCAGTTCGAGCAAAGCGCTGCGGGGTAAAGCCTTCCTGACTCACACAGGTATGAAGCGATCGGGTCAAGATGCCTTCTTATTAATCACCGCCGCCTTCCCTGAAAGCTGCGGCTCCGATATCGCCTCTCTCTTTGTCCGACACCGAGATTCATTACGTCTAAAGAAAAGTTTTCGTCTTGAACCAAGGCTTCAAGCGGTTCACTTTCAAGACAGCAAAGAAAACAAAAGTTCACCGGTTCATCCGTAATTAGCATTCCCATCAAGAATCAACTCCCATTGACCCATTAGATTAATTAAAGCTTTAATTTTAAAAAGATGCCATCGATCCAGAGGGCTTTTCAGCTGATCCTTAATCGCCCCTCAGTGGTGATCTTATTCTGCCCTCTAGTGGCACGGCACAGAACTGAACCTCCTCCCGATGACGAGGGTTCAAACATTTATGCCGCACGGCGAAATCTCCACCAAAAAAGACTGCACCACTGCTCATGTAACCACGTCATCATCGTCAGTCAGTCAGGTTTTTTCTTCTTCTTGTGATTTAATAAAACGGTTTCCATACACACATCATTACGCTGACATTAAACCAGGCTACTTTATAAAGCTCTTTCCATTTATCCATCCATCCATCCATCCATCCACTAATCCATCCTATCCCCATCAGTCTAGTATGACAGCACCGATTATCCCCATCAATCCAGTCACACAAGTTATACTCCCTCCATTTATCAGTCTATTCATCCATCCCTAAAGATTTCATATTTCCCCTCTGTCACTTAAAAAGTGTCTATAATAAAAGAAAAAAAGAAAGAAAAAAAAGACCAATCCCAGCTATATTGCATCCATTATTACATCTGTCCATACATCGAGGAATCCACTCATCCCAGATACAATCTAGATGCAACTCATCCATCGATCCATTCATCCAAGCTTTGGTCAATCCATCCACGAATACCAGCTGTAGTCAATGACTCCATCAACATAGCTATACCTTCCTCCTCTCAGTCATCCATCCATCCCAGCTGTGCTCCATCCATTTGCACTTAAATCCCATATGAGGTCCAACAATTCATTGAAATATCTTTAAATTTCTCCCATCATCCATCCATCAACCCATCCCACACATCCATCTATCCATCCATCCAACAATCTAGTCCTGTTGCCCATCCAGCCACCCAAGCATTCCAGCTACAGTCCATCCATCCATCCATCCATCCATCCCAGGCACAGTTAATCCATCTGCTCATCAATCCATCCATTTATGAATCCAGCTGTGATCTATCCATCCATCCATCTTCATCACTATTTATCAGTGGTACACAACAAACAAGCTGTCCACGATCATCGAACCAAAACCAAAACAAACACTTAAAGTACTTCGTCCTATAAAACAGGGCCCCTTTCATGTTTTCCCCATGGGTAATCTCAGTCCATCAATATCTCCTGCCTACAGACAGATCCCAGATCAGTGCTGCTTCATGGATGCAGACTAAAGCCTCCAATTAATTAACCAAACGAAAACTACACTAATTAACAGACGCTCAGACGAAGCAAACTTATCCTGACAGGGCCGAAGCCCCAGCGAAGATAACCAACGCCGTGGATACAAATGAGCTCTGCGACACGTGTCCCATCCGTCGGCAGGACGATCCCAGCGGTGTCTCACCGGAGCCTGTGGCATGCTGGGAAATCGTTTTGCTGCCATCCAAATGTATTCATTTATTCTGAAAGCTCGGGAGAAATCACGGAGCCGTGCCGTCCCTTGCCCCAAACCGCATGTCCAGATGGAATATTGTGGGTTAAGTGAGGCGGAAAATAGGTACAGGATCACCCGGCGGTGTGGGTGTGTACACACACATACACACGCATGCAAAATGGTGTCACCTTCATGTACACCAAAAGTTTCATTCTCATTACCGAAACCTGTGACATAAAGGAACAACAAAGTCTTATCTATCTATCTGTCTATCACTTCTGAAAGAGAATGCATGAGTGTGTCTCTGTAACCCTTATTAAAGCATTCACCCTGAGCACACCATGATTCATCAAAGATTAAAATAAAGCGCCGGCGAGCACACGCGAGAGCGAGAGGACGAGCGATGCCTCATCACGGGGCCACTTAATTTCACCTCTCGGCCCACGTTATTTTTTCTATCTTCTAATTACTTAAACACATTTCTAATAGAGAATAGAGCTTAGACTTTGGTAATGTGGCGAACTACAACATGAGCAAAATCAATCAACACTCCAAGACGCCAAATTCTGATTTAGTACGCTCTAATCGCCAACAGGCCACTGCAGACTATTAAACCCTTGAAACTTGTAATCAGTGTGCCTGTGTGCTGTTTAATCGGGACTCAAAGAACAGATGAAGGTTCCTAAAGTTTGTTGTCCATCCCATTCAGTCAATTATCTCAGGATCACATAGGCAGCCAAGCTCCACTATTCCAGGTAAGAGGAATTTAAGGTTTTTCCACCCAGCCCTGGGGGCCCTGAACAAACGATTATATGGAAACATCCTCCTGCAACATTTTGGAACTTTGCAGCAAACCATCATCACATCACACATTTTCAGAAACTGTATTTAGCAACATTCAAATGTGTGAAAAAATGTCTTTATCACGTCCTTTGCTAGGGTCCAGTGAAAGATCTTTCAAATTCTGTCCATATTTCAATTCTCAGCTACTTAAATAAAATGATAATGTACTTCTGTCTCTCCATTTCATTCCAATGGCAATCCATTCATCCACCATTCCAATCATCCACCCAACCAATACACCCACAAATCTACCATCCCTCCAGTCCATCCATCAATCCATCCACCAATCCTCTAAGCCACCGACTGATCCATCTTCCAGGCCCCTAAGTCTTCAATTCATCCACCAGTCCATCAGTCCTCCAAGCCATTCGCCAGTCCATCAAACAAGCCA
>JAQMCW010000016.1:15093072-15107550 GCA_030068335.1 Chrysichthys cranchii | reverse complement strand
TGTCAGTTTCAAGTTATTTCAGTGACCATTGTGGGTTTTTCTTTCTTTAACAGAAGGGTACCAACAATTTTGTCCACATCTGTATGATCCCCAAATGGGGACCACAGAAGCTAATGGGTTTATCTAAACTTCCTAAACGGGTTCTACTTTAAACGCTGCCAGAATTTACATCCGTAAACATTTCAGAACCGTAAAACTTTCTTCCAGAGGGAAACGCAGACATTTTGCATTTTGGGCGCTGATTCGAATGGTATTCAAAAATGAAACGTGTTGGCCTTAAATGGCTTTTTTCTTTCTTTGTTAGGTTTTTTTAATATGCAGTACATGCACTCACAGCTTATCGTCACGTGAAGCCCTGGAGTTCGATTAAAAGTTGTTTAAAACTACTTTTTTTTTTTTTTTTTTTAATTATATAAAAAAAGTTCTTTTTAAATCACCTTGAACACCTTTTTAATCAGGGACTTTTTTTCCCTTTTCTTAAAAAAAACAAAAAAACAAAATATACATGTTATGCTTTTTGATCATTATATTTTTAGATTGTTTTTGCAGCATGTTGAGAATTTGCATTTAAATGAAGTCTGTATTGTAAACAAATGCACTTTTAGTCTGCGCCGTGTGCATACGGTACATACGGTTTATGTATAAGTAAGTGGAAGTGCCATTAAGAGCTCCGTGTCCGAGTCATTTCAGCAGAGTAAATTGGTAAATAATGCATGACTGAGTTGAACACTGCGACGCGGTGATGACTGCAGCCGGAGTGCCTGTAATACACTACAAGAGCTGTGCGGTGTTTCCCCTTCTCCTCAACTTTTCAGTAAATGAACAAATAAACAAGCACGAATAATAGAAGGCCATAAACGCAGGAGCAGGTGGAGGTCAGGGGGGGAAAAATGCAAGCAGGCACCCTCTGAGAAACCAAATCACCTGAAGACCGTTAATTGTTCGCAATTAGCGTCGTCTGACATTTATGGATTCATTAGAACAGAGTGGCAGTCAGGCTAATTTGTTATCACGCTGCCAGCGAGAGATAACGACTCTGGTTTGGACTGCGAACGAAAATTGATGTGTCCGCCGGCCAATTAAGAGGCGACAGAATTAAGACGCCGGTTCCCCAGAGCAGGTCCAGCGACGTTCCACTGGACCCGGACGTTATGCTAATTAAGTGCTTGTGAATTCTGTCACAACAGTGAACGAGACTCGGCACGCAAAGGCGTAGAGGCGCGCGGGCCTTATGTATAATTCAGTACAAATGTTTTTAGTATTCATCACTCACAGGAGGGGTGTTATTGCGCTTTGTAGCAGTGAATATTAAAGCGCAGTTCAGTTTGTGCTTTCAATCAGGTGCGCTGTAGTGAGTCAGCGTTAGAGAGATTTACAGCAAAACGCACAGTGACAGTCAAAACTAGCAAATCGGTAGCACTGGGGGGGGGGGGCAGAAACTTTTTTTGGAGCCCAGTTCAGGAAGCGTTTTGGGCATTTCCATGGCCAAATCATGGAGACAAGGTGTTATAGAGGGCATTTATACTGCACCACCCTTTTATTATGGATTCAAACAAGCTAGGACGTTACTAAAACAATTCAGAAATCTGCTATTTAAAAACGAGACCTTATCATATCAATATTAACAATTTACCCAAAGGCATGTATGGCCCACGTCCCCTTTATAAATAAATAAATAAATAAATAAATTTTAAAAAGGGCTTAAAAACACGTGTAATTGTTGATACGGTGAGCTTTTCGGCAACACAAGGGTTATTTAACATTTTATGAAGGAGTCTCCAGAGCTTTGAACTGTCCGAGGTAAACTTAGTAAGTTCCACGAAACTTCCAGATGTGCTGTTATTTGAAAACTAAAATAAAGTAAAACAGGCGTACGCATACAAAGCGATTCGCTTGTCCCCGGGCTGCCTAGGTATCCCTCTTGTACGTTTCCCATCCCAAATGTTTCTCGGTGAAGCAAGGATTGGCTAACTAGTTCACTACAAGACCATAACTATATCGCTTGCGTGTGCATGTGGACAGCGCTACGCTTCACCAGGGGCAAATTCTCCCACGTATAATTTCTTTTAGTTCACAGATACCGTGTACTGTTGACCTGATGTATAGCCGTAACTTTTTCTGCTTTCTTTAACACAACAATAAGGCACATTTTAGGCCACCTGCTCATTTAGCTGTTAAGATGTATGTAATTAGCACAATGGCTGGGTACATCACACCTACCATGCAGCAAAAAACAAACATCTTGAAGTTGTAGGAACACAAGTCATGGGCGGCGTCTCCGTGTGGTAAACATGTGGGGAACTTCGTGTTGGGGTCCTCTGTCGGTCAGCGGTATCCTTCACTCCCATTGGTCGTCACCTCATTCACGCTGCATCAAAGTTGAAATTATTTTAACTCTGTACCCGCCAATGTCATGTCACCTGCAGTTATTTCACCAGTCATCGTGACAAGTTGCCAAATTTCTTTGACTTTCCACGATCTCTGGCCACCACATCACGACTAGATGTGTTAACCCCCCATTAACTCTGCTTCATCACAGCACCACATCGTTGATTAAGTTCCTATAGCAACACACTCCATCAAGCTATAAATTCTCCCAACACATGATTTATATTACAAAGCTTCTTTAGGGGTAAGATGGATAGATGGATAGATAGATAGATAGATAGATAGATTAGATAGTTAGTTTTCGGGAAGGGATTCTACCCTTTTCTGTTGTAGGGTTCTACAGAGGCACAAACTACCAGCTCTACCTTCTACTGGTGGCACAATTTCTTATACGTATATTAGTACAGAAAGATTCAGTCCTGTTTGAGAAGTTTAGTCTGTGAATAAAACTGGTAGTAATACCCTCAGGCTTGTTGCATGGTCCTGTGATAGCTTCTGTTTCTTCCCTTGTCTTGGTATGAAGGATGGATTGTCTTTCTCCTGCCTGTGTGATCACATCACCACTAGTTGAAAGAAAGAGGAATAGTGTTCATTCATTAGCAGCTGCAGTGAAGCTCATTTCCTTTCTTTTCTCCTTCTTCTTCTCTCTAGAGTTGCCCGCCGGCTGGGAAAGGATCGACGATCCAGTGTACGGGGTTTATTACGTTGAGTAAGTAATGAAATAAGTCCACCCTTGGTCCACCTCTGGTTCCCCCCCTGGGTTTATTCTTTTGCTTTAATTGTGGTATAGAACCTCACTCAGAAACCCGGACCTGTACTTAAGCGGATCTCTGACTTCATCTGACATCTACATCATTTTTAAAACCTGCTCCGACAGTCTCATCCTTCCTGCCGGGGAGTGCACGTCTGTAGACATCATGCATAAACATCAGTACACTCTTGGGTGGTTCAGTGTCTCAGAGGTGCAGAGCATCCTGTGTTTTTGTGACTCATAATTCTGAAAAGTAAGCCGGGAATCTCGCCCCATGATGCCACTTTGCTTTGTTGATATGATGCTATTTACTGTAATCTAAGGCCTAATTTACTAAATCACACAGACATGCAGTGCTGTTTATGGACCAGCAGGACTCTTGGGTATAACATGTCTGTGAGACCAGAGAGAAGGCTGAAAAGCTGATAACGGAGGAAAAGGAGATGCTTTACAACTTAATTAAAGTGTAATTAGGTGTCTGTGTCCTGACGAGATGAAAAATGATATTTTAACCAAATTTTTCTTGGATGAGCCTTTTGCTTTGACTGAATCACGCATACCTCCTTCTCCAAAACTGACCAGCACATAGGCCACGCCTCCTTCACCAAAGCCGACTGGCACAGGGGCTGCGCCTCTTTCACCAAAACTGACCGGCTCAGGGGCCGCGCCTCCTTCACCAAAGCCGAATAGCACAGGGGCCGCGCCTCCTTCACCAAAGCCGATTGGTACAGGGACCGCGCCTCCTTCACCAAAGCTGACCGGCTCAGGGGCCGCGCCGCCTCCACCAAAACTGAGAAGGACATGGGTCACACCTCTTTGAACGTTGACGTTAGGCACAGAGAACACACCCCCTTCGTCAGAACTGACTTTATTTTATACAGTTTATAACACTGCTGTTGTATCATAAATATTCTAACCAATATTTAAATTGGTACATTTTTTTACACCAAGTTTGCATTAATTACCATCTCCTCCCTCATGTTCATACTCTCTCTCTCTCTCTCTCTCTCTCTCTGTCAGTCACATCAACAGAAAGACGCAGTATGAGAATCCCATACTGGAAGCCAAGAGGAAGAAGCAGTTGGAGCAGTCGCAGCCTGCAGAAGGTTAGCAGTGAATCCAAGATTTTTTTTCGACTTTATCGGAATCATCCATATCCATCACTCTGAATTGTAGACCGTCGTGCTGGTGATTTTAATAATACTGACCAGCTGAACATGGCCTTGAATAATGTTTGTGAAGCCAAACGACAAAGAGAAAATATCGTTGTGGTTGAAAAATCTAAATCAAATGGAATGACACTTAGCCTCACGTTAGATGTGATTTGTACACATTTTAAGCTTTTATTACTTTGACAAATCATTTAACTTCTTTCTAGGAGCAAAAATCAAGTTGTTCAAGTTCACCAAAATCACCGAATGGACTAAAAACATGTATTTCCAGCTTTTTTTCCCCTGCATTGATCAATGTTCACTGTATGTTCACTGCACATAAATCACATGTATACAATATATACATACCCAATATACTGTATACATAAATTGTGAAGCCCCCTTTGCTCTGTCCATCAGTGTAAAGGGACCACCACAGGACAACCCCTAGGTAGGCGAGATACTGCCAGAATATTAAAAAAGTTTTTTTTTTTTTTTTTGTTTGTTTTTTTTAAATGGCGGCCGACCCAAATTCAGGGTTATATTCAGAATTCAATTAAACGTTCGTAGTGCGAATTGAATCCTGAAATTATCCAATTTCCAACTGACCAATAAATTTTCGTGTGAAGGCAAGGGCTTGTGTTTAAAGGCATTAGTCTAGACGTTATATAGAAAACCCCGTCTTGGACAGAACTAAAAAAATCGGGCAGACTAAGAGTCGTGAACCACATGCAGGGGGATTTGTACGATCTGAACGTCGAGCACAGGAAATCGTTTTAAACAGCTGTGTTTAAAACTGGACTATGAATACAAGCTGTTGTTTTGTGTAACGCTAATGTTGCTGACTAGGAATGTATTTCTTGTCGAGTGAGATTCCTGTACATTGATGGATGGGGTGCTTGTTGCCAGATGGGCTATAATCAGTAATTACCTGACCTACAACGTGACATTTACGGCCACCAGATCATTCCATCTACGACTTGCAAGATTATCATGTAGGATGGACGTGAAGCTAGGAAGCTGCGCTCCTGTTCATCGCATCAAGAGCGTATCAGGAGAATTGTCCCTGCCCTATTTTGTGTTTAACACACCCTGTGTGAGGCCCCACTTTAAATGCAGGCTCGTCCTCATGGGATTTGGCCCAGGTCCCGTTTCCAGCCTTCTAAACAGCACCTTCATTATCGCACCACCTTTCCTCTCACCCTCCTCTCTCTCTGTCTTTTTTTTTTTTTTTTTGGCACACACTTTTTTTTTGGAAATTACATTCTGCTATCGAATTGCTGTAGTGCTGAACTTGCACATGAAATCAGCCAGGGTGTTGCATAGATGCTGACGGCCATCTTGGCCCTAACTCGACCAGTTGCACTGATTGATTAGCATAAAAAGGCGAGTACGACCGTGATAAGACAGACGGATCTTAATCTTTCAGAGTGGATAGAAGAGAACGCTTCAAGAGCACCGCCAGCCAGCTACGCCAGCATTCACCCGGAGACGCGCAGAAGCCCCGAGCCTCCTTTACCCTCAGTACAGGCCAAACGTATGTGACTTGTCTTCACCAATAAGGCTGCAGCTTAACTCTCAATACCAATCTCAGCTCACTTTTACTCTTTTTTTTTCTTTTCTTTCTCTTCCTTTTTTCCCCCCCTTCCTGAGCCGGTTTCCAAGTGAGCCAGAGAAGCCAGATGCTTCAGTACATCACGTACTTATCATTGTGTCTCGCTCTCTTTCTCTCCCTTTTCTCAGCTCTCTTTCTCTTGTTCTTGTTCTCCCTTGTGTGCTTTGAAAAGCCTCCAATTTCTATCAATTATTAGGCTTCGTGAATGAACACAGTTCGCACATTCGGGCTAAAATAATAGGATAATGGCTGTCTCACACACCACCCAGCATCACTTTCTGACGAGGTCTTTCAGCTCTTTCACAGCATCCACTGGCATTGGGCGTAGGTGTAAGGTGGTCACGTGGTCGTGACCGAACGACCGACGAGGAGCAGCCATTTTTTTCCTTTTATTCGATGACATTTGGGTCTCTTTTTTTTTTTTTTTTTCATTTTTTGAAAAATTGTTTTGCAAAAGTACACGTACGCACATTTTTCCACGGAGGAATCGTTATGCGACCCATCCAGTTTTTGGATAGCAAAGACGCATACATGCGCTTCTGCCAGATTGTTCAAGTAATAAGACTGCACCGTGCTAGCATGGCACGAGCCCTGGCAGGGCTAAAGTATCAAAACTGAAGCTGTTCGCTTAATACATTTGTATGAAGGTGTGTATGACTTAATAACTATTTTTGTATGCCACCTACACACTACCTATTTAGTACAAACAGTTATTTTATAACTGTGATGGATGGCCGAGTTGTTTAGCAGTTCTGAGTCCAGACGCTCGGTTAACTCGTCTCACTTGTGCTAAATAACTCTTGATGCAATTATTTACGCGAGTCAGTGCTGGAAGAAGATTGCTGGGACATGTCGGTTTGTGGGTCTCTCTCTCCCTCTCCCTCGCTCTCTCTCACTTCCTCTCCCTCTCTCCTCTCACTCTTTTTGGATTCTGCTTTGCTGATGTGCTGTTTTCTTGCTGAACCAGGGTCACGTTCTTCTCTCAGTTATGATCCTAATTAATGGAATATATTGCTTTCTAAAGCATAAAATGTTTGTAGGTATGCAGGTGTTTCATTTGGCAAGGAACCTGTTTGCCGTGGTATTCATGCTTTTTATGTATTCATTTTCCCCGGTCATTGTTTTGTCGTCGTCGTCCCCGCCCTCCCGCCACCAGGAGTGAAGCCTTTCTTCACACGGAACCCGGCCGAGCTTAAGGGAACATTTATAAACACTAAGCTGAAGAAGAGTCGCCGTGGTTTCGGTTTCACGGTGGTCGGGGGAGACGAGCCGGATGAGTTCCTCCAGATTAAGAGCCTGGTGCTGGACGGCCCGGCCGCTCTGGACGGCAAGATGGAGACAGGTGAGCTGGTTTGAGGATTTCTAAATATGAAGCAGGATGCCAATCGCTCCAGACCAAGCAACTGAGTTTTACATTTTTATTCTTCCAAAATAAATAAATAAATAAATAAAGCTGTTTTTTTAAGAAAAGTCCCCAATCCACCCTCTCGTTTTCCACTTTATCAGAGTTTACCGAAATAAACACAAGATAATGCAAAATTACCGACCCTCGAAGTTTTCCGTCCTTTCCCATTCAGCGGAAACAGCTGTTTCAAATCAAAATTTGACTCCTTCCTCGCAGATATCATTTCACAAATGTGTTCCACTTCAAGTGTCTTTCTGTGAAACCCTGGTCCTGTTAGCTTTGCTATTATTCCCATAATAGGCTCTGATTTTTATGTTTTGTAAATGGTTAGAAGACTAAGCGTGTTTTTCAATTTGGTGAAGAAAAGAAATCATTAACCACTGCGAGTTTCCATGTCAATATTCCATAGCGGTGCAACGAGGAAGTGAGTCAGTCCTGGGCTGCGTCCTAAACCGCATAAAGTGCATGCTGAAATGGTGTGCTACTGCAGGCTATCGTAGTTACCCTAAATGTCTTGGTAACTCCGTCTCCATCTTTCTCCTCAGGTGATGTCATCGTCAGCGTAAACGACACTTGCGTCCTCGGCTACACACACGCACAGGTGGTGAAGATCTTCCAGTCCATTCCCATCGGTTCCATGGTGGACCTGGAGCTCTGCCGAGGCTACCCGCTGCCCTTTGACCCCGACGACCCCAACACCAGCCTGGTGACCTCGGTGGCCATCGTGGACAAGGAGCCCATCATTGTCAATGGCCAAGAAAGCTACGACTCGCCATCCAGCCACGGCAGCCATAACGGCACGGCCAGCGAACCCCCTCGCCCTTTAAGCCCCGCCCACGAGCCCACCCCTGACGGTTCACAGGAGCAGCGCTTTGCCGGGGACGCCGTGACCCTGGCATCCTCCATCGCCACGCAGCCCGAGCTGATCACGGTGCACATGGAGAAAGGGGACAAGGGCTTCGGCTTCACCATCGCAGACAGCCCAGGGGGCGGCGGCCAGCGCGTCAAGCAGATCGTGGACTACCCACGATGCCGAGGGCTCAGGGAAGGGGATATCATCGTGGAGGTGAACAAGAGGAATGTGCAGAATCTTACTCACAACCAGGTGGTGGATCTGCTCAGCAAGTGCCCTAAAGGCAGCGAAGTCACCATGCTGGTCCAGAGAGGTGAGTGCACACGATTTCCTTTATGAGCCTTTAGCGGGATGGAGTGGATGGAGAAGCAGGAAGTGAAGGAAGGAAAGGAAAACCGAAGGGAAGCGGGAATTAAGAAAAAGAAGAAGGGAAGGATGGAAGGGGAAAAAAAGCAGATAGGAAGTAAGGAATAGCAGGAAGGAAAGAAAAAGAAGGAGGAAGGAGAGAGACACAAAAAAATAATAGAAAAGCAGGACATCAGTAAAGAAAGGAAGAACAGTACAATGTTAACACGAGTGATGAGGAGCATGAAAGCAGGGGCAGCTGGACCGAAAGCACAAGGAGAAAGAATGGAGAGAATAGAAAGGCTCATGTGGCACTGCAGGTGAAAAAGGAGTGTGTGATTGTGTGAGGGAGATGAACTGATTTGAGGAAAAGAGAGAGACGGAGACAGAGATTAATGGCCTGACATTTGGTTCAGGGTGAAGGACAGACTTCATGACTCCAGAGTCTTTCGGTCCTGTCCCTGGCTGGAGACACTGCTGTGTCCCCACTTCCTCTCCTCCACTTCCTTTCCCCCATTTCCCTACATCCTCATCCCCCACTTCTGCCTTCCAAGCTCCCACTTCCCCACGTCCTCTCCCCCCTTCCCCACGCCCTCTCCCTCAATTTCTGTCCCCCACGTCCTCTCCCCACTTCTCCACACCCTCTCCCTCAATTTCTCTCCCCCACGTCCTCTCCCCTACTTCGCACCTCCACTCCCTCAATTCTCTTCCCCACGTCCTCTTCGCCACGTCCTCTCCCTCAATTTCTCTCCCCCACTTCCCCTCCCTCACTTCCTCTCGCTCTAGCAGTCCAGAGTCATGTAGTTCAGAATAGAGTGCACCAACACCATCCTGTTTTGTATCATCACTTATCGAAGCTAATGGAGTTCTGTGCAACACTTTGCATTAATGTTCTCTTTTATTTGCAGCATTAATTGATCTGAACAAACCATGACCTTCAGAATTAATTAAACACCATCAGCGTTAAAGTAATTAACACTTGCAATGATGGATGTCTTTTGGAATGTTCAGTAAATAATGAACAACTACGTTAAGGCATATTAATGTCATCCATGAGGCTAAATAAGTGTGTGGAAATGTGTGGAAATGTAATTACAATGACTTAATAAACATTATTAATTAGCCATGAAAGCATATTCAGGAGCGTCGTCGTGAATAAAGTGGGTTTTCAAATTTCATTACGATAAAATAAAGCTCGACAATAGAAACGTTAATTAGTTACAGGAGTACAATTGGGCGTTTTTCTTTGCATTATTGAATCCAATTACTAATTAGGTTTAGAGGATCAGGAGCTTCCTCTATCAAAGTCCCTGTCAATTAGCTGTTGCTATAGAAACGCTATAGAAACATATTACGACAACAAGGGCCGAAACTACCATCAGATCCTCGGTTATAAGATAAATGAATCAACCCTTTCTGACCAATCAGATCTGAGAATTCGGTAGCACCATAGCGTAATGCATTTTATCACATTTTATCAGCAAAGAGTAACGCAATCGTGTATAGAAGGGAAATATGAGAAACGTAAGCTTGTTATTATTGACGGAGAACATATTTCATACAGGGCTGTCCGCGCGCTAATGGAGTCGATCCTGGGTGTCGGGTGTTGATAGACGATAACTGATTTCTCATGTTCCAGGAGCTTATTCAGATTCGCTTGCATTTCATTTGAGGATTTTTGTTTTTCATATAGCTGTGAATGATACGATAAAGATTAGCATGATTATTTCCCGCATAACGAAGCAGAAACGCTTCTTTTTTGGATGTGATATTCCGACACAGCCTAACGATCTCTTGCCGTTTCCCACACGTCTAGATTATGTCGTCTTGCTAATGAGCTGATTAGATCTCCAACTGTGAGGGGAGGAAAACCCAAGTCGGCGTTGAAACTCGCTGCTAATCGCGCTGCGCGCGTCATCCTGCGCTTGTGCGTCAACGTGCATGTGTATACGCGTGTATGCCTGTATACGGATGGCTGCTTGCCCACCTGCGTGCTCACACCTACCTCATATAGACCTGAAATACGCTGAATGGTGAGGAGCTCGCTCTTTAGCCGTGTCTGAAAAGAAGCCAGGGGACGAAATTGAATTGATGGATTAGTCACTGAACACGCCAAGGCCACCAGCATCATTCTTTAAAAAACCTCGCACTCACATCGCTAGCTATCAAAATTGGCTTTCCCGACTGAGATACAATAGGTGGGCTGCATTTAAGAGCACACACTCTGCTCACTCGGTGTTTTTTTTTTTTTTCTTTTCTTTTTTTTCCTTTTCTTTATCATGCAGTATCACCTTTTGTATTCATAACATTTTATCGATCGATTGACTTTCCCGCATGATTATATTTATTTATTCTCCTGTGATTCATTGGTATTATTTCCAAGATACCGTCTTGCCATGGTATGCCAACCAACCAACATTTTGACCACACCAGTTAGCCAGATTATAGCCTGTCCCAGGGGCATGTGGTGCTTTCAGCTTGTTTAAGCTGCGTGTAGAAGCCCACATCAGTTTGTTGTTTCCGTGGAGCGATTTGGTCCTTTTGTAACCTGACGCCTTATTTAAGCAGAGAAAGAGAGAGAGGGAGACTGAGAAAGAATGCCCTCCGTGCCCTTGAGCTGAGATTTTGGTAAACTCTGGGAGAGATACTCGAATACATTGAATGCAGTGCTGGACCAGGCTCAAGTTATTCAGGCAACAAATAATGCAAGGTTCATTCGTCATGCGTGTTTAAAAAAAAAAAACAAAAAAACATGCATTTTCCAACTGCTGTAAGTGGGCTTAAAACAACAAAACAAAACAAACAAAAAAAGGCATGACACTAGTTTGTAACTAGTTAAATTTTCCGTTTTCATATTTTAGCCTTTTGACTTGAAGCAAATCAGGAGGTGCCTTCTACAAGTACACTTCAAATACACTTCAACCTTTTGCTGTTTAATTTAATGTTTCCAGTACATATATCCACTTCAAATGTTCACACCTGATGATGTTTGACTCCAAATGACATTAGATTAAGTAAAACTGTGTTAGAAAAAATAAATTAAATCATTAAAAGTTTGTCCTGAATTTGTAGAAAAAGCTACAAAGACGTAGCATGGACCGTAAGCATCCCGGACTTGTTCAATTGGTTCGATAGATTGTTCATGAAGGCCCAGCTGATCATGCTTGGACAGGTGAGCCACAGGTGAGGTTCTGTTTATCGAAGAACCATCGAAGAGAGAAGCCATCGGTCGCATGAAATGAGCGGCAGGACGACCTAAAAGCAGCAGGGACGGCAGTCACGCAGAGAACAATAACCGACGAATGATCATACCCCTCTTCTAAAAATAATAATTCACACACAGGCATTTTTAGAAAAACGAGTCCTGCCGTAGAACGACAGCCAAAACAAATATGGTACTCTTCGGAAAATAATGCAGAGTCGACGTCAGAAGACATCAGTGTTAATTCGCAGTGGAAGTCTGCACTGAGAGTATATTAAATAACCAAACCAAACATGTTTGAACATCCGTTTCCCCTCACTGTCTCCATCTGCTTTTCTGATATTACACAATTTCACTCGGCTGCCAGCTCTCCCTAAACCAGACCCATTTGAAGGGGGGCGGGGTGTTGTTATAAGGGGTGGTGTCTGTGATTTTTCATTCTGACTTTGTGATGGAAATGACACCCCGTTATTATCGAGGATACGATATTTATAATTGAGGTCTTGAAGTTGTTGGTGTATCTGACCGGTTGTTTGCATTAAATTTATTTATTTATCTTTTTTTACTCAAAACTCAATAAGTCCACAACATGCTGCCTGGTAATAACTTAATGTATTGGCATTACCAAAAAAAACGTTAAAAGCTGTATAGCTGCACTAAATAAGCAAAATGTTCATGTACAGAGTTAAATAATGAGCATAATATTTGACAGAAGGAAAATAAAATCCAGGGAAGCGAGCGGTCTCCGGCTGCTGAAAGCTTTAGTGGCTGTGAGGCAACAGAGCCGCAAGTCCTACATGTCTGATTTGTGCCAAAAACCACTAGAACACTTGAGGAAAACGGATTAATAAATCACTGCCAGTTAGCCTGGTCGAATAGTTTCACACGTTTCAAATCATGTTAACCACGCATTTATAATTTCACACGTACGGTATGCAAGTCTTAGGTCCTTGTGTGTGTGTGTGTGTGTGTGTGTGTGTGTGTGTCTGTCTTTTTCTGGTTCTCCAGCTTGTCAGTGGTGGAAAAGTCTTTGAATGACTCGTTAGACGTTAGAAGCTGTACGAGTCCTGAAGGCATGCTGAGATCTTGTTCATGCTTTAAAGCTTAAACTGAATTAATCAGCGAGGCTTCCTGCGCTCATTCCAAGAGCTCTCTCTCACCGCGAGGAACTTTTCCAGCTCTGTGTGAGATTATCTCAGATCAGTGATATGGCCGTCACTGTCCCATTCCATTCCTGATGGACGTGATGGCTGATCTAAGGTCACCGATATCAGCCACTGATATCGTCATCACTGGACCGGTCCTGATGTTCGCTCTGATTGGCTGATCTGAGATCAGGGCTAGAATGACGCTCAGCGTGGTGACTCCTGCTTGGAAGATCTGCCCGTCTCATCTGCTCTCATTACTCTCTGCTCTTGTCTTAACCCTAATTACAGCTCTGTGTGTCAGTCAGCAAAGTTTGTCCTCCTACGTGCACACACACACACACACACACTGTACTCATCTGATTACTCCAGCTGTAGCAGATGCCTGCTTCTCCATTCAGTGCGCGTTAGGCGCGATGACATTTAGACCCAATCCTCGGCACCATGTCTGAAAATAAATTAGCGACCAACCAGAATCCTTCGGGAGGAACGAGAGAGACAGAGAGAGGCGGAGAACTGATTTTGACGAGACCTACAGCACGTTTACCAGGAGGAAAAGCGAGGGCGGCTAAAAGAGTAATATAATTGCTAAATCAAGCGCTTAACGCACGAGACGCACTCGGAGCTTTTTATAGCCAGGATCCTTTTTGAAGCGTAACATTGACTCGTCCGTTTTACATAAAATTCACACGCGGCCACTCGCATGCAGAGAGGTTCAAGTACTGAAATGTGTTTCAGGATTTATGAGCGTGCTGAGCTAGCATCCTCAGAGAGCCAGAGCAGGTGTATCTGTGTATAAGCGTTAAGGAATGGAGAACACCGGGCACATCATACTTTTCCCAATTATGGCATTACTCTGGCTTCCAGATGAAGCTCCCTAATTGGTAACCATGCACCAATCTTTTTCTGTGTGTGTGCGTGTGTGTGTGTGTGTGTCAGGCTTCCTACCACGGTAAGCTTCACTGATAAGGTCTAAGTTGCTTTAATTGGTCCCCAGTGAGAGCCGTGGCTTCAGGACAAAGCCCAAATGATCCATCCAGTCTAGGTTTCCTAAACTCGCCATTACTCGAGTCAGTCAGCAGCGACATCTGCACCGGTTTCTCATCCGCCTTAAAGATCAGCCACATCGCGACTCAACTATGTTCTTTAACTTGAACTTAATTAGGACGTGCACAGATGAGATACGGCGTTACTGCGTGTGTCTGGTGTGCCTCGCTGAGCTCATCCTATTTTTAGTACATGATGCTAAGCTGAGATTTTGGCACCGACAGTCAGTAATCAGACAAAACCTGACTTTCAGGCTAATCGTCTCGTCAGATGCCGTTAGAAGCTGTTAGAAGTTAATTTTGAGAGGATGGATTCTGGGACTTTTTGTGAAAAATACATACAGTGGGCCCTCGGTTCGCGGACGCATCAGATGGCGAAGAAATTGACGCACAAACTAAATTCCCGAACAGATTTTGTACCAACTAGATGAACAAATCCTCGCCTGACGTACAGACAGCCAACCCACGCTTCACTCCACGAACATTCAGTTCCGGTCAAACACTCGTGGTGTGAACGTGTTCAACGCATTTTTTCCTTGTGTTTCTCTGTATTTTTGCTCTATAAGCTTCATTACGG
>JAQMCW010000016.1:15054088-15064917 GCA_030068335.1 Chrysichthys cranchii | reverse complement strand
GTTTACCTCGCTCATGTTTTGACTCTTGTTTGTACTCCAGTTTCCGTGTTTTTGTTGTAGCCTTTGATATTCCTGTTCCTGACCCTCTCTCGTCTCCCTCACACCAGCCACGATTCTTTCCAAAGCTAAAATGCAGGTTACTTTGTTTTATGTATTTTTACTTTAGATTTTGTATTCATCATTTTTATATAAATATTTGTGGGTTGTGGAACGAATGATCTGAGTTTCCATTCTTTCCAATGGGGAAACCCGCTTTGATATACGAGTGATTTGGATTACAAGCACGTCTCCGGAACGAATTATGCTGACAATCCAAGGTTCCACTGTATTTATTTATTTATTTATACATACATACATACATACATACATACTATGGTTTTGTGTTGAATTTAAAAAGATGAACAAAATGTAGCTCTTTTTAGAGAGAGAGGGGAAAACCCCGAAAGAGCAACGTCCCGTTGCTTTCCTGTGATGGAAACATTGCAAACGTGACCGTCACAAAGTGCTGACACTGGAGACTCCTTCCAGAAAACCTCACCCTTTCGATGATGACGGGTTTTCTTGGTATTTAACGGCACATTTATTGAATCCATTTATGTGGCCGGTTTGCCATACGTGACCATTGCAACAAGGACGTTAATCTAAACCTGTGACTTCCAGCTGGAACTTCTGTCATCTGTTGTAGACAATTAATCAACACCATCTGACCAATCAGAAGGCTGAATTTAAAAGCGATGCAGTATAAATACAGAATAACTGCATGGATTCGTGATAGTTTTCGTTTTAATCTTAAACAATTTTTGTTCACCGCGTCACTGCATGGCAAACTACTTTAAATGGCAACTGTAAAAAAAAAAAAAAAGGGGGGGGGGGGGGGGGGGGGGGGCGCTAATTCCCCAACCTTTCCTTTTCAATAGTGTAGATCAGGGTCATGTCTTGTTGGATTTTTGTTTTGTTTTCTTGTCATCAAACAGTGCCGTTGGGTAAAGCTGATCTTTTGGCATTAATACTTCCCAGCACGTTTCATTTCAATCTGAAGAAGGATAGCCTGTGCTTTCACCTTCGGCGACGACCTCCGAGAGGCACACTTTGCAGACTTGGTGCTGGCAGACTTTTAACTTGGTGTCAGATGTTCCCCCAAAAAATAAAAATAAAGTTACAGCAGTCTTGCCCCGTTTTAATTATGAGCTCTGTTCATTACGACGTTTGCACTTCGCTCTGCACTAAAGGTTGCGCTGTACACACTCTATTTAAGCTACGTCAGACCTCCCGCATTAGTATACATCTGAAAACTATGTACTATCAGCCTTAACATCTTAAACATTCTGGAAGTTATTTAACATTAAATTGAAAAATAAATTAAGGTAATCCGTCTTTCTCTACCTTCAGCTGGCCCAGGTGTTTACGTCCTCTGGTTTTGTTCTCTCTGGTGCTTTGAGATGCCCCCTGTCCTCTTTCCACTTTATCCCAAACCAAAAATACTTCCATCCCCAACACACACGTACACACACACACAGGGGCTGCTGTTATCTATTATTCATGCTGTGGCTCAGTCATCAGCGCTATCAGCTCTGTGGGTGACTTTCCTGCAGGTGAATTTGGAAACCAGAGCTCTGAGCTTTAAGCGAGAGAGAGGGGGGAAAAAAACACGCGCACACACGCACACACACACACGGCCCTGCTGACCTTGAGCTTAATGAAGTGTGTTTGTGTTTATATACATGTGGATGTATGCTTGCATGTTTAATTTTGTGTGTGTCTAGGAGGGGGAGCTGTACTCGGTGGACCTGGAGAGGGACAGTAAAGGCTTCGGCTTCAGTCTGCGCGGAGGACGCGAGTACAACATGGACCTGTACGTGCTGAGACTGGCTGAAGACGGAGCGGCAGTGCGAAGCGGCAAGATGAGGGTACATCTGAACACGTCCACGACAGATTTATTGCTGGATACGTTTCTGACCGCTTCCCGAAACCAGACATGTTGATTACTAAAACACACACACAAAGACTAAACCCTGTCTAAATTAGTAAAACATGTGTACAAGTTGATATAATACAAGTTAAGATATAAACAAGCCAAAAGCAGTGTAGAGCAGATTATCTGAAATGCGAGCAGTAATCACGTTCAGCATTGTTCCTAAAAGATGTTAAATGTTCCAACAAGCATTAAAACAAATTCACTCAGCAGTGTGTTCACATAACGGCACATTTCCCCCAAGATTATGGAAAATCGAGGATTTTTACTTTGTGATTGATACTGATGAATCATGCATAACGGGACCAGGAACGAAAATAAACTCGCTTTGAATCTGAAAAGAAAAGAAAAAGTTTAGCTCAACTTCAAATCTGAAACTTCATATATCAGGATCGATTCAGATTCAATTATTCAGCAATATCACACAGGAGGTTGTGCTGACGTACTGAATATCAGCCAGCTGTGATCATCTCCGAGCGAGTCCCAGCCGTGCTGACGTTCAGTGCAACAGCATGGCCCCGAGTGTGATATTGCTTTTATGCAACAGCTCTGTAAAGAAGAAATTAGTATGGAGTTAAGTGACATTTTGGACACAGTATGACCCAAAGACATCAAAAGAAGCCACACTGACTATATAGCATGCTGGCTGGCTAGTTGGCTCACCTCGAGTCATACGTTTTTGGTGAAATTGGCGTCCCTCCTTCCTTTTAATCCGCACATGCTTTCATATTTTAAGCCGGAAGCTGCATATTCCTGGAAAGTATCAGCACTCGCCGTGCCCCAGATGACTACCACACAGTAACTAGATCGTTTTTTTTTTGTTTTGTTTTGTTTTGTTTTTAAACATGGTGAACACAAGCTTTCACAGACGAGTGAAGTGATGCACACGGTGCTGTCATTGTGAAATATCACCTGCTCAACCAAATTAATCAATCAAGGACCGGAACTAACTGTTGTGTAGACCAAAATATCCAGGGTGGATTCCCACCTGATTCCCAAATGTTCCTGGGATAGGAATCCGGATCCAAAGAGACCACGTCCAGGATGAAGCTCATCAAAGATGGCGGAATTTAAAAAAAAAAAAAAAAAAAAAACAGCACTTGAGATGTGAGAAAAGGAGAAAAGGATAACGGGGATTAGCAAGACAGCCGAATCTACACCAGTGATGGCTTTCCAGATTTCCTGGTCTGTGATCTAAGTTTATCTGATCACGCTCACCCTAACGATCAGCACGGTGCTGTCTCCTGCTCGCTCGTGTCTTCCCTCCTGACGCTGCTTCGAACGCCAGCGTGCTGACTTCATTTTTCCCCTGCAGCGCGCAGTCAGAGAACGCTACGTTTCAACAAGAAAGACCAGTCCTCCTGCGAGTTCTGATTCGGATCACAGGAAGAGTCATCTGGAGCGATCGTTGTTAATTGCTAATCAGCTGGGTACGCAGGTCGGACTGAGGGATAGCTTTGGAGTTGGAGTGCGCTGGGGTTTAAAGCTGCAGGAGAAATGAGAGGGTAATGGCACTCCTGCTCTGGGAAGCTGGGCGAGAAAGTGTCAGGAACAGAGGAGCGCCGCCGAAATGGTGTTTCCCTCGAGGACAGGACTGACACACAACCCTCAGCAGGGAGGAAAATAGAAGAAAAGGATTCCTGCGTTGTCTTTTGTTTTTTTTCTCTCCCCTGCTTTATATCTCCGCAACTTCTGTGCCGTCAGTGTTGCATGAAGACATTCTGGATTTCCAGCTGTTCTTTGGTCCGTGCGCACGCATTTGTTTTTCATTTTGAAATGATGTGAATACAAAGAAAACGTTTTTTTTTTGTTTTTTGTTTTTTTTGGCACGCGTCAAAATAGGAAAATGTTTTTGGCCCCAATGAAATGAATTCGTCTAGAAATCAAATATTCATGAATCCAACTAGGAAGAAAATGCCACAGAAGTACATCTGAGTGTTCAGAGTCTTCCTGGAAGCAGACGCAAGCACCTGTGTGCCATCAGTCCCCGTTTTCTTTTCTTTTAACAGTCAAATGGGGAATATAAAAATCTTTTTTAAAAAGAAAAAAAAAAGGCACCTTTTCAAACTCGCTTCATCCACACATCCCACATGTGAGGACCTGAAGAGCAAATAGGAGAAAGATTGTTAAGATATCAGAAAGCATGGTGATGGCAGCATCAACTGGAGCCCTATACAGATATTTAAAATGTTTTGAGCCGAGTTTTTTCTTCCCTCCCTCAGACGCCATGTCGCCCTCCTTTACCGTAAAAAGCATGCGGCGATCCTTTTTCATCAGGCAATAACTGTGATCTTTTCCCTTAATAACTGCTGATGCGCATCCGGGACGTTCGACTGTTTTAGTCCCTGTGAAAAACGAGAAATGTAGCTGAGAAATGCGAGAGCTTTTTAACTTTTATTGCCAAGAAGCTTTGAACTGTGATTTGGATATACAAATAACTCTTGCACTGCCATGTACGCTGACCTTCTTTGAACATTAATCATTCATATACTCTCTTTCTCTCTTTTCCTCAGGTAGGAGATGAGATTTTGGAGATTAACGGAGAGAGCACCAAAGGCATGAAGCACACCCGCGCCATCGAGCTGATCAAAAGCGGCGGCCGGACGGCACATCTCGTGCTAAAGCGCGGCGACGGCTCCGTACCTGAATATGGTGGGTCCATCTATGAAAACATCCCTTTCTCGCCAGTCTTCACACCATGACAGACCACCACCTCTCCTGTCCTGTCCTGTCCTCTTCCCAACACACACACGTGCCAGCCCTCTCTGTCATGGCCTCCTGCTATTTTGGTGATGGGCTTCTTCATGTTGCCTTTGGCCTTCTCTTTGCACCTCTGCAGGGGATGCTGGGAAAATAATTCCATGGGCACATGCTTTAAAAAAAAAAGAGACAAACACACACACACACACACAAGTGGCAGGCTGTAGATTCATTTCTAAAAGTATAACTGGATTTGGTACTTCTCAGAGGCCTCACGGAGTTGTAGGTTTTTATGCCGATAAGTACTCAAAAAAAAAAACCCCGAAAACGTCTGGAGTCCGTGCGGTGTCCGTTACATATTTATGCTATTTATTGAAGGTGAATGTACGCTACTGAGAAGACTTTGAGACTGAAAGCATCCTTGCTCCCTCTCCGCAACCGTACTGTCGTAGAGCTGTTCACGAATTTTTGCCACGCGTAGTCAACGTCCACAGGCGCTTCATTAAATCCACTCATCGGTCGTTAGGATTCGTCAGGTCATGTGATTTCAATCCAGCCATGTCTGTTGCTGCATGACGTCTTCAGTAAAAAAAATAAATAAATAAATAAATGAAATTATTCCATAATATTTATGGAAGATTAATCATAACTGTTCTCTCAATTGCCAGTGTTATCTTCATGCATTCGTGTTTTGTTTTTTTCCATGTATTTTCAAGTCCAGAATGTGACGTGGATTTATAATTTTTTTTTTCTTCACAAATGTACATTTTGTGTATATTTTTGTACCTTTTTTTTCTACTTTTTTTTTTCTTTACGTACATCCACATGTTGCCACGTTCTGTTTGCAGTGTACATTGCATTATTCGCGCTGTATGTGTGTGTTTGTGTGTTGCACATTTGTCTTCGGAGCTTGGGTCTATCTGTTTGCTGCTGGGTCGGTGTATATGGTGTTTTGGGTGTTCTGAATATCTCTCTCCTATTAATGTTTATTTTTCACTCAATGGTGGGAGCATTTTATGGACAATCTCTCTTTGAACAAAATAAACACGTTTTCCATTGCAAAAATCACTCTCGGATTTATTATTATTTTCTTTTTTTGGTATCTGGTACCTAAATGATCTGCTTTTCTTTCTTTCTCTTTTCTGGTTTAAATCGGTTGTGGTGATCTCTCTACCTCCTCTCGCAGCGATGGCCGCGCCACAAGCCACAGCCAGTGCGAGAAATGAAAAGGCAGGAGAGGCTGGTTTCTTCCAAAACCAGACCACGGTTTGTAGCTGCCGTCCCCGTGCTGTGCCGTGCCGTGCCGTGCCATCATTGTTCACTCTCTCTCCATTCACCCGCGATGCATTTCAATCCAATTCTGTGATCTCTTCTTTCATTTCAGAGAAAAGTCGATGGATTTGCACGTTTTAATCTGTGATCACACATTCCTGCTGGTGTTTTGCCTACCGTGAAACTTTTACATGGGAATTCTTTCCAGGCTTTAAGTAAGACACGTCCGCTTGGCTGCCTTAATACGACACACAAAGCCGATCTTTTCAAATCAGACCTGAGCCACTTTTGTGGTTTTCCTCGTTCAGCTACGGCCTGAAACTATGATACGAATCGAAATGGTCTGACTGGATACGGCGTTTCGATCTACTTACTTTAACATGCACGCATATATCACTGCTTCGTCAGCAGCAGCCCGGCAGTGACTTTATTAAATGAAGAATGGGGGGAATTAGTGACATTAAAAGACACGTATGGATTACTAATGTGAAAATTCAAGAGCTCCAATCTGAGCAAATAATCATCGCTGTGCCAAAGAGCTTGAAGTGTGAATGCAGGCTACGGGTTTGCAAGGCTGTACTTTAGACCCTATAGGCAGTTATACCCAAAAAAGTTAAAGTCCAAACGAAATCCAAGAACTCTGAAAAGTCTCTCAGCCCATTTTAAGGCCACTGATTAAAAGCACACCTGGCCTGAGAAAGTTTTGTAGCCTTCTACCCGAATATGGCTACAGGTTGAACTTTTAAACATGAATATTTTAGGTTTGCCTTTCACCCAAATCGGCTCAAAATCGTTGCTGTCCCATATTCATATAACCATTTCCCATTTACTCCATATACACACACTGTCTGAATCATCAACACTCATCAGACAAGACACTGGATCCTGTCTTACAGTTACTAATATTTCATTGTCTCTGCCCCAAAATTAGTTTTAGGACCCAAGCCATTACCACCTGCGAAAATGATTCATATGATTTTGCTAGCATGATTAATGACCATGTCATACCACTAGATACGATGCTGCTATTTTTTTCCTGTGTTAATGGCTCTAGAGCTGGGGTGTCCAGGAACTCAATACATATGACTCAACTAGTCAAGCGCTAGAGAAGATGCCAAGTCGTGCTAGAACCGGGGTGGGGGGACACACCCAAATTGTACAGTACTCTTTCACCCCTGAACTCCAAGCAGAGTTTGCATTACTCCAAAGTAAACCCTAGGCAAGGTTTGCAAGGCTGGGGTTTTTTTTTTTTTTTGCTTTATTTTACACGCAACTCCTTGTGTATGTTCCAGACGGCAGCAACGACAACGACGGCCCCGTCAACGGGGCTCAAACTGTTTCGGAAGTGAACGCGGCACCTCCTGACAGACAGTCCCACCCGCCATTGGATTCCAGCTCTCCACATGATCATAAAACATCCCGGAACGAGGACAGGAGGACACGTGAATCAGGTCAGCGCAAACACGGCCACCGCTCCAACCATCACCATAGCAACCACAGACACCGCTCCCCGGACAAAAGAGGCAGGGACCGACATCATAACAAGCATAGTAGCAGCAGTGGTAATAAGAAGAGAGGCGATAAGAGGTACAGCAAGGATGATTCGCACCACCATCAGCACCACCGGAGGCACCATTCGCCAGATAAGAGGCGCCGGGCAAGGAGCGCCGAGAACACTCTGGCCAGAAGTCATGAACGTCGGTACGGCAGATCACCAGAAAGACGCCACCATCGCCACTCTTCTCCTCGACGGCACCATTCACCTCATCGGTCAGGGCACCGCCACAGGTCCCCTCACCATCACAGATCACCACATCGCACCAGATACCAATCCCCGCATCAGAAATCCAACCCTGCCCCTGACAGGCCACGCAATGGCAAACCACAGCGGGATGAGGAGGTGGGCTTAAAGGAGCCTCCCTCTCCCGAGCCTTCTTTTACCTTGGACAGTCTCCTGAATGACGCGCCTGCAGGGGATCGGCTAAACCGCGAGAGCCCTTTGCCACGGACGACGTACGATGGTTTAGAACGTGGCAACGCCCTAACGTTGCCAGGAAAGCCGTACAGTCGTCTAAACAGTGATAGCACCCTCCCCCGACAGATTGGTAACAATGGAAATAGCCTCCCCCGGCTCCACGGTCGTTGGAATCGTGATGACATCCTCCCCCAGCAGTCCTATGACCATTTGAACGATGATGACGCAGCACGCCGACCGGCATATGGCCGCGTGAACCGAAATGAAGCTCTCCGCCGAGAGTCCTACGACAGTTTGCCCCAAAGCAATCCTTTCCCCAGAGAGTCGCTAGATCGGTTTTCGACCACGGAGCGGACATACAACGGGGACGGCGTGCCCCGAAGAACCTACCAGGACCAGAGTCTTCCCCGCAACCGGACCCCCGACTCTGATGCAGCTTTCCAGAAGTACAGTTCGCTGTTAAGGGGTCGCTCTCCCGAGAGAAGGGGCCGATTATCCCGACTGGACTCTCCAGAAGCAACCCCCTACAGAGCCAGGAGCCTTGACCCAGACATGTTGCCTGCAAGAGCCTCCCGAAACGTGGTAGACTCCGAGGAGGAAGACAGGGATAGCAGTGTAAGAAATTACTACAGCAAACTCAAGTCCAATTATGGCAAAGTCAACAACCCACTCCCCGAGGCCAGGAGGAAGGCCTACAAAGAGAACTCCAAAGATCTCAGCATTTGACAGACTGGCGCAGAACAGCAGACATGCCCTCGCTCCATACAAGCCCTCATCTGAGGACCCTGTATACTATGCTATGAATGACATTCCTGTGTTTTCCTAGACAGATTACTTGACAACTTGTAACAAACAGCGGAAGAATGGTTTTTGCTGTACGTTCCAGGAATTGTTGGTTGTTTTTCTTTTCTTTTCTTTTTTCCCCCCCCTCCCTTCTTTTCCTACAATTTCACAAAAAGTTCTACATCTATCAGAGTTTGACGACTATGTATAAAGAAAACGATTATGTGCCTAATAGTACCATTCTTGATGGTTTTTATTTTATAAAGGGCAGTCTTTTGAACTACTGTCTGATTATAGTATTTTTTCGGTTTCAGAGACCACACCCATGCACCGAGCATCTCTCCTCACCGGGTGCTCACATGTATGCTGTGCATGTCTTTACACACTTTCAGTGTCTTTCTTCTTTAGTTCATTTCTCTCTCTCCCTCGGTGCCAATGATTTTTACACATTTGACCAGAGTATAGCACAAGTCTGCATTCATTTGTATATTTTTGACAGTTTGCAGTACGTGTACATTCAGAGGTGATCGTTTTACGAGAATGAAGGGAACGTGAAGTTAAAATATGATAATGTGAGAATAAAATATATATACACGATCTTCACTTTGGTCTTGGGTTTTTTTTTATGAATTTAAAGTCTGTACAGTGCAGGTTGCACAGAGGTTAAATGCTAGCGAGCCATTATCCAAACGGATGGGAAGACGGCAGAGAAGAAAGACCGATCATTTGGTTTTGATTGTAAATAAATAAATAAATAAATAAATAAATAAATAAATAAATGCACTCCGGGCGTACCAAGTGGTTGGAGGAGACAGGAGGATATCTCCATCCTACTTCAAAGAGGATAAGGAGAGAAAAGATTGAATAATCTGGCCACAGAGTAGCCATCTATTAAAAATCCACTGCGGTGCCTCTCTTCCTGCAGGGTTATCTCCTGAATAGCAAAGCGAGTTCTGTTATCTGATACGCAGAGCCCGATAGCATGAAGACTGGAGAAAAAGCGTACAGGGCATCTGAGGTTGATTTCATAATACTGTGGAGGCAGCTACATTGTTATTCAGATCCATAACTCTGTTCTGTCTACGTATTTTATCTTTTTTGGATTTGTGTACTTAAACCTCTATATGATGAAAATGTAGGCATAATGTGGTAATTAACTCCCCCGTCATTAGGCAGTTAATAGTCCTCTTTAATCAAGCGCCAACTTCACGCAAGTCTGATCCGTGTAGCTTCGGCAAGGAAGTTAGCAGGGGGTTCGGGATTATTATTCAGGAGCCATTACGATCTACCTACGATCTCTCACTGTTTGCTCAGCCAGCGATATTTCAGTCCTTGCGTGATGTGATTATTGCAAAGACGGATGGAAAACAGAAGGGTATAATGACGCACAAGTGCAAAATGCTTTCGTTATTAATAGCCACGAAATATGTAGAGTAAGTAGTGGCACTTACCTGTATTGGCATCTACACAGTGATCCGTATATTTTCTCTTTGAATTTGCTGTAAACCAAAGCTGTGTGGCTTAAACCAAAACTTATTTTAACTTGAACGTCACTTTTAGCTTCTTGAAAGGATTAAAAAAAATATCTGGTTTTTGCTTGTACGTACCTGTGATATGTTTTTATCAAATTTAATTGGGTGAGTTTCCAAATATAACAGGCCGCTCGCCCATGTGAATGTACAAACCTCCCACCTGCACACAAAAGATTTTTTCTGTCCCACAAGATCCCCGTCATGATGCACATCTTTAGTCTCATCCAGATGCCCTGTGGGGTGGGATAATACGGTGTGTCATAGGTGCGTATTTGTAACTGTTTAGAAAACGTTATCTATGCGTTCCAAATAGTTTATGCATATTTGGGTCCATCTTTAGAGTGAGGAATAGGGGTGCTGAGCACTAAATAAGAGGGTTTTTTCCCCCATCTAAAAAAACAACTCTACTAAATATTAACCCATTAACTGTCAAATTTTTCTTCTGAAAATTTATGTATTTCTATTAATTTACATCCAAATAGTAACAAAAACATCCACTTTCAAGAAATATGACATAGTTTTTCTGAAATTTCAATTTTTAGTCAAAGTCCCAAATGGGGATCATGGCACATGCCATCTATTTTTTATGCCATTC
>JAQMCW010000016.1:15032212-15042478 GCA_030068335.1 Chrysichthys cranchii | reverse complement strand
GCTGAGGTGGAATGGAAGCCCAGGTTGCTTTGATAGCGGCCTTCAGGTCATCTGCATTGTTGGGTCTGGTGTCTCTCGTCTTCCTCTTGACAATACGCCATAGATTCTCCATGGGGTAATTCATGCAAAAGGAGCCCAACCAAGTATTGGGTGCATAGAAATGAATATACTTTTCAGAAGCCTGACATTTCTGTTTAAGATATCCTTTTTTTTTTTAATTGGTCTTATGTAATATTCAAATTTTCTGAGACACTGAATTTTGCGTTTTCATTATCTGTAGGCCATAATCACCAAAGCACAAGAAATAAAGGCTTGAAATATTTCACTCTGTGTGTAATGAATCTATACGAGTTTCACTTTCTGAAATGAGTGACGACAAATATTGCACTTTCACGATATTCCAATTTTTTGAGATGTACCTGTAAATACGGAGATTCCAGCTTCTGCGCTTTGTGTTTTGCCGGTTTAATCCGCGGTATGAAGGAAGTACACAAGCAGCACAGGCTATTTTATGTCACCTTTGTCCAAGCCATTCATTTACCATTTATTCTCTCCCAAAGTAATTTGCACTGTGTAGTCAAGCCAGAAATTTGTTCCCAAATATGGTGACCGCAAGAGAGAAAAATAAATAAATAACTAAATAAATAAATATCACAACTACGACACTATGGTTTGCACTTAAAATGACGTTAATGTAAAGATGAGAACGTTAATTTTATGCGTCTCAAGAGTAGCTTAATCTAGCTTGGTGCTTAAGGTACTGCGACAATAACTTGGTTGCTGAAGTGGCTGGGTCGAAAGTTCAGGTCTTGCGTCTACCAGAAATCCACTGGCACGCCAGCCCTACCCCTCAACTGCTCGATCCAGCCACGTGGACTGTATTTTGTATATCCTGCAAGCAACTTTGGATAAATTCACTGACCACTCGAGTCATCAGCAAGTAGCTTAAATAACCAAACCATTCAGTGGCTTGAAGGCATCTTTACTTACTGAAAATCTATTTCTTGGGAACAGCTTTAAGACGATGACGTTTAATGGCATGAAACCAATGATCTTGTGGTTACACGGTGTTTACGTTCAGCCATTTGGCAGATGCACTTATCCAAAGCATCTTACAAAACGTGTACACAGCTGCACCAGCAAGGATATATATCATTTAGAGAATCTGCAAGAATTCCAAATGAACTGAATGAAAGACTACAGACTAACGCTGACTGAAAGAAACTAATGTATGAAACAAATTAACCCTGGGAAACCCAGACCACCTTATCATAATAGGAAAAATAACTCCATTGGCTGGGATGTCCACTAAGGTCAACCAACCAGTGAGTGGGTCAGGGGTAGCTCAGAGGGTCAGGACTACTGATCCGAAGGTCGGGAGTTCAAATCCAAGCACCGCCAAGCTGCCACTGTTGGGCCCTTGAGCAAGGCCCTTAACCTCAAATACTCAGTCGTATAAATGAGATAAAAAATGTATGTCACTCTGGATAAGGGCGTCTGCCAAATGCCTACATTACATTACCGTCATTGGGCAGATACTCTTATCCAGAGCGACTTACATTCCGACTACTCCGATCAGTAGTCCTAACCCCCTGAGCTAATGTAATGTAATGTAATGAATATAAGAGTGAAATAAAAGTTAGGGTCAAATATGACCCCGGGGTGCTCCAGGGTTAAATATAAAAAAATAAAATAAAATAAAAAAAACCCTCAGAAAACGAAGATGTACTCCAAACATAGCAATGCAAAAAGTTGTAGCATCATTATAGTTTTTTTTTTTTATTATTTTTTTTTATTATTATTTGCTCCCTTTGTTGGAACTGTTAAAAGTGAACATCACAATTCTCATGTCACTGGATTTGATTCTGCTAATGCCAAAAAATAAACAAATCCTTGAGCAAGATGGTGGACAGACAACACTGGCCATTTTGTAATAACCATTTTCCCCCCCATATGAAACAAGAGAGACTTCAGTCCTGCTTTATTGTTTCTGAGATCTGTGAAATGTTTTTTTTTTTTTTTTTACATTTGTCCCTCTGGGGGGAAAATGTTTTATACAGAGCTATATAAAACCCTTTTCAGAAAGAACGCCGTCTCTTAACCATTTCAAATAGTTTGTTTTCAAAGAGTGGACAATGTTGTGTGTTCCTAAATTGTGTGCGCGCCCTTTTCTGGAAGGAATGGAGGAATGGGGGCCATTTGGATACAAGAAGGAAGCTGCTTCGTCCAGTTAGAAACCAAGACACTGAAGCGAAAATGATCTTGCTTAAAGGCAATTTTACACCGCATGATTTTCAGCCCAATTTCCCTGCTCCAATTGTTTGGTCCTGATTTGAGACCAGTGGCCAATTTCATGCCAACGAAACCAAAGACGGCCAATATCAGAGTCCCGGAGAGCACCGATTAATGATGTAAGCAGATGCAAGCACCTGAACGATCAAGCTTCTTCCCAAAATATTTTCAAAAAAGGAAGTCAATCCAACATTCACCTGGTTCCTCACAGTTCCCTTCCAAACCTTGTCCTCTTCTACCAACGTACAAAGATTTCTGTGATTGTTCCAACCATAATAATATCCCTTTTTTTGATGTGGTTCTGATTTGGACCATGGTTCCAACCAGGTTCATAGCTGTGTAATGATCCATCACATTTCGTCTGCATACACAATCTGGCTGTTTCCTTTTTTTGTGGTTAAGCACCTGCATGTACGCTAGCGAAATAGGAGCTCAATGAGGAAACCAACGGAAAGGTAATGATTTCACCATTATTCCATGCAGTATATTAATCTCTTCCCAATATTCGCCCGATAGCTTAAGACGGAAAAGAAATTACGACACGGACATGATTTGGCCATTCATCAAGAAGTTGGTCGGGTATGAAATAAGTCAGTGCCTAAAATGCAAATCGAAAATTTTTCCATCCTCGGCCCAGCTTGAACACCTCCCAAGCGCGTCGTAGCCGTGAGAAGGATGGGAAAAGGTGCGTTCATCTCTGTGTGCGAGTCTTTCTAATCACAAACAAGCAGCAGTGCTTCCTCAAATGCTCCGCACCACATCTGGAACCGTGTCCAATGCTCCAATTTCACTTCCACTCCGTGACCTGCACTCCGAGTCAAAATAAACAGAAAGAAGCAGCAAGGAGGAAGCACAGAATAAGTGAGTGTAACGCTCCTGAATATGGAGTTTGTTTGCTAGGCTACTGGTTATATGGAGTGGAATATGATAATCAGCCCTGCTTTTGAAGGGGATAATCTGATTTTCATTCATTGGGCAGGATGGGAGGGTGCCGGTGCGATGACCACAGGGACCAGACGCTGTGTCCGTATCTGAGCCGTTCCTGACTCTCCCATAAACAAAGTGGCCGAACAGGACATAATCCACATCCTTCCACTTACAGCACGTGCACGAGGACGAGGCGAAAGCCGAGCAGATAGTGGGAGAAATGGAGGGGAAAGCAGGGAAGATGAGCATGAGCATAAGATTGCGTTCCTTGGGCAGGACGGAGGAAGTCAAAAAGGTCATGTAAGAGCAAAGTATAAAGCAACTCAAACATTTTATTTGGCAAATACAAGACATGAAAAACACTTCATCGGATAATATTACAAATACCGACAGGGTTCTGACTTGACTTCTTTCTGAAGCAGACCATCAAGAGTGCATCTGATTTCCTTTAATGCATCTTTCACAGAGATCAGTAAAAGGTAGCATACATTCAAAACTTAAAGTTCAGGTGACTTAAAGTCAACACCTGAGGTTACACGGGTACTTAAGTTGATTTTCTGGATCAGCTGTTCAGATTAATATTACAAATTCATTTCTTTTTTTAAAAAAGCATTATACTTTTTCCTTTGATGTCAAATGAAATACAAAACAATACAATATTTTAAAAAAACTATTAAAAATGTCTTATATAAAGAAGATTAATACAGTGCTATATGAACGTGAAGATGGCTAGCAGTGAAACAAACGGCTAACTAGGAAACTAGCATGTTGCCAATACAGGTAGTCCTCAAGTTACGATGGAGATGCATGCCGATGTCCCCATCGTAAGTGGAAAATATCGTATGTCCGACCACGGCTTAGCCTAGCCTACCCAGGAGTCTTTTCCTGATTTTGAATTCAAATTAGCTCTTGAAGCACAAAAAAAACCCAACAAAAACAGGCGCTAATGCACTGTACAGTACACCGATACACAAGGTAACTCCATGAGTTATGGGAGAGAGAGTGAGGCATCACGCAAGGCGAGTGAGGCGTACATCCGGGCAACGTCCAAAAGGTATCGTACGTCATATGCTGTTACGCTGACCTGCCACCTACTGTATGCTTACCCACAAATCTTAGATATTTTCTAAATATTTTACTTGAATAATTTTTAGCGTATCGTAAGCATCGTAACTTCGTAGTCGTAAGTCGGGCCATCGTAACTAGGGAGCACCTGGCCTAGTTGTAATGACCGCACTAGTCAATGGAAATTTGATTCAATTATCAACATGGCTTCCACCCGCCTTATTCGACACGTCCTATTAGTCCGCATTCTATCGAACATGATCCTAAATCAAAGTCAAGAAATCATGCGTGCACAGGATGTAGCCCATTTCATCACGGTTTTAACCAGATGTTTCAATTTCTTGAGTAAATAAAATAATTCCAGTCGACTCAAGACTGCTCCTCGCTCAAGCCAGTAAAATACAAGGAAAAAAAATCTAAGCCCGAGGTGAGAATCCTGTGGAACAGACACACGACTCAAAGCTCCACAATCCTGAACAAATGTCTGGATAACCAAAGCAACGTACAACCATGATCCTTAGAGTCGAATTAAATGTTTTGCAGGTTTAATTTGTCAAGTGGTGCTCATTTAAAGAGGCACCCTTTAGATGGGGTCGGAGTTTAGAAAACCCCGGTATGGTAGAAACCGTGATAAGTGCAAGACGGTTGGATTTTTGAACCATGTTTGGGGGGGGGGGGTCCTCGGAAATGTAAGACAGGACACACAGCTGCATCTATTCTTTTAGATGGTACGGCTGTTAACTGCTCCCTCAGGATCCCCTTTGGCCAGCGTGGCTTTCCCTAAACACAACCTAGTCTCGCTCTGAAAGCCATAATACAGCTCGCTCTCCCTCTTGGATGAACCTCAAACTCCGTCAACACTTTGCAATTTTGTTAAAGGTTTTGGAGGTTTATTTATTTTATTTTTATTATTTCTGTGGACAAGGCATTTTTTTTTTTTTTTTTTTAAAGCAAATCTGGTTCCAATTCGTCCCCGGCCCCAACCTTAGGTTTTAGATAACATAATACAATACAATACAATACAATACATGTATTCCTGGCTACCTTCAGGACACACAGTCTGGTTTCATCCACACGCAGATGGATTCTTGCTGGTGATTAATGCAGTGGGAACCCAATATGTGAAGTAGCGCAAAAGCTTCATTTCTGCCATGTCTGAGGTCTTGTAGTCACACGCATGGCTTATGTTCTCTGTCCGAACCCGACCGCCCAATCGTGGCGTCTGGCCGAATTAAAAGGTGCGGAGGTTTGCATTTTAAATAGGAAATGTAAAACATGAACCTCAGAAAGAGGCTGGGACTCCACGCTGCAAATGAATGTGGACAAAACCAAGACAGCGTTAAATGAAGACTTCCTCTTTAGTCTACTAAAGAAAGCACTCCGTCAACCATATTTGGTGCAAACCTGAAGAAATGATTTGGAAGTCAGATTTGGTGGGCAAAGGGCTGTGAAAATGAAAAACATTGAAGAGTGTCATTATGCTTAATTCCTCCATTTATACTACCATGTGCATCTGTAAAATACCAAAATGTCCTACTTGGAAATGTCAAAAACAGAAAATTAATCGTAATTTGAAATGGGGAAACGCATACAATTTCATCCCCTGATGTGCATTTTTCTTGATATGGGCGTATAACAGTTTAGATATATGAGCAAGTCCTTTTTTTGTGTGTGTGTATCCAAAAACCATAAACATTACTGTTTGCTTTTAATATAGCAAAGAAAAATCGACATCCTTCCTTTCCGTGTCGCAAACACTTCTTCCGACAAGCGTCTAAACAGAGTCAAGTCGTATTTACTTTTTCACCATCTGCTATGTACGATCTTCTGATGAGCACCCGAATACCGCACAAGACTCGTAGATTTGTTCAATATGGCAGTGAAGAAGATCTCACCTGAAATGGGGTTACTCGGGTTTAACGCTTGTTTTATACTCTTAGACCAAGATCAGTCGTGTCTCATGTTCATCGTTCATCTGTTGTCCATTTGTGACTCATGAGTCACTACTGTAAGGAAAAAGAATCTGAAGCAAAAGCTCATGAACCGTTTAGAATAGAGTTTTATATGAAAAGCATGACCCATGAAAAGGTCATGCTATATACACACACACACACCACAGCGTCATCTTGAGATGAATCCAAATTAGAGATTGGAATAGATTAAAACAATTCCCATTTACACGTTCGGAGTTGGATATTATAAATTAGGAGCGTACAAAATTCTACACTCATATGGTTTTCTAACGCAAGAGCTCGCCACAACCAATAACTCGGCCAAAACCGAGTCACTTCCAGATGTCACTCTGGAACATGATGGCTAGAATCAAAGTAAACAAGTGGAATTAGTTCCAAAATTTCCATTAGCTGGGACATTCGTGGCAAAATAAATGAAAACATGGAACTTGTGTCGTACGCTGCGCAGCAGTCAGCAAGTTTGCGTTAACCCGAGCGCAAGGTCAAAATCTCAAGGCTACATATGTGCAACTGTGGTTTTGAACCTAGAACTTTATGGAGTTTTAGACTAGTTACTAGCATTCACACTACTACACAGTTCATCTCTAGGACGGAAGTCGTGTGTTCAAAAATATTGGAAATAATCGTCTCGCACTCTCTCGGATGGTGCAACAAGATCAGAGAAGTCTTGAATCCCCTTCCTCAAATCCTGAGTAGCTTGGCGATACGATTATTTATCTGCTGTAACTGTGAGGTCACGAGTTGAGGACTCCATTAGTACTTGGCAAGGAAACGACCAAATGGGAAAATGCCACCAATTCCCCAGGAAACCACGGCGATCCGTAACTCGTGTTATGGATCTGAAATCCAGCTTCCTTTGTCCGAAATGAAAAGTGCTTCGCTTTTTTTTTTTTCCCCCTGGGTGAGGAGGAGTTTTTTTTTTTGTTGTTTTTTTTAAAGAAATCCAATAACTGTCTGCTTTATTGAAAGCCTGGAAACTTCAAAGTGATACAGAAATATACGAGCAGCGAAATGTCCCTTTAGAAAGAATTCAAACAGCTGGCCTCGCGTCGCACCCGTTTTGTTGTGCTGTGGTCAATCCAGTCATTCCAAATTTCAGCCTAAGAATAACAAAATGACAGGGTGTGTAACGTAGGGACAGAAACCAGGTCACAGTGCTTCAGGAGTGTGTGTCTGAAGGGCAAATAGCACCTCTGGGTTAGAAGATTAGCGATCCTGTCGGACTCATTTGCGTTTGGCACGAACATTAAAAGGAGTGTGGTGTGCGCTTGAAATGTGCACTCAAAGTGCTTTCACACTGTTAGGCAGTGTTTAGTCTGTTTGAATTGAACCCTGGAGTGTTTGTGTCATCGGTGTAATTTGTTTAGGCAGGTGAGAACACGGCGAACGCACTCAGGTGCCGACCAAAACAGCGGGGAGTGCCTGAGCAAGGTGGCTGAACCCGGCTGCAGGGACTGAACCAAACACCTTGGATTGAAGATTGAAGCTTTTTTTTTTTTTTTTTTGCAAAACAAAGAAAACCAAAAAAAATCTAATGCATTTTGCCTTGTTCTTTTGCTCTGGTCGATATTAGAGAGGGAGAAGGGAGATTAACATCCTATTGTCATGAACCATGTGGCCTAAGGAGATCCCCTCAGCCCCTTTGATAAGAACAAGTAATAGGACAACATTTCCTTTCCTTTGGTCTTTTATCAGTATCTGGAGCTTCCTTTGAGGGCAGGGCATTTGCTCCCTCCTTTTTCGGAAGACAATTAGCTCCTTCAATTCAATTCGATTTTATTTGGAGAGCGCTTTTAGCAATCGACATCACAAAGCAGCTTAACAGAAATTCGCATACAGATTTACATCCGTAATAAGCAAAGCAAATGAGACAGCGTTGAAGAAAGAAACCCTGAGGCAGCGAGCGAGGAACCAGGCTCAAATTGGAACCCGTATTTTGTGGGTGACAGTGGATAGTGAGGTTATAAAGCACCACAGCGTACAGGTGCACAACAGTTAAGGAAATAAACATTCCTAAAGCCAGATTTACACCATGAGGTTTGGCCCAATTTTGTGTTTGGAGATAAAGATCTGCAATCTAAGAACATGCACTGCTCACTGACTTGCTGCTATTGAGACCAAAGTGAGTTCTCAGGGTGAGCATGGCTTCAATGCTCCAACAGGAGGTGCAGGTTTATGAAAACTTATGGGGCAGCTACAAAGAAGTTAATCCAAACAAAACAAAGCACCTTGGATTTTTTGCAGTTCGTTATTTTCTCTAGGCACAACGTTGCTACAATTGTAGTGAGGGCGTGTTCCTCGGTTTCTGTCCAGATTTCCAGATCGAACCCTAGATCTTCGTCGTATAACCTGGCACGCAGAACACACGTGATCACAGATTGTGTCAAAGAATCCTCCCAAGATTTTATTCGAGTCATCTCGTCACAGTTTAACAAGAAATAATCTTAAAAGACCGTTGAAATCACACTGTCTAAAATGTCCCGGGCCTGGGATGAGTACAGGAGATATCGCTACGGCATCCAGATGGGGCTGTCCACTGAACTATACAAGTGGAAGACTTGGGAATTTTTTGGAAGTGCAAATCTTCAAGGTATCCATGTGGGACCATCCACAACAGCCCACAGGACTCGTACACGCCCAGAAGCAAATCTGGTCTAATTTCAGCTTTGTATGCAATGGAGAAGGCATTGTTTTGGGGATTGTTTGGGTTTTTGTTTTTTGATAAATGACATGTTGGTCAAATTTAGGCAGAAACCAACATGTCTTGTGGCAATATAAATGTATTCTGTATCGGTCTGTATTTGTATTTAGTGGCTGTTGAAAAGCTTGTGCAGACGGATGGGTGCAGGAAACCGCAGACGCTGAAGACATGTGAGCCAGCGTTCGGTATACAAACTACAAAGGAAGAGTGTGGTCTCATGAAAGACTAAAATAAAGCCTAAACTCTACAGTCTAGAGAGTCAGTAGAGAGCCTGCTGCTGTCGACTGTAAATCTGGAGCATCTTAATGGAAATGCAAACACGGTATATAAAAAAAAAAAAAAAAATCAGACACTATACCGGTCACATAACTACAAGATTCATAGTACAGTGCCTATAAACACAAACCACTTCCTAATGGTGGGCCGTTTTATAAGAAGCCAGCTGGGTAGCAGTTTATTTTCTGTCATTAAAGCATCATTACTTGATTGTGGAATTTTGCTCTTGATTTAGTTGCTGATAATTACCTTCGTAAATGGTTTCTTTCCAAAAGTAGTTGACTAAATACATGATCTTATGTTTATGCTCATAATAAAAAGGGGGTTTTCTGTACAAAAAACACCCAGGTGGTGGAATGAACTTCCTCTGGCTGGCTGGACAGCTGAGTCATTGACCATCTTCAAACGACCGGCTGTCTAAACGGAGACTGAAGACTTTTAATGGGCAGTACTTTAATTAAATAACTGAATTGGGTATTTGTAGGGCCCTTAGAAAAGAAATGATTAATCAAATCAAAGTTCTTTGGATGGTTACCGGTTACATGGACTCTTTAAGGGTTCCCAAACCAAAGCCATCTAAAAACGGTACTTTTTTGGACCCTTCGTTCTGGAATTCTCATTCAGTCAACAAACTACAAGATCTTGAGCATTCCTCAAGCATTGTTTTGACACTAACCAATTCTTCGCAGAACCTTTTCTGAACTTTCTGGGGTAGGGTTCTCCATGGAATCCTTAAGAGTACCCATTGAGAAACACAAATTTCCTTCCAAAGTTCTACCTTGACCCCTTTGTCGTACAGATCTTGATGAGACGACTTACCACATGATGTCCTCAAGGGTTCTTTAGATGTAGGGTCAGGTTTCCCCTTTAGTAGCAAACCAAAGCTTCCTAAAAGTACAGTTAGGTCCATAAATATTTGGACAGAGACAACTTTTTTCTAATGTTGGTTCTGTAAATTACCACAATGAATTTTAAATGAAACAACTCCGATGCAGTTGAAGTGCAGACTTTCAGCTTTAATTCAGTGGGGTG
>JAQMCW010000016.1:15007292-15020771 GCA_030068335.1 Chrysichthys cranchii | reverse complement strand
GACGCCCCCCCCCCCCCCCCCCCCCCAGTGATTGATCGTTTGGAGAAGTTATTACTCTGTCCCTACTGTATCACAAAGTTTACTGCTAGAGCCCAAGTTTTCCCCTAAGGCAACTAAAACATATCACGCGCTCTGCGCTCGCGACGTGGAAGCCTAATCTGCACACTCACTCACCCACACAGCCAGGTCGCTGGAGCACCCCGGAGCGCACGAGATCGTGACGCCCACCAGAGTGACCGAGGACGGGGACGCGCTGCCCGTGAGCGCGCACTTCAAACGCAGGAAGCGGAGCGCCGATCAGGACTCGGACCCGGGACACTGGGAGTCCGAGCACGTGCACTACAGGATCACAGCCTTCGGGCGGGACTATCACCTGAACCTGACGCTCGAGGCGGGATTTATTGCGCCGCTTTATACCGTATCCGTGCTCGGCGCGAGGAACCGAACGCACGAGGAGGAAGAGGAGGAGGAGGAGGAGGAGGGAGAGGAGGAGGAGGAGGAGGAGGGAGAGGAGGAGGATGAAACGGTGTACCGGCATTGTTTTTATAAAGGACACGTGAACGGAGAAACGGACCACACCGCCGTCATTAGCCTCTGTTCCGGCCTGGTGAGTGGCAGAAAAACTCTCTCTCTCTCTCTCTCTGAAAGAAGGTAATGCGCATGCGCAAACAAAGGTGTTAAAAGCCAGTGAAGGGCGCAGTAGGAGGTTTTGCATCTGAAAGTGGGTTCCATGAAGACACCAGTTTGGGAAGAAACAAACTGAAATTCATTCATTCATTCATTCATTCCATTCATTCATCAGTAAGTGCTTTATCCTGGTCAGGATCGCTTTGGATCCAGAGTGTCTCCTGGGAACACTGGGTGGAAGGAAGCTGGGAACAAACCCTGGATAGGACACCAGTCCATGGAGGCCGCCATGCCCAAACACACACACACACACGTACACACGCACACATTCACCCTGAGGGACTATTTAGAGTCACAAATCCACACACTCGCATGGTTTCGGGAGGTGGGAAGAAACCGGAGAACATAGAGGAAGTCCACAGGGACATACGGAGGACACGGGAGCGTCACACAGACACACACCTGACACACACCTGAGCTCAGGACCAACCCAGGAACCGTGGCGCCGCCAGGCGGCAACGCTACCTGATGCTCATAGGCTCGAGCTGTTTTCCATTTCAGGAGCAGCTGGAGAAGCAGCCCCAGCCGGAGGTGTGGAAAAGGGTGGGAAGTCGGATAGACGTCGGCCCAAGGGGACCCTCGGGAACCAAAAATGTCCATTAACCCGTCAGAGGTTTGACACTGCCGTTATATGCAGCTCACCTAATGTATAATCTTAAACTTTAGCCTGGGATGTTTTCCAGCATCGTCAGACATCATCACCTGTGCCTTTGAGTAAACATTTGGTTCCTCTTTTAAACCATGAACCCAGTAAACGCACGTATGCATTTTAGCAGTTCTATTAAAAAAAAAAAGCATGTTTCGTAGAATTGCCAAACATCCCATTTTATGCTTATTTATTTGGTGGGCACTTTAGTCAATGCGGATTGCACTTCACACAGGGTGCAATCCAGACATAGAACCAAGCAGGTAAGAGGCCCAGGGTTTCCATATAGCCCATATACATCAGGACGATATGTGCAGGTTACATCGCAGTGACACGAAAATGACCCCGCTTTGTCCTGTATGGGAAAATATCAGGACACGTCAGATGGTTTCGCTTAGTTCTGTAATATCCAAACTCTCTCCCATTCAACCAGCACCTTCACACTACTTCTCTTCTGTAATTAATCAAGTGAGGCAACTTTTTTGATGTGCGTTTTAGCCTTTAACATAGCACGGTCTAAGTTCTACCTTGCGATAAGAAAATGTACCAACGCTGGCACAATGGAGGGTTAGCCCAGCATTCTCGCTGGAAGCCTCAAGCTCTGCTACGCCCCTGACCAGGATAACTTGGTTACTCAAGATGAATGACTGACAAATAGTTATGTGTTTCTCTCTTCGGTTTCTGTCTCTTTATTAAACAAAAACCTGAATCTGCAAATATGTTCTGTTAACGACTTTTTATGAAAGCTATATCGCTAATGATCTCTATTCACATTTTACACGCAAAAGATTATAAGGTATTCTTAAAGGATTATACGCATTGTTCAAATTATTCATGAACATGCATGACACGAATGCATGTGCATTACGGATTCTTCATCAGCAGTGTTAGGAACAGTGTATTACCCATAGCCAACAAGTTCAACCCTGTTTACTAAAAGTGCATTATATTTCACTTGGCTTGCAATTTACTGTATGAGGTGTTATCCGCGGGGGGTATGATGTCACATGGTTGACAGTCAATGTACACCGATAAATGAAATGTACATGCATAAATTTACTTGTCGAAACATCTTGGAGGGTGTGCAGCATAATGCCTTCGACATATGGCCTTCAGACAAAGCCTTGCTCGTGTTCCTTACAGTGAGACGCACTAAAGAACATAAAAATCCATTACAATGTACTTCAAGCGTGTCTAATTGTGGTTCTCCAAGGTGAAATTAAGACCACCCCACCTATTTAACCAGTGATCACTCTGATTGCTTAAAGACCAACAGTTTTATTTGAACTGGCAAACGCGGAAGTGGACTGGGATCGCGGCCATATTTGCTGAGTAAGAAACACAGAAGTGTGTTTTGACATGGGATTTAGCACTCCCCGGAGCGCTGTTATTGTTGGAACGTTCCTCACAGCTTCCTGTGCTTTTGCTCGGGTTCTTAGAAACACCACTGACGTTGGATGTTCTTTACACATGCATGTAGGGACGCGAGGGCGATTAAATTGAAAGGACTTCGGTGTCATTCATTTCCAATTCGTGACAGTGAATTGCTTTTGCATGAGACTGGCTTGATGCTGGTGTTAGTGGCAGCGTGGGAGGATGTGGGGGCTTTTGTGGAGAGCCTGTAACTATTATATAACAAAGATAGTAATTAAGATCTTCCTTATCATATGTATTGGCTGGTTCAAGATCACTATTTAAGCTTAACCCCTGTAGCACCCCTGGGGTCACATTTCTACCTTTAATTTCACTCTTATATTCAGCCCCCTCATTGGTTGATGGACATCCCAGGAGGTCCCATAAGGACCATTTCATAACATGTAATAGGAAAGGGTTAATAAAAAAAAACCCACATGTTTTGTGTTTACTGAGTCTGTATCATCGTTTCACCATCATTCAATGGAGGTATTTTTCCTGTTATAAGGTGGTCTGGGTCTTCCAGGGCTTTTGAGGGACACAAGAGAAAAGTGTTCAACATATTTTATTACTGGGGTGGTGGGAGTCCAAATCCTGACCATGCTTTAGCCATCCATGGATGGGAGGACTGCAGGTTAATACTGGATGTTTGGGGGCATCTGTGAGCTCAGGTATGCAGAAGAGGGAAGATAGTGCTTTCCTCTAAGTATTTAGTTGGGATCTAGGATGAGAGTCGAAAAATATGTGACGGATTCACATGTTTCAGAGGGAGTACGTTGGTTGGTAGCTACCTAGCTGGGTGGAGGGAATTGGCAAATGACCGGATTGGAGAAAATGGAGGAAAAGCCAAAAAAAAAAAACAAAAAAAAAAAACAAACCCTATTATTATTTCTTGTATCACATTATTTGTCAACGTGCATTTTAAATACGATTTTTAAATGAACAGTATGTGGTAGTCAAAACCAAATCTGAGCCCAAGCACAAACAAGCTGAAACGTTGCTCCGAATATACATTTACTCTGACATGCCTTTAAGGTGAGGCATTATTATGCAAAACATTTTCAATTATTGCTTTCATGGTTGCCCTCCTGGTTTCTTCACAGTGTGAGAAATCGCACTTCTGATAAAGGAATGCTGGCCTCAAATCTCCAGCGTCAGCACTTTTCCCCCTCATCAGCTTTCACAACATAGAAACCACACTACAGTACACTACACTATAATTTCCTGATAATCATCACTCACATTTGTTTTCCTCTGGAGGCCAGTTTTCCTATATGCATTACATGCATGCAACATATGTACCCCTTTTGCAATTGCTACATCATTTATGCAGGATATAAAGACTATTGGGGTGGGGTGTATATGTGTGTGGGGGGGTAACAGACCAGGGCAATTAACAGCAACCTGTGGAATGTTTGTACACACCTCTGTGGGCATGCTCCATTTGAAGTGGTGGTGGTTTGTTTTCCAGCTTGGCACTTTCAGGTCGTCAGAAGGGGAGTATTTTGTGGAGCCTCTTCTGAGCTACAATGGTGAACATTATGAAGAAGAACACATCAAACCTCATTTCGTGTACAGAAAAGATGCACACAAGGGTGCCAAAGAAGACGCTTCATCATGTGATACTGCAGGTAAAAAAAAAAAAAAAGTCACACTGACGATCTCTTCACACATCTCACATCACATCTCTTTATCTCTCATTTTTTTGGAGAATGTTTTACAACACACATTGGGTTTCATCATAAATGCTAGACATCTTGCAGGAGTCTTGCTCAAGTTTCTCAAATGAACTATGCTGACTTTACCAACACGTCCCTAACGGCAATGCGGCTTCCGGTGCAATAACAAACGTGTTTTGTTTTTTTTTGTTTTTTTTTTTAAACTTTGAACTTAAAGGACAACTCCAACATGAAACACTTGAAATATGCAGGCCTATAGGCTGAAATATTTGTGATGTGCTTAGTAATTTTAGTTCTGGTTTGTTCGTTCGTGCTGTATGTTTATTATTTCGACGAGAATGTAGCGGTTGTGTGCTGCACTGATGTCACAGCGGGACATTGTTAGCAGAATTACAATAGAATTTAATAGCCTTTATTACCTTAGCTTGCTAAGTTGGAACCTTTATTAGGTCTAGTCACTCAGTTAGCACTATTGTCTTCACTATTACCTCAGCTGACTCTTTTAGCATTGATCTTCATTACCTCGGCTATCTCAGTTAGCGTAAATCTATATTACCTCAGATCAGTCAGGTAGCGTTAATTTGCACTACCTCAAATTATTCACTGAGAGTAAATCTTTATCTCGGATCACTCCGTGTTAATCTTCATTACCCGGAACGATTCAGTTAGCATAAATCTTCATTACCTCAGATCAGTCAGGCAGCAGTAATTTTCATTACCTCAAATGAGTCATTTAGCATTAACCTCCATTACTTCAGATCACTCAGTAAGTGTTAATCTTCATTACCTCAGATCAGTCATTTAGTGTTAATCTTCATTACCTCAGATCACTCAGTTTGGATTAATTTCCATTACCTCAAATGAGTCATGTCGTATAAATCATCATTACTTCAGATCATTCAGTTAGCGTTAATCTTCATTACCTTATCTTGCCAATTGAGCACCTTAATCAGTTTTTTTTTTTTGCAAAAACTTTTGTTAAATAAATGTGTTCCTTCAGTAAAAATAGGACCAAGTCTCAAAATTCTAAAGTCCTAAGTTAGCACCATAGCCTTCCTTAGCTCTACCCACTCAGTTAATCTCAGTCTCCTGTTGCCTCAGCTCACTCGATTAGCATGGATCTTCACCAGCTTAATGCGCCACATTAGCAACTCCGTTAGCCCTATGCACTCAGTTAGCCCCACAATCTTTATTACGTCACCTCATTCAGCTAGCATTTGCCTTGCTTACCTTAGTCCTCGCAGCTTACTAAGTTAGCGTTTTCATTTGGCAAAAATGAAATAAATCCATAGACAAACTCAGAGCACAAATATTGCTCCAGCATTAGTTAGCATAGGTCACTAGGTTAAGCAGTTTCGCCTTCGTTAGCTCTACTCACGGTTTAGCATAAACTTTCATTACCTCAGCAGACTCACTTAGTGCTGAAGTGTCATCTTTAGTTACCTCAGCCTGCCAAGTTAGCACCTTCATCAGCTTGGGTGTGTGTGTGTGTGTGTGTGTGTGTATATATGTATATATATATATATAAAATAACTAAGTAGTAGAAATAGTAACAGCTAGAAAAAAACAAGCTAGGTTTTATCTTGTGCTAAAAGAGTAGAAATACAGTGTTATTCACCACTATTTGAGGCCACATAGCAGTTATTTATGCTTCTTGTATAATAGGTTCTTTCCTCCTTGCAGACCTAGTGTGTTTAGAAATACTGCCATCTAAAAAATTTTGGTCCTATTTATGGCCTCTGAATTTAATGCCTCAGAATGTAGCTGGAAAAGCCTTTTTTTTTGTATAGTGCAGCAGGAAAGAATCATTCCAAATGTTTCTGGTATCGCCTTCCATCTCAGTTTATTGCCACAGAATCCTGTTGACTCTTGCACTTCCTGTGGCCTGCAGATAAGGGAACCTGATAGTCACAATACCACCCGTACCACAGCAAGGCGCTCTGAGGCGAAGTGCTGAACGGCCCCAAGTGTTTGCAAATGTATCGCTGTGAAAATAAATTTTAATTGTGTGTAATGTAGTGCAAGAGCGCAACACGCTGTTGTTTATTCATAAACCCGAACACAGCCTTTCGTGTTGCCAGCTTTTTTTCCCCCCTGCGATATTGTGATATGTAAGGGAAATTTATTTGCCCTGACTTCCCAAAATGCACTGGGGCAAAAAGCGTGCACAAGATAACTGGAAGGTTTATGAAAGGCCTATTGTAGCTTCTGGTTGTTTTTTTTTCAGCAGGAGGATAAGTTTCATTGTCCCCACCCACCCCTCAAAAAAAACAAAAAACAAATTGACTTTGGTGCTCGTCTCGGTTCGGAGGTGTGGGTGTGATGTTACAAGAATTTGGTACTTGATTCCCTTGTTTTTTTAGCAAAAAAGAAAACTGCGTCTCTTCTACAGCCATCTTTAAGACGTACCGTGTACTTCTAGCAAAGTATAAACCCGTCGTCGTATCCCAGGCTGCAATGGAATAAAGATGGCAAGGCGAGATGCCAACTTCACCTAGCATGAACCTGACTTCATAATTAGTAGCAGATGAAACCACAAGCGTAGCCACAAATCATTTTTCTTCCCATTCCAATAACAATGATAAACACTGTACCAGAGAGCTGATGCCTGTTCTTTGTGTCTGTTGTCTTTCAGCTGCCATGCAGTTGAGGGTTCATCCGATGCAAAGCTACAGGATTATACTGTTTAGCTAAACAGCAATGCATAAACGTTAGTTTGCTGCAAGCCTAGTGCAGGCTAGGAAAGGAATGCTCCACCCTGAAACTTTGTTGGTTGGTGTTGTATTTTTTGTTATTCAAAGGAGAGGTTAGCGATTGTGTCCTGTGCTGACATTACCGGGGGGGGGTATTGTTATTGGAGACACAGATCCAGCGAATTTTTTTCAGGATTAAAATATTTCTGTGATCTCAGACGTGAGTGATAATGGTCAGATTTCTCCGTTAGCTTCTATAGCTTCTATAAAAGAGCAGGAACTTTCAATGCCGTGAGAAGTAGTGAATAATCCAACTTGCAAATATTGGATTTAAAGTCCCAGAAAACAATGCCGCTATATGATGCGGTTGCGCCGAGTTAACGGGTAGTTAATGGCAAGCTATGAGATGATGAGCTCGATGGTGCTGACCTCAAGAAAGTTGAAGTCCCTCTGTGCTACAATTAGCTGGTAGTCGAAGAACGTTGTGGGTAATGTAGGAAGCCAAAGTCCAAGTCGACAAGAAAGGTTTAAACCAAAACTTCGACTTGGAATTGAATCATGAAATAAATCTTTCGCACAACAAAACATAGCAAATAAATACTGATATGCCTGATGAGATTTTGCACTCTCAGAAGGATGTTCCTCGAGGATTCTGCGGATGTTTAAGGGTTCTTGCTTTGTTCAAAGGGATGGACGGATGAAACGATGGAGAAAAGCCCGGCTTTCTAAAAGTGGTTCTACTCAGAGCGTTTTCTGAAAGACGAACCCTCTCTCGAAGGGTTTTACATAGAAACTTCAGGGCTTTCTTTCTCACAAAGACAAACATAAGACCTCTTTATGATGCAAGGGGAATTTTTTCTAGGAATACAGAGGACGTTGGATCACATTTTTGTTCACTCAGGCACTTCTCCTCAATTCTTTTCGCACTAAAATGTACTTTTTGTAATGTGTGTGGAGATGGTTTATAACACGGTCTTGTTTGCATTTACGTGCCAGGTCATAAAACGGCTGCCGAGAAAACCGTGGTGTCTGGGAGCTTGTTGTCTGACCTGGAGAGTCTCAGCGCAGGGGTTCTCTCGGGCTCTTTACCCTCGATAGAAGACAAGCAGCCGTCAGCTAATGACAGCAGCAGTGACTCAGGACCTCACCAGAGAACAAAGCGCTTCCTCTCCTACCCACGCTTCGTGGAAGTCATGGTCGTCGCTGACTACAAGATGGTAGAACATCACAGGAGCAACCTCCAGCACTACGTCCTAACGCTAATGTCTATCGTAAGTTCCGTCGGACAAACGACACCTAACCTCGATTTCCCTGCATGCCGTTGCTTTGAGCGTAGATCAACAATTAGCCCAAGAACTCACTCTTACAATCTTACAACACAAACTCTTCTGACAGATATGAAAAATGTGAAAACGGGAGGAATAAAATGAGCAATGGTCACATAAAATGCATGCTTGAGATGCTTTTTGGCATGGCTGCCAGGGAGGTGAAGTTGACCTACTTCTGTCTTGGCACAGGCTGCACTCGGGGTAGGTTTCTGGGAGCGCAATCAACTTTCTCAACAGCCGAGAAATATTTCTGCAGCAGCTGACCAACTGTATTATAAATAGAACTGCTGTGTGAGCCCTTCAGCTGCATTTTTTAGAGTTATTCTGAGGGCAAAATGGCTTTCAGACCTAGAATTTTAGTTCCCTGGAGGTCAATGTCGTGCATTTTATCTGTATTAGGTTTTTTTTTTACTTGCCAACATCATTGTAATATAAAATGTTGGGAAATAATGTTTAATAAGTGTGCACAGATCAGGAGGGGGTTCCGAAATTTTTGGCTCACTGCAACACATAACGTCTTAACAAAGCATTTCTTAGAGGCTTCTCGTGAAACGGGTAATGCAAATGCTCTGTTCATGTCCCTTCGCAAACATCAGGACCAAATCCATCCACTTCATTCCAAGCCACAAGTTATGCACCTGAACAAAACGTCATGACCTCACCAACATGTGCCTGTTTTGCTTTGTCTTTGTCCAGGTTTCCTCAATCTATAAGGATCCCAGCATTGGCAATCTGATCAACATTGTCATTGTGAAGCTAGTCATAATAAACAATGAGCTGGTAAGATAACAGTCTCTCAGTGTTCAGCTTGGTCCTTCATCCCATGTTTTGTTTTTTTTTTTTAATAATAAAAGCTGAGCTAAAGCTATTTCCAGCTTACTGATCACTAGCTTGTGGTCCAGATAGTAAAATGTACACCCCCCCCCTTTCTCTTTACACAGAAGGGTCCAGTTATTTCTTTCAATGCACAAGCCACTTTAAAGAACTTCTGTGTCTGGCAGCTGGATCAGAACAACCTTGACGACGAACACCATGACCACTACGACACGGCTATCCTCATCACCAGGTCTCCCAGCTTTTAGTTCCAATTAGAAGGAAAGGTTAGCCGAAATGTTAACTTGGCTAACTAGGGCATACAAGTCAATAGCTAGCATCGAACAGAAAATTTAAGATGAAACGAATGTCAATTTTTTCCAAACAATGTTTATATATGTAAATATATTCAATTTTGGATGTCCGATAAAGGGTTAATTCTCTACCACAGAGGCCAATTGCTAGTTGTATAGAATTGTAGAATTGTACAGAACAACTCAAGTGTGTGTATTCTGCTTATAAGTGTAACCCGTATATTTCTACAGGCAGGACATCTGTCGAGCAAAAGACAAGTGTGACACTTTAGGTAATATGTTATTTTTAAATATCAGTAATATAATGTGCTCAATGGTGATTACTTTGAATAATAGTTACAACTTTACCAGTACCAATTATTCTCTGCTTTGCCAGGTCTTGCGGAGTTAGGCACAGTGTGCGATCCGTACAGGAGCTGCAGCATCAGTGAAGATAGTGGCCTCAGTACCGCTTTCACCATTGCCCATGAGCTCGGCCATGTGTAAGCGACCACTTCCTTTACTTACTACCGCTCAGTGTTGGTATAGTTTCTGGGTTCTACTTGGAACCTTCTCAGAGAGGGAAAACCCAAGTTGTTGGCTTTCCTTGGATGTACAACATGAAGGACTCCACTTCCAAGTTTATTCTTAAGTGTTGTAGATTTAACTACATTTGCGTACTAATCTCCAGCCTTTTCCTTTCGCTGCCTAGTCTTCTTTGCTGGCTCCTCATTGTCTTCTCTGGTCTACATGTGTTCCAATGGACTCCAATCTTCTTTTCTGGTCTTTAACCTTCTATCCTGGTCTTCATTCTCTTTCACAGGTCTTCAGTCTTTGATCTGGAATCTTAAGGACTTTAGATTGAACTAGACCTTGGTACTAGTTTCCAATCTTCTTCCTTAACCCAGAATTGTCTTCAAGGGTCAAGAGCTTTTTCATGTTCCTCCTTATCTTCCATGCTCCAAGGCTTTCCCAGTGATCTTTCCTGGTCTTTAAGTGTCCTCCCTGATCTTCAGTCTTTTCGACGGGTCTTTAGTTTTCTCCATTAATCCACAATCTTCCCCTTGACTGTGATCTGTGATCATTACTCGTTCCTCCTTTTCTTTTCAGGTCCCAAATTTTCTCTACTGGTTCAAAGTCATCTTTTTTCTCCAGCCTTATCCACTGGTTCAAAAATGACCACAAAAAATTCACTTCTTTTATCAATAAATTTTATTAGATGTACTTACTAGTATCTGGTCTTTTTCAGCACCTCAGAACCTTCTACACTGATCATAAGGCTTTTTCTTTGCTGCGCCATCTTCTTTATTGGCTCCTCGATATTTTCTCTGGTCCAGATCTTTTCACCTGGTCTGCAGGCTTCTTTCCTGGGTTTTAATCTTCTACTCTGGCCTTTAGTCTTTTTGACTGATTGCTGTTCTTCATCATTAATCCACAATTGTTCTCCAGTGGTGCAAATTCTTCTATCCTTACTCGCTTCTTTAATTTGTCTTCTCATTTCCAGGTTTCTTTCACCCACCCTCTGTCTCTCATTTCCACCTGTTCCTTAAACATTATCTTGGTCACAGAATTCCTCCTTGCTCTACAACCTCTTACTTAGTGTCCCAGTCTAGTCTTCTATTTTGGTCCCTCGTCTTATCTTTTGGTTCTATATTTTCTTCTCTGGCCCACGATGTTCTTCCTCGTACCTAAGTCTTACTTACTGGTTCCTCCTTTTCTTTCTATGTCCCAGATAATCAGGGTGAAAATCTTCTAACGTTTCTCCAAACTACATGTCAACTCAAATATGTAGTCTCACTCAGATATCGGATCTTTGAGATGTTCTGGTTGACCTTTTAACTCGCCGTGATGATAACCTATGAGCTCTGTCTATGCTTGATAAGCTAAGCTTCATGAGCATGAATGTAATTTGGTGGGTCTGCTAGACTTTATGTAAGTTTTGCATTTGGAAAACGTTGGACTTTTGAAAGCAAGAGTCATCTAGGTAATGGACATGTTGGTGGTCACGGGTTATTGGTTTTCCCACACTCCCAGGAAGTATGAATATGCTGTAAGGCTAAACTGAGTAGCTTAAATAGTGATGTGTTTCTGTATCTCGCCTGTTGTGTTCTTCTAGTTAGCCGTAGCCAATACCCTCAAGTCTCCTCCGTCCATCACCCGGAGGATTCTAAGCTCGGGTTTGATGTTTCTCCATTGCACCTCGCAGACGCAACAAATCGCAACATATGTTCTTGAGGGTTTCGCTTATCAGATATAGACAGTGTATAGAACTATGACGCTTACCAACCTGAGACAGTGAAGGCTAACACGTGATTCCTCTGACACACATCATCACTAACCATCATCTATCATCACTTTGACCATCATCATACCTCCTGCCCGTATAATCATGGTAAAATATGTTATCTTTGAATCCTTGCCATGGATGGCTGATCATTGAACACTTAACACTTTCTACCACCTTGGAGGGCCTTTATAATTATCCTTATGAAACATTTTTGGTATGACGGAAGTGACATCAGGAACGTGAATGCTCAAGTATTTCATGTCTTATATAGATTTTTTTTTTTAAACACCCAGCGATTATATAAGCACAGATATGCTTATTTCTCACCGAAGCCTCTTGCACGGTAATCGTAATAAATAAAAATTTATTTCAACCCCGTGCACAAAATGGGATTTTGGAATTCCTTCCTTATCCGGTGGAGGACTGTGACCTCACTGCTGTAGGCTGAGCAGGGGATTGAGTGCCTGGCGCTATAAGGTGCAAAGCTGTACACATCCCACCTCGCTCCTGCCGTCTCCGTTCCCTGCATGACCTCCTTTCCACCGGCTTTACAAACAGCATGGATACTGTTCTGGCCACTGGGTCAAATGTAGCATGGAAATATTCTACAGATCCCTGACATCCGTATGCCTGATCTTTATGCATTGTGTTCTGCAGGTTCAACATGCCCCATGATGACAGTAACAAGTGTAAAGAGGACGGGGTTAAGATCCAGCAACACGTGATGGCCCCCACGCTCAACTACTACACCAACCCCTGGATGTGGTCCAAATGCAGCCGAAAATACATCACCGAGTTCCTCGAGTACGTACTGCGTATATGGATACACAACAGTAGCTTCCGGTGTCTTCCACACACTCACAAGGTCATACTCCGTGAGAATGAGCTGAGACGTGTTCAAGAGATGATTCAACCATTTTTAAAGGAACAAGCGTCACCAAATTAGTTCAGTCAGCTCCAGTTCTTCAAATCTTGTGAATTTCCCAACCACGGGACTAATAAAGCTCATCTTATCTTATCTTATCTTATCTTTGAGCTAAACTAGACATTCAGTCCCATCAACACCCACTCAAAGCGTGTTTTTTTTTTTGTGTGTCTTGTTTTTCTCTTGTCTGTTTTGTTTTCTTCTTGAAGTCGTTTTTTTTCCCCCCCTCGTTTCTAATTAGCACAGGGTATGGAGAGTGTTTGCTCGACGAGCCCGTGTCCAGACCGTACCCCCTGCCTCAGCAGCTTCCCGGGCGCACGTACACCGTCGATCAACAATGTGAACTCATATTCGGACCTGGGACACAGGTCTGCCCGTATATGGTGAGTAAACAAAGGTATTGCCCTGATCAGGGTCAGGTTTCGGTCTTTTAACCGTTTATAGGGCACTAATTGAAATACTTGGAAATGCAAAATCTGAACCCTAGAGTGTTTTAGAGCCCTGGAGGATATTAAAAGACTTTTTTTTTTATCTCCAGAGCTGTAGTGTGTAGTGGTTAGCACTGTCGCCTCACAGGAAGAAGGTCCTGGGTTCGATCCCCGGGGTCGACCTGGGTGACTTTCTGTGTGAGGTTTGCATGTTCTCCCCGTGTCCGTGTAGGTTTCCTCCGGGTACTCCGGTTTCCTCCCACAGTCCAAAGACATGCACAGAGGGG
>JAQMCW010000016.1:14969038-14979233 GCA_030068335.1 Chrysichthys cranchii | reverse complement strand
GTGGAAAAGTGACGTGTTCAGATTCTCACAGTTACTTCTGTTAAAGCCGTTAAATGCGTTTTGCCTTTACTTTTTGATTCTCCCTCGCGGTCACATTTAATATCGTGGATCGTCCGAGAGTAAATTCGTCCCTGTTATCACTTTGATAAAGCGCCTATAAACAGTCATGGAAGGAGTCTCTAGTGTCAGTAACTCTAGTTAGCACTGGACCCCATCACACCACCCTGTCACTGATTATTTTCCTGTTACAATACACCTCAAGAGTGTTTTATGCCCAGCATACACAGTCCAGTCCAGTCATTCAATATTAGCATTATTACTGCAATCCTATAGCTCCGGATTTTGTCCCGTAGGTTCATGTCTCGCCCCATGTGAGCTCGGAGTATAAGTGCAGTATTATTCTCCAACAGCTGTATCTACTTTCATCCAACGCTGACAGATCGCACACACACAGCTGTTCTGGAAAGTCGCACACCGCAGTCCACATCTGGAGGAAAGCGCACGTCTGAACTTCTCTACCCTGCGAAAAAAAAAAGGGAAACCTCTCGCTGTGCCTCGTTCCACAAGCTGACCAGATGACTGTTCTGTTTTCAAGCAGAAATATGACAGAAGCCTATTGGATTCGTTCTAACGGACCCAAATAATAGCTCTGTCATCAACACGACCTTAACATGCTGGACTGTTTAGAAGGAGTATTTCAGTTTCGGCAACACACATAACATCGGTATACGTCTCATAAGCAATGGTGCTAATCCAAAACGTCTCCCTGAGGGACAGCCATGGTGGAAGTTCCTTTTCGCACGTGCGTCATAGTCAGGAAGATATGAGGTGAAATACATCTTAGCTGACCCTCCCGTCACTCCACGTGCGATCGGATGGCCCGAGAGAGGGACGTGGCGCGAAAGCAAAACATATGGCTCGTGTTCCACGAAAGGAACAGGAAATAACAGAGATTATTGAAAGGCTGTGTGTAGTGGCAGTGCCGCTGGTCTTAGACGTAGCTGCAATTTTATAGACGAACACATGCTATAGGAAAACACTAAGCATGCCAAACCATACATTGTCACCTTGATTTACTTATACTGGAAGTTTCAAAATAACCTGGAAGATTATGAATCTACTAGACAACATAGTATGCAGAGGCTTTGTTCAAAATCAGCAGTGTTAAAGTTCGGTGTTAATAAATGCCAGAATAAGTGGCTGGGTTTTTTGGAAGTTTGGCATGATTATCGTGCCATGGCTTATTGGAGACTATCGTGATTGAGTTATTATGGTTGAATGATGATATATTGAACACTACCAAGATTGTAGAACCACAAACTTTTAAACACTACCAAAATAGTAGTACTGTAGGGTTTTTGGAAAACACAATGATAGTAGAACCAGGGTCTTTTGGAGATAACCATGATGGTAGTACCCTGGCCTTTTGGTTTGGACACTACCCAGATAATGTTACCATGAATTCTTGCACACAACCATGATGTTAATACCAAGGTAGGACCATGGCCCATTGGGCACAACCATGACATTAGTACCAAGAAACAGCCATGGCCCATTGGGCATAACCATGATGGTAGTGCCACGGTTGAGCTATGGCCCGTTGGACATAACCATGATGTTAGTTCCAAGGTACAGCCATGGCCCATTGGGCATAACCATGATATTAGTATTGTGATCTTTTGCACACAACCATGATAGTAGTACCATGGACATCTGGCCATGACCTTTTGGACAAAGCAATTATGGTGGTACCATGACCTCTCGGACACCACAATAATGTTTTGTACGTTGTGAATTCTTGGACATGACCATGGTGTTAGTACCAGGGTAGAACCACATCCTTTTGGAGATGGCCATGATTGTAGTTCCATAGTCTTTTGGGCATAACCATGATAATAGTACCATGGTCTTTTGCAGACAACCATAATTGTAGTACCATGAACTTTTGGACATAACCATAATGATTGGGCCATGAAATCCATGATGGTGTTACAGTGAATTCTTGGACACAACCATGTTAGTACCAAGGTAGAAAGAGGGCTTTTTGGGCATAACCATGATAGTAATTCCGTGGTCTTATAGGCGTAACCATAATGATAAAAACCATGGCCTTTGGTTCCATGAGATTTGGAAATAACCATGATGGTAGTACCATTACCTTTTGCCCCCAATTATAATAGTGTTATATTGAATTCTTGGACTCTACCATAATGGTAGAACCATAACTTCTTTTTGTAACTCTACCATAATGAGTTACCATGTTTTTTGTACACAACTAAGGTGGTAGTATCATGGTAGAGCTATGATTTTACTGTTTGGTAGAACCTTGTCCTTCTGGACATAACCATGTTAATAGTACCAAGGTAGAACCATGGCCATTTGGTGATAACCATGATGGTAGTACCATGGGTGTTTGCACACAAACATGACTGTACTACCTTGACTTTAATACCATGGCCACTACAGTGATGGTTGTAGCATGTTTTTTTTTTAAGACAACCCCATGAAGGAATCATTGGTTTTAAATGATATCATGATATGTTTATTGTGGCAGAACCATAACGTTGTAGAAAATTCCATGAGTATAGAAGGTGGTAGAATGGTTGTTTTTGGACACTATCATGGTGGTAGCTCTAATAGTTTTTGGGCACTACAATGATGGCAGGATGATGGTACAAGCACATTTTTCTAGATACTTCCATGATGGTGGAGCCAAGATTTTGTAGCTCTTGTGTAGCTCTTTCTTCTCACAAGAACTATTGGCGAGAATAATCAGGAGAGTTTTAGGAGAATAATAAAAACCTGAAGCTAAAAAGAGCCTAGTGTGTGAGGGTACGTATTCCCACCATGTGACCAATTAAGGTCAGAGACTGCTAGCCTGGCATCTGGAGAGGTTAATGACACTAATCTTCTCCTCACTGGAGGACTTGTTTGGAAAGTGGGGTCATGAGCAAATCCAGAATAAGCATTGTGGTTAATTACAGCTCTGTCTAATGTCAAAGAGCCAGCAGACGTAGTGCCCTAAGACTAGCATTAAAACATACGTAGCCTGCCCTGCTGCGCTAACCTTTGCCTGCACTTGCCCAGGATTCAATTAAGTCCAAGCATGAAGGAGTTAATGGTTTCAAGATCACTGTTTGCGCTTGCTAAAAAGCTCAAGATTACAAGGCAAGGACTTGACTGGTTCCAATTGCGCTTGTATTTTGTTTCACTTATATATCACTTATCCCTCTTATGCCATCGGTGGCAACCTCTGGGTGGAACAGTGGTCAGATTTGGGTTTCCAATCCAAGAGCTCAAAAATAACCGTACTATAAACTTAACGAAGTGTTACAAATACAGCATATACAACAACTAAGCCACATTGTCTAATTCTAGCAGGGTAAATTCCTTTTCTGTTTCTGTCTTCTTTTTTTTAGCCACAGACTGGAAGTACTCGTACACTCGAGAAGGTCATAAGGTTCCTTTCGCCACAGCCGGAGACTGCTACAGCGCCGCCCGCTGCCCACAGGTGGGAACAACTTGTCTGGATAATTAGGCATCCTGGGAATGGGATAGAAAGTTACCCGAATCTTGATCAAGGCTTTGTTGGCGTGCAGTGAATAAAACACGTGTGGGAGGCATTGACTACTACAGAAATAGCCAAGAAACAGAGATGATTAAAGAAGCTAGTCGGAAGTGAGAACTGCATAGAGTTCAAGAGGAATGCGTGTGTGCGTGTGTGCGTGTGTGCGTGTGTGTGTGTGTGTGTGTGTGTGTGTGTGTGTGTGTGTGCATTTTTGCATGTCCTGCCTGATCAAATTTAAAACCCAGCGAACTATTTGACATCTGGCGCTCATTTCTCAACTCTTCATTCTTTCATCCACCCTATATTTTGATATTCTTACTCGTCTCTACAACACTCACTCTATTCTTCGCTTCTTGATCATGTTCCTACACCGCTCAGCTCCCCAGATGAGAGAAAACATTCCGAAACAGACTTTCTTTTATCCTCTTTTCCTTTACCCGAGTCACTGGAGAAGCGTGTCACCGAGTCCCATTCAGACAGTACAAATGCATTTCAGCGAATTAAAATTCTCTTAGTTTTAGTCGTTTCCAACAATCAATGGAATGCACATCCTGCACAGTTATCTATTTATTTATGGATTAATTCTTATTCGTTCTTTGTGGGTTCTATCAGGCCTGTTTCTGGCAGTCACTCATCCAGCAGGGGGCCCCGTAAGAGTGTAGGATGCGCAAAGAAAAGGAGACGTGTGCTGGTTGGTTGTATAAGTATTCATCCCCTGGGTCAGTGTTTGGTAGAACCAGCTTTGGATGCAATTACAGCTAAGCTATGCTATCTGGATCGTACAGGTTTTTGCCCATTTTTTTGCTCAAGTTGCTCAAAATCTGTCAGACTGAATGAAGACCATTGAAGAACAGCAATTCTCAAGTCATCGAATTTTTCCCCTTACAGGTTGAAAAACATTCTTGGGTTCTATAGATATGTCTATTATATTTCATTATATTTCCCGGAGCCGGGGCTGGGGCAGGGGCAGGGGCAGGGGGTTAAAATGACCGCAAAAAAAAAAAATCTCTCAAATTCTCAATTGTATAAATGAGATAAAAATGTAAGTCGCTCTGTATAAGGGCATCTGCCAAACGACAGTCCTGTAATGCAGTGATATAATGTGTTTGACGGCGCACTTGCTGAGTGTATTTCTGTTCTGGATCTTCAGGGACGATTCAGACTCAACCTCTCAGGAACAGGCTTCAAGGTGGCTGAGAATACCCAATGGATTTCCCAAGGGAACTACGCCGTGGCAGACATCCACAAGTCCCAGGTAAAAAAACAAACAAACCCCAAAACAACAGTCCCAAGAAAACACACTAATGATCCATGAATCGGCTCGTTTTCCTGCTCTTGCCCTGGATCTTTTGCATACACCGAATCCTCTAACCCTGTTTCCTAAACGTTTCCTAATTTGCCCTCCCTTCATACTCCTTATCAAGCCCTCCCATCCCTGAACACACTTCTCCTCTCCATCCAAACGCTCTTTGTCTCACCCCATCCTGCCTTTTCTGGAGCCTGAAGTGCACAGCCAGGGAGCACTATTGAGCAGTCGTCGCTCGAAGACCTCCATTTCTGTGCTTCTAATTGAAATCAGTCAGGGGCGCCTTTTTTGGCACGGAGTGAAAAGGATTGAACTGAAAAGCGCTCCACATGGAGACGAGAGCGCACCGAAAATCAGCTGTCGTAAGTCAAGAGCTGCAGAGAACCCCGCGGGTCGGATCATCGTGCCCAGGAGTGCATGCTTTTTTTTCCTCGTGTGATGCCATTTCCAGGACGTATTGTTCCCCCTTGTTGTTATTTGTTCATGTTATACAGCTTTGAGTGACGCCAAGCCGAGTTATTGTTACCACCCAAACTCTTTCACTTCGATTATGAAGCATTCACGTGTAAGTTAGTACCCCGGAAATAATAATGTGCTGGACAGAAGGGAGCGCATTAATAGAAATCATTTGAATTTGACTTTCTGATCAAACAGATGTGAGAATGAAAGAACAGCGCCTCGGTATCATTTTTCATGTTCCGTATGTAGCGTGTATTGTTAATAATACAGCTTGTGCCATGTGCAGCATGTGACGTGCAGTTCCTTTCTGGTTTCACAGGATGGCAGTAGAGTGACAGGAATGTGTGGGGGCTACTGTGGCAAATGCACTCCGTCCTCCAGTTCAGGCCTTCTCATCCAAGTGACATGAGCCCCAAGCATCCGACAGGTCCAGACTTACATTCTTCTTTCTTTTAACTACACACATTTGGGTGACAAATTAAAGGACAAAAACCAACCAACCAAACAAACATGACGTGTCTTCGTGGCACGGGAACAGCTTCAGTGTACACTGGGTACTGATTGCACAAGTCTCTGGAATTGGACTTTCAAGATGATCACTGGATGTCCAAAATATATTTGATTTGGGTTCAAGCGAGTTTGTGAGTTTAACCGAGGGTTAGGTTGAAGGCCGTAGCATTTGATTTTTACCATTTTATCATTTTTTAATCCTCGTGGATCCATTGAGTGAGCTCTCGGGCATTGTGGATAGGGGCGGAGTCATGATTTTTCATTTAATTTAACACCTTTTGGGAACTGGGATAGGAAGAGGGTGGACTTAGCCAGTGTAGGATTGCACAAAACCTTGGGATTCCTCTTGTTACACTCAACAGAATGATTGTACAATTCAAAAGCAAAGATAAGGAATCAACAGCATCCCGCTGAGGTCGACCCGGGCCCTCGGACAGGTGTCTTCAGAGTGTCGAGCGGATCGGTGAAATAAATCCCTGTCGTAAGGCCGCTGATGTAGCACAGCGACTCCAAGTGAGTCGGAGTACTTCTGTGCGGGATCTCCATCAACTTGCCTGCCTACTATGGCCGAGCAACTAGGAGGAAGTTTCTAGAAATCAGTTTTTTCAAAAATGATGGTGTCTGTTTACTTTTGAGATGTCTGTGTAGGTACCCATCTTTAGATCGATAGAATGAAAAGGTATGAAGGTGGAACAAGTGATGTCGAGCTTAAACGTAAACCATACATATGCGTATTCAAGTTTTGGTTACGTTTCCACAAATATATACCTTCCTGTGCATTTCCCCCCCGCCCCGCATCATATTTTCATGGTTGATTTTTTCTTCAGAATGTTCTCTTGTCCTGGGGTTCTTCTCTCAACGTGGTGCTAAAGACAAAAAAATACACCGAAGAACATCCCTCGTCCATCCCCTGACTTCCTGCTGTCCATGTGTAAATACTGTATCAGCTGGTCTATGTAATGTACAGAATGTGTCGAATTATTTATTCTAATCCACATTTATTTTTATACAATTATTTAAAACATACGAGAAGCAAAGCCATTTGTGAATTGTTGCCTGTTCACAACGCAGGCTTTTTTTTTTTTTTCTTGTACAGAGTCATAACAACAACAAAAAAAGCAACGTAATGTTATTCATCGACGTGTGAATTATACTGTTGGGGGTCTTATAGTAAATGTTGTGTTTGTGTGTGTGGTGGTGTTTTTTTTTTTTTTTTAGTTTTTTTTTTAATTTGTTTTGTTTTTACATAATTGAGAATATGTCCTGCGTTAGGATGGGTAGGACATTGAGAAACCAGCACCTAAAAATAACATGGAGAAAATAGATGTAGAAAGGAAGTCAGGTTTTCCTAGCAAACTTTAAGTCCACTTTTACGCTGTCGCGGGAAGAAAATCACGTAAGAGATGAAATCGCAGGTCGTTAGTTAAACGCATAATGTGGCGTGTTCACAAAAGTCCAATTTAATGCTACTGCCACCAAAGACATCCGATGACCAAGATCCGGAGGGGTCAGACCCGGACAGAGTAAGCAGCATGTAGTTTTTTGTAATCACAGGTCTTTCCTTAGAGTGTCTTGGCGTGAGATTATTTTTTTTGCGATCATCTCGTAGCAAATAATAATCTTAAACTAGAAGGGCACTCGGAGAGCTCAGACCTCGTCCAAGGACAATAGTTGACTCTATAATATGCGAACCTGCAACCGCAACTACTTTATACGTCTGGATATATTTACAATGGAGTCGTCATATTTCTACATTGGCTATGTTTTGTTACTGTTGAACTTGTCACACCACCAAGTTTCATGGAAAATGGTTTGGTAGGTTTTGCCATTGTCCTGCTTAGGGTGCAGACAAACAAAGAAAACAGGCCGAAAACATAACCTCCTTGGTGGAGGTAAAGACAGCGGAACTCGCACAGGGTAAAACAGGCTTAGGTCGGTGGACGCAAAATGGAAACTCAGGGTGATTCTAGAGAATGCAGCAAGTAGGGGAAGTTTCAGTTCGGCTCTGGTAACATAACCTTCTTCAGCAAGTGGATGACGTTTTAGCTGGATGTAACGTTCTGGAAGGGTTGGCAACAATGTTCAGTGGACAAACACGGCTCAGATTGGACACAACTATGAAGTTTGGCAATACTTCCCAATAACTGTGTAACATTCTGAAGGGAACACCGGAATCAAAATGTCGACGGGAATCCGAGAGGAAAATCGGCCGTGCTATCTGGGTGTGATAGGGACGGCGTTACTCTGTACTGTCAATCAAGGCGACACTAGCCAATCGTGGGTGTCTGTGAGTTTGTATACGTGGAATAGTATTGACAATGAAGGGGAGGGTATATTAAAGGAATACTCCAGTGTGTCTCATTGTCTTCTCTACTGTCCACACCTGTGGTGAATGTGTTAGGACTACAGAAAAAAGAATATTGAAAACCTGTTTACTTGAAATGTTCATACTTATAAGAGAAGTCGGAGGGCAGATTTTGAATTCTGTCTATAAATGTTAAAAAGTTTTGCAAATTTAAAAAGATATCACTTAGAATGTTAACAGTAAAGATCCAAGGATAAGACTAAAGTCACAAAAGTCAACAAAAACAAAGGTGTCCTGGACTTTTAGCCAATTTTCCAACGCTGTGTTAAGCAATTCATTTCAAAGTAGAGGTAGACAACAAGGTACAATGAAGATGCGTTCCGCTGTACCCATCGTAAGTGGAAAATATCACATGTCGAATGTTGTAGGCCACTGCTTAGCCTAGCTTAGGTTGCTTAGCCTAGCTTAGCCTAGCCTACCCAGGAGTCTTTTCCTGTAGGAGACATGCTGGGGCGTTTAGAAGACACGCTTTTGAATTAAATTTAGCTCTTGACGCACAAAAAAAACAGGCGGTAATGCACTGTACAGTACACCGATACACAAGGGAACTCCGTAAGTTGCGGGAGAGAGTGAGGCATCACGCAAGGCGAGTGAGGTGTACATCATCCGAAGGTATCATACATCATGCACTGTTACGCTGTGCGATGCCTGCCCGCGAATCTTAAATATTTTCTAAATATTTTCCAATTTTTAGCGTATCACAGTCGTCATTGTGACTTGGAAAAATCGCAAGTCGGGCCATCGTAACTAGGGGAGCACCTGTAGTTCCAGTTATTTTCTTCAAAGAAGTATTCCTGTTTCTGAAAGATATGCTGATTACACAAATTAGATTTTACTTTTACAAATAAATCGTCTCAAGGATGAACAGATGTGTTCTATTAAAAAAAACAAACAAACATGAGTGTCACTTTCATATGTGACAAAATTCAACAGCTGCCCCTAGACTTCCTTTTTGAGTATAAGTTCAAACCAAGTAGTTTTCACCATTTTTTTCATTCGCAATTTTCTCCAATTCGTGTTTGTGGTCATCAGGAATGAAACAGCCACAGTGCATCAAGCGTAGGCTGAAAAACCCCGGAATATATCTTTAATGGAGTTCGATAGCAAAATGATCTTCAGATAGTTTAAAAGTAAGAACGTACGAAGGACGCTTCAGCATGTTGTTTAGTGTTTATTAAATGAACTAAGGTTTTAAAAATCCTGTGTATCCTGTCAAGTGCTGCTACAGAAAAAAGGCATCAGGAAAAAAAGCAGCTTTGCAGTGAAGATTTTTCAGTTTGAATTTTTTGTTTGTTTGTTTGTTGTTGTTGTTGTTGTTGTTGTGTTTAAGATCCATGAGAGTCTTCTCCTTTGGCAAAGAGAGAGGAAATCTAATATTTGGTGCTTTTAGTTGGTTCAGCTTTATTTCAGGAAATGTTTACGTTAGGAAAACATAAAGCATACTACTAGCCATAACCAAAATTTTGGGAGTTTGGAAAATGAAGCCCACAAGATGGATGACATTTAAAACAGCCAGCGCTTTCTACCTTTCCCAGAAGCCTTTGCGCTATGTAGTGGATTACCATTTTCACAACGACGCAGCAACATTCTAGACCGTTGAACGTAAATCATAACATGGAATCGAAGATATAAGTAGTTAACAAAATAATTACATTTTTCTGACCCATCTGTTGCGGTTTTGTACACAGTGGAACCTTGGATTGCGAGTAACTTGGGCTGTGAGTGTTTTGCAAGACGAGCAACAAATTTTAATAAATTTTAACTTGATGAGCGAGCGAGGTCTTGCAATACAAGTAGTATGCGTACGCTTTGTCTGTCGAGCGTCACGTGATCACAACTTCTCTCTCTCGCTCACTGCGGGATTGTGGCTCACTCGTATAGTCAACATCCGCGCCAGCGTATACTGTTGTACTTTGTAGAAAAGCACCACCCGAATAAGGCTGTAGCAGTGCGAGCGATGAATCTGTTTAATGACGATGCAATGTCT
>JAQMCW010000016.1:14905532-14917821 GCA_030068335.1 Chrysichthys cranchii | reverse complement strand
GGGGAGGAGGTTACTGTACAGCCAATGAACGCACGTCTGAGCGAGACCGATTAAAGGGACACGTGCGTCTTTGTTAGATACGCAACTGCGCAATATGCAAACAGAAAATGGGAAAACATTGGAGCGTACAAAGCAAAAGGGGAAAATGGGCGGGGCTGTGTTTGTTCAGCACCCGATTATGTGGTCGTGACCAGATGCAAAATTTTGGGTCGGGAACCGATTTGTTTGTCTTCGGAGGCGTTCGTGACCAGAGGTTCCACTGTATATAATTATATTTTAAAGCTATTTAAAAACGTATGCATATGTTCTGTGTAATTAAAAGTGTGCCTCATGTGATTTATAGGAAAATCACCCGTTAACCCGTTAAGATTCCTCTTAATCTCATTAAACAAAGGATAAAACTGTCTGAATACAATACGTTTCAATCTTTTTATGTTAATCATTCGATTTTATTTATATATTCATCTATGTTTCATTGCATTTAATTTTACGCTACATTGAGATATATAATATATATAATCAATAAAAATGTGATTTTAAGGATGAGTACGTATACGTTAAATGACACTGATTAACATTTTTAATTCGATGGATTTGAAAAGGCGTTGGGATGTTTTGGATATTACTCCTCTCAGTGTATGAAATATAACGCCTTTTAATGAATCCACGTTACACTTTAGTCATTTCTTATTGTTTCACATTTCACGCAGACCGTTGAGATGAGACTGCTGAACCCTCCCAGACCAGGCGTCTTGTCGGCGGGATGAACTTCCACGCGGTCTTTCAACATTCTGGAGTCTCTGAGTGAGAAATGCAGATTTTGCTCCGTGTGGTTGCAGATCTTGGGCTCAGGAACGAGTCGCGGGTTTTCTGCATGACGTTTTCCTTTCATTGTTGAAGCGTTGGGACAAATAACGAACAGGGACTTCATGATCCTGTCACAGTGCTCGCTGTCATTTTGTGTTGTCTAGAGTGTGTCATCAGGATGGTGTCAGGATGCCGAGTGTGATGAAGTTCCCTCACACACACACACACACACACACACACACACAGACACACACTACTCCATGCTGTCAGGTCGAAGCTCCGAGCCACTGCTTTCACCTCTTTGTGCTCATTCCCTCCTTCTCTCCTGCAGTTTTATCCCAGTCTGGTCACTTTGAACTCGCTTTTAACAGTCGCTTTGGAACGCTTTTAATAAGGTCACTACGTGTTTTTTTTTTTCATTAAAGATGTTTCAAAGCATCTTCCATCAAAGTCGTCTCCAAGCATCTCAGCTTGGAGTCAGATTACAGCACTTAGTTTCTAACCTTTTTGTTTTATTACAGTCTCTGTAGTTCAGCTAATCTCAGCTTCGTGCAGTAGCTCTCGTGTCCCATCTTATTTATTTATTTATTCATTCATTTATTTATTTATTTATTTATTTGGCAGATGTCAAAGTGTTCAGTTTAGCACGTGAGGAATTAAGTGTAGGGATGATATGATGATGTGATACCGGGCGAATCTTGGATATTTTAAGATGTGTCACATGTGTCACATTGCTAATCGCAGTAACAAATTGCAATTCTTTTTGCGCTTGGCGAAATGTTTTCTATAACGCTGATAACGTATCACAAAGTTCGCAAAACAAAACTGCACTAAAACGGAAGCTACAAGTTTGTTTGTTTGTTTTTTTACAAAATGCATGAAAGACAATAACATATAAGTCAAATAATAATGTTATTTATTCATCTTCTGCTGCTTAATCCTGTTCAGGGTCGCGGGGGGAAGCTGGAGCCAATCCCAGCTGACTTCGTGTGAGAGGCGGGGTCACACCCTGGGCAGGTCGCCAATCCAGCGCAGGGCGACACACAGAGAGAGACAACCGTTCACACTCACATTCACACCTACGGCGAATTTAGAGTCGCCAATCAGCCTAATCCCCTCTGTGCATGTCTTTGGACTGTGGGAGGAAACCAGAGTACCCCGAGGAAACCCACACAGACATGGGGAGAACATGCAAACTCCACACAGAAAGGCACCCAGGTCGACCCCAGGGATCGAACCCAGGACCTTCCTGCTGTGAGGCGACAGGGCTAACCACCACACCACCGTCCCGCCCATAATGTTATTTAATTTAATGTTCATAAAATAAACATAATATATAAGCGCAAGTGTCATGAATACTGGCAACCCGCCCGTTATCTGGAACTCTGGCAATCCATCCGCTTTCATGACATCTGGCAACCCCTCCTCTTTCATGACATCTGGCAACCCGTCCGCTTTCATGACATCTGGCAACCCGTCCGCTTTCTACGGACTCAGTCTCCCATGAACACTCGCGCACTCACAATATGGCGGATGGACTTCCGGTTCAGAGATCACCCGAACACTAATGCGCAGGTGTTTGACATTAATGCCACAGACTATTTAAGACGCCAGTTCACAAACACAATTTGCGAAGCATTGTTCTTGCCACTGTTTAGTGTGTACCCATTGCCAAGCCGTTGGTATCTGATTCCGACTCTCTGTGTATGATCCTATTTTGTCTCCCGTTTCTCTGATTCTTGCCTGAGCCCCTTTGTCTGATTTTGGATTCGTGTTCTGACCTTGGACTGTTTATCCCGATTTCGATTTCTTGCCTAGCCCGGTTCATTCTGCCTGCACATCGGTTACCCCTGCCTGTCCCCGATTACGAGTTCTGTCTGCTGTCTAACCGTTGCTATACTTCCTCATTGTTGTAAATAAATATATTTATATATTTATACTTCGGCTCTCCGCACCTGTGTCCACCCTACACCGCGCACGTGACAGCAAGTCTCCTTAGGTTTGCTCGTTAGCGAGCTGAATATTCACTGCCATGTTGGCCTCCATGTTGGGTTTTCTCACTTGCGACCTGATTGGTCAGGAAGTACAAAAGCGTTTTCGGTCTTACTTTGGCAAATTTCTGAAAAGTTGAGCTCTTTTTTTGGGAACGATCCCGTAAGATTACGTGTAAAACGCTTGCTGTTGGTTGAGGGGGAAAAAAGTGTGAAAGCAACCAGCAGGTTTCCTTAAAGCTATCCAAGAAATCCTTGAGGAACCTTTTCTTCTAAGAATGTATGATTTCTCTCGTCTTGCCAGTTGTCACGATTTCTCACCCTTTTCGCCATGGCCTCATGTTTTCCTTTAACTTTTACATAACTTGCTTTATAACTGCTGGGTTTCTTACATGCTAACTTATCTGAAACCATTTCCAAAGCATTCCACCGTGTACGTAGCAAACTAGCCCTCTTTTCCTAGCCTAAAACCGTCACGAGTAAGCGTTCTCGCGAAATCAAACGCCTTCCTCGATCACTGGACGGAAATGCCCAAAAGGAGGAAATTGTATTTCTCCAGAACTTCATTTATTCATTCAGTGTCGTATAGATTGAACCATAACGCGCCCCATGAGACTAGCAGAGCTCCGCTAGATCCTAAATCACGGCTCAGGGCTTCGACGTTGGCTTTGTAAATCCTTCGATTTGACCTCGCGACCTTTCCGGTCACTGGCAAATCGGCGCTTTTGCTAAAGCCGCTGCCGAACCCTGGTGTCACCGGTTTACATCCGAGGTGCGAATGAATAAGCCGGTCGTATTAATGAGATGGTTAATGAGATTAGCGCGGTCTGGTTTACACGAGCGGACGAGCGAGGGGAGCAGTCATGCGCTTGGCGGCCTGGCTGGCGGCACGCCGGCGTGGCCTCCGAACAACAGCTGCCGATGACTGCAGGCGACACACGCTCGACGTTTTAATCGGGGGGGGGTGTTTGAGGCTTCCTGCTGAGAGACTGCCAAACGCGATCGAGACTCTCGTTCTGCCATTGTTGGCCGATTTGAGCCGCAGTGCACGCATATCGCGGATTTAGAGGTTCACATGAATATAAATGTGGCCTAGAAATGTATATGTATTCATTTGTTTAACAAGTGATGTGTGTGTGTGTGTGTGTGTGTGTGTGTGAAAGGAAGCGTCTGCCTGCTATTTCGGGTTCGTCCCACGCCCACGTAGTAGGGGGTAAATAACAGTAGGGACTCATCACTGCTGAATTACAGACTAGCCTCTTTGGAAGCGCCACGGACGCAAATGTGTGTTATTTCAGATTTCCGTGACATTCACCCGGCAATTAGCAGGATCAGAAAATAGCTCTGAAGAGGCAGGTGTAGTGCTGTGTGTGTGTGTATGTATGCGTGTGTGTGTGTGTGTGTTAGTGACTATACACCACATATCCACGTGTTTGGGTGTGTTCCATGCCGTGCCTGGGACTCTGCTTTGTGTATGTATGTATGTATGTATGTATGTATTTATTTATTTATTTTCAGTCGTAAGGTAGGAACAGAAGGCTTCATTATGGATACACACTCTCTCTGTACTCCCAGCCTGGGGTGGTGTGCGTTAGCAGCCCGGTCCCTCCCTCGCGTGTGTGCGCTAAAGCTCCCTCGCTCTCGGAATAATCTCCATGTATAATCACTGGCACGGAGTCACGGAGGACGGCTGGAGGGCTTCCAGCATGTTCTGCCGAGAGGTGCGCGGGGTCTTGTGTTCACCGTATATGGGTCAGGACGAGGCTGGAGATGAACTTTCGTGGCTCCAGGCGGCGATTACCCTGACTGACTAGTTAACTAGCCAGATTGAATCTAGTTATCCGAAAAACCCAGGCGCGCTTATAAATATGCCGATTACACTTAAGTAACAGCAGTTCGACGTTGTTTCCCATCTCCTCTCCTGCTTTTGGGCAAATCTGGCTTTTCGGGTGCTGCCTGCGTCCGTCTCTGCGAAGCTCTTGCTAGGTGATAACAGATGTTATTTAGCCGTCGCAATTATTAACCTTTTGGCTGATAATTAACTCTCAGACAAATAACTGCGACGGACAATTTAGCTGTCTTTTCTATCGAGTCCCATCCCCCTGGCACCCCCCTGCCCTCCAATTTTTCTCCCCAATTTGGTCACCTGCCAGTTCCCTCCCACCAGCCGGCTCTCCCCAGTCACACAGCGGCTCCCAACCATGGAGGGTGAAGGCTAAGCACATGTTTACTCCGAGCCACGTGAAGCCAGCCAACCAGACCGTTTCGAACTGCTGCTTGTGTTGCGTGCTGTGAGTGGAGTGGAGTAACGCACTTGGAAGAACGCACTATCCATCCACTTCCACATACATGAGCTCGCAGGAGGCTATGATTGGCTAATCCTGCTATGATTGACAGGGAACACAGAGGATGCCCCTCCTATCTAGAGAGCGTGGCTAGTTATTGCCTACTTGACTCCTGGCCTTGGGTGGCTGTGGCATTGTCAATAATAACGTACATGGAGAAAAACCTATTAGTGAGGTAAATGTATATATTATTAAGTATAAATTCTCTAACCCTAAGCCTAACCCTGTGTGTGTGTGTGTGTGTGTGTGTGTGTGTGTGTGTGTGGACTCCATTTGAGCTTTATGCCCTGCTCTCCCTCCTACGTACAGGCCAAATGGGATGCAGGTTCGGCCGTGTGTGTGTGTGTGTGTGTGTGTGTGTGTGTGTGTGTGTGTGTGTGTGTGAGCTTTGTGCCCTGTTCTGCCCCCGAGGAGCACACAGAGGAGCGTCTGTGCGTGTGATGACGGGACACAAGCGTGCTGTGCAAAGCTCGCTGCCAAGGCTGAAAATGTGTGAAAGAGGCACAGCGCAAGCTCTTTACCCCTGAACTCTCCTCCATTCCCCCGCCCTCCCTCGCTATCTGTCTATCCGTCTATCCATCCCTCTGTCATCTGCAGCACAAATATACACCGTGTGCGTGTTTGCGTGTCCACGCTGCCTGGCGCTCGAACGCCCCATTAAAGCCTCAGAGAGTAACGGCGTCGAATGAGTGCAAAAGAAATAAACAAAGACAATGGAGGAAGATTCAGATCAAATAAGCCAAAGAGGGTGTGATGAGGCGTTGGGAAGGAGGACAGGGTTGTTTTCGAAGTGTGTGTGTGCGTGAGAGGGAGCCCGAGATCTCCAGAAAACCACACGAGCTTGGCTGCGTATCCACCCCGTCATTAAGGACAAGGTCACACTTCTTTCAGAAACCGAGAAGCAGCCATATGTAAGCGTACCAGCTCCTCGACCTCTCTTTCATGCCCTTCTTTTTTTTTCTTCTTCTTCTTCTTCTCCACGGCTCTTTTTCCTGAACAGTAACCAGTCTGTTTGTGCCAGCTGAAGTGTCGCCGTTCAGATATATATCTCGATATGAGACAGCATTTTACGCTGTTTAAGCACGCGTTCTTGGAGAACGTCACATGTTTCAGGATCAGCTTCAGTCGACGAAGAGTAAAAAAGGTAGCAAGGAACTGCTCCCAAAACAAGCTTGTTTTTATCATGGCAGCGTATCTTCTAGCGTCACAGGCGGGCGTGTTTTTGGTCATCAGTGTTGCTGGAACACGTGTCGAAATATCCAGAAATGCAAATGCAATTATGTTCTGGATTCTGGAGATGTGCAAAAAAAAAAAAAAAAAAATACTCAAAACACATTTTTTAGGTTTTTTTTTTTTTTTCTTAGGAAGGCTGCAGGATTTTTTGCGCTAACCTGGCTAGCGGTTAGATTCCCGTTGGAAGCATGTGGATTCCCCTTTTTAGTCATGCGGTGTATTAGCAACGATGCAAGCAATATTCTTTAGTCTTGCTAACATGTAATGTTCTACAGTGGACCCTCGGCTCGCGAACTTTAAATTCTGAGACTCTGTTCGCGGCCCGAATCAATGTTTCCCCTTGAAATGAATGTAAATACAATGAATGTGTGATTTTAATGTACGTTCCCTTTGCGGTGGATACGTAGTTGCTGGCGTAGGTGGACAGTGGCGGAGGGATATGGGGGTGGTTCTCATGTTTTGCGATTATTTCTTTCTTTATTTCAAGTGTTATACGTTTAAGGTTCTTATTCTCAGCGAAAAATGCATTGAACATGTTCACACCATGAGTGCTTGACCGGAACTTAAGGTTTGTGCCGCAAAGCGTGGGTTTGGCTGTCTGTACGTTGGTCATGGATTTGTTCGTCGGTCGGTACAAAATCTGTTCGGGAATTTAGTTCATACGTCGATTTGTTTGCGAGCCGAGAGTCCACTGTATAGTCCTCAATTCGTAGAAAATTTTAGCATTTGATCATAAAACTCCTAATGCATAAGAACTCGCATAAGGAATCTTGAACCAACAAAAAAAAGGATAAAAATTTATAATAAAACAATCAGCCACATGGCGCTGTGGTGTGGCTCTATAATCAGTCACTTGGGTGTTGATGAATTTCCTGTAACAGCAGAATAAAGTGTGTTATTCTTCTCATACCCCAGAAATTTGCCTTTTTATTTTAATGTTTTATTTAGTAACGAATGACACGCCACTTCTTTTTTTTTTTGACCCATTTACAGTAAAATGTTCTGTTGTGAAATGTCCATCAAACAAAGTCGTCCCTGTTTTCAGTTACGCTATAGCCAGCTTTAGCTCTGACACCGGAGACTCCTTCCCCAAACGTGAAACATTTCCTCCCAGAAAATGTCACCATATCAACAATGATGCATTTTATGCGTTCGTGTTGAGCGCCCACCGCGCAGTCCTTGTGGTGGCGGTTGTTACTATAGAAATGCTAAGACATGCTAATATATTAAACCAAGTGACCTACAGTCACTACAGTCAGAATTGCATGAACAAATCTACTGTAATGTGTTTACACTTTGTCATGTCAAAAGAAAAAGTGTATTCTGCCAGTTCACCTCAAGAGGCATGTTTCTGGCACACACCAACGCGTCCTTGAGGCTAACGCTTAATTCACTTCATGAACGGCCCGGTGATCTCCACAACACAGACATCATGAGTCTCAATTAACCCTGAAAGGTCCCTCGATTTGTCCCCTAATTTAGGCCGGCCGGCGTGGTTCCAATCCTGTCGGGTCTAGCGCACTCGTCCTGGTCGTTGAAATCTTTTCAAATGTCAGCGATGGCTATCTGTAACCTGCTTCTTTCAAAATGCTTTTAGCCTCACATCGACATCGCCCCTTTACTGAGATCACCGGAGCGTGAGCGCTTAGGAATATTGTTCCTGAGGTAAATCTGTTTTCTTCAGGGTAAGAGGCGCTCTGATGGATGAATCTGTCTCTTCCTCCCTTTCTCCCGATGACCTCCTTTGTCTCTGGTGTTAGTCCTTTCTTTTTATATACGCATCCATTTATCAGCCAGGTCTCGCCTTTTGTTCAGCGCCGCAGAAAATTCGGATTGAACTTTAATCTCTTTTATTTTTCATCCCCCTGCCGCCCCCCCACGCCTCTCTCCCTCCCTCCCTCCCTCCCTCCATCCCTCCCTTCTCCACTCCCTCAACCCCCTTGCTTTCAATGCCACCCAAGTCCATGCGATTAATTCTCCTACCTGCTTTCCAGAAGCTTGTAGCTTCATGGGGTGACGCGATACGGTCGCGTTTCTTTAGCTGTTTCATGTAAGACTGTTATGTAATTGGTTAAATTTTTTTTGACAGAGCCCTCTTTGTCCATATTATGAGGGCTTTGGTCAAAAACAGCACGTTAAAGGGTGTGTCCAAGTAAAGTTAACGCTTTATAGCGCACTAAGTGAAATACTTGGAAATTCAAAATGACCACCCTGGACTGTTATTAGAGGATATTACAAGACTTGATATTGCAAGAACTTTTCATTTTAATGTAACCAATCAAGGTTAATAGAGTTAGCGGATATAGCCAGTGTAGGGTAAAGGTTTTTCCCAAAAAGTGTGTGCGTTTATATATGTATATATATACATGTATGTATGTGTATATATATACATACATAGTTACATCCAACTGAAGTCGACCACATCTAATGGGGTTGGAAACTCACTTCCCATTGGTTCATAAAAGCGTCATCGGGAATTCCAGGTGTATTATGAGGAAGTAGAGGAACTATGCTTCACAACGATACCAAACATGGGTAGGGGGATTCCCCCGTCTAGCCGCAAGCACGCGGTGAAAAACACGGATTTGTCAAGGAATATTGCGACAAAGGACTAATTAATGAAGACACACGAATGAACATCATGAACAAAACCTTAAATTAAAAGTACTTTGGGATGTTTTTCTCACTGTTTTATCATGGGGATCAATAAACGAGGGCTTCATGGACTCATTTTTGAGAAAAACTCATTTCGACTGAAACCCTGTTTGCCTCTTAGCTCATAATTCGCCTATGCGCATTCTGACTCATTATGCCAGCACGGCTCACATATAGCGTATGTATGTCGTTCTACGATCTCACGGAGAGGCATGGGAAGGCCATTTTGATGTCCACTGAGGTTACCAAATGTGGTTCTTCACCCAATAAAAGGTTAATGCTGATTCTTTTACATGCTTGTCATGCTCCAACCTTTGAAGTGGTAATTATGAAGTCATGGCATTCAGACTGTGCGATTTCCAACATTAGCTAGTTGGATCTCTTTGGGTATCTTGGTATTATTTCCTTTACTGTGCTGTCTTAGGGGGGGAAGGGTCGCTCAAGAGCTCTTCGCCTGAGTAATGGGTGATAGACTTAGATCGTTAATTAAGTTACAAGAATTGCATAGGAACTTAAATGAACCTCCAGAGGAACAAACTGAAAACACGGAGGTTATTGGGATTAAAACTAGCACTGCTGCTGCATAATTCCAACCCTCAAAGATGTTCCCATGCAACTCCATCCATCCATCCATCTTATTTCTATACCTCTTTTCCGTTAAGGGTCGCATGGGAAGCCGGATCTAATCCCACCCGACTTTGGGCAAGAGGCAGGGTCTGCCCTGGGTAGGTCATCAATCTATCCCTGTGCAACTTCATGAGTTGCTGTCTGTGGCTGTCCTGTGCAAATTATTGGGTTTAATTCCATATAGCGTTTAATGCCATTTTGATTCACGTTACGTAACTGGTTTGGGAAATTGCAACAGTTTGAGCAGGAAGTCCTCTGGAACGTCTCATCCATGGTAGCTCAGGATCAAATGATCTTCCAGTTTCATGGGTTCTTTTGCTCCTGTCAGGCTGCTCAATGGTTTCTCCAGCTTGTAACGGCTTGCGACTGGTTGCGATTCACCCACACTCTCTTGGCTGGTGGCCTTTTGAGTCGCCTGACTTTCCGGCGCTGGCCATCGTAAATCCCTGAAGCATGCAGAGACAGGTCCAAAGTTAATATTTCTCCATGTAAATGGCCGGATAGAAGCCGTCCTGGCCAGGACCGTACTCTAGCAGGAAGTGTGTGTAGTTCATTTCTGACTGAGGTCACACCCCTTGCTGATAATACATTTACCAGAGTAGTGATGATTAAAGGTGTTGCTTCAGTGTTCTCTCTCTCTCTCTCTCTCTCTCTCTCTCTTACCCTCTGTCTCTCATTCTTGCTCTCTCACTCACACACACACACACACACACACACACACACAAATCCAAATCCAAATATACACACAGTTGGTCAGTCGTATCTCAGTCCCAGCTCTGTGCGCAGGAATGCTCTTCGGCTAAAGCTAAATATTTAAACAGGGCATACTTGTGTAGCAGTTTATTTAACTTCAAGTTTGGATTGCTGCTTTTAAAACCATTAACCATCTGCAGCACATGCAGAACCACCTAAGATACATTTCCCTTGAATTAAAAAAAAAAAAAAGAATTCTTCACAAATGCTAGATGTTGGCTTAATTTTGGCTCCCATTTCCAAAAAGGGGTCGGGGTCGGATGTCTACATAATGTGAGTATCTAACTAGCTAGCAAAAGAAAAAAAAACTTAAATTAGCATCATTTGGCAGACTCCCTTCTCCAGAACAACTTACATTTATCAAAAAAAAATTGTTAATACAACTGAGGGTTAAGAGCCTTGGTCAAAGGTCCAGCAGTGGCAGTACTGGGATTTGAACTCACAACCGTCTGATTAGTAGTCTGATGTCTTAACCCCTGCGATCCCACTCTTCACAACAACCACAACAAAAAAAACAAACAATTTTTTAGACAAACATTTACAGAGTTGTTAAACAGCTAATGAATGAAGTAATGACAATCTAACTAGCATGCTAACTAGCCAAATAAATTAATATCTAGATAGTTGGCTAACTAGCTAAATGACTGAATATCTAGCTAGCTTGCTAATTAGTTAACCGAATGAATATCTAGCTACCTAGTTAGTTGTTAACAGAGGCAAGAGTTCTTGCTAAAATCTTGGCATCTAGAGATTAAATGTGCTCACTGTGGCAACAGTGTTGAACGTCTACTACTCTGTTGTTGCTAATCTACTCTCTATCACATAGACTTTAGCTCCTTTGTAGCTAGTAAATGTGGCCTGTTGTGCTCTGTTAACCTGTGTTCTTTGTAAATGGTCATGTCTAGGAAAATTAAAGTCCAAGGTTTGGATGTTTCCACTTTTTGTTTGAGTAATAAATAGTATGCTATGGGTATCATAGCTAGCATTTGCTACTCTGTGGTATCTAGCTCAGGTTTAGCTAGCTGAAGTATTTTATATGATTTTTTTTTACATTCACGTTCAAAACCTGGAAAGCTGAAAAAGGCCAAAAAAAAAAAAAAATTGACAGACAAAAGTTTAACGCGGTGGGTCGTTAGAAAAAAGAAACGTCTTGCTACAAGGCCAATTAGGAGTGCCGGAAGGCATGTCTCGACACCCACAGATTAGCGCTCAATGGCTTTTCTGAATCGGGGAATGAATGTAGACTTGTGGAATGAGCCGTGGGATGGTGGATGTAGGAGGGATGTGAGAGCACTGTTCTGTAAAATCAGCCTCCACACATTGTCCTGCTGGCAGGCGGGCATTCATAAGGAGGCGCAGAATGCGAGCGCTGATCCCGAATCAGTTTCCTGTCTGTCTGTTCGTGTTCTGTCAATGTGCAGGAAAGAAGTCCAGATTGGTCTTTGAGTCACTTTAATTCCTACCTGCAATTAGGTGCTACTTATTTTTATTGTTTGGCCCACAAAGAAAGTGAAAGAAAGGAAAATGACTAAAAGAAAACCGGTTCATGTTATGCTGGTACATACGCTTGCAGTAAATGTGTATAGAGACATAACGACAGAAAACTCACGTTCGGAAGAAAGTAGTAGAGATCGTTGGTGCCTCTGGGAACTGTATGTAGATAGGAGAGTTAGCATGTTTTTGCTAATCTGTTAACAAAGCTAGTACAAAGCCAAGAACATAACATGGAAATCAATTTTAAATACAGTGGGCCCTCGGCTCGCAAACACATCGGATGGCGAACAAATCGACGTACGAACTAAATTCCTGAACAGATTTTGTACCGACCGATGAACAAATCCTCGCCTGACGTACAGACAGCCGACCCACGCTTCACAC
>JAQMCW010000016.1:14870167-14880598 GCA_030068335.1 Chrysichthys cranchii | reverse complement strand
TTGGTGCGGAGTAGTAGCCCAGGGCGAAGGCTGCTGGGAGTCATTCCACTGAGCCTTGCTGTCTGTCCTAAAATTAAACGTAATGGATGGGCGCAGTTTGGCTTTTAGCTTCTCCTCAGTGATAAATGGATCCATGCATCACTTGCCATCACTCTCTTCACCTCTTTCCCTCAGATCATCTTTGCGGATGAGTGCACAGAAGCAGAAGGCAGGCACTGGCACATGAAGCACTTCTGCTGTTTCGAGTGCGAGACGGTTTTGGGTGGCCAGCGCTACATAATGAAGGAGGGTCGTCCGTACTGCTGCGGATGTTTCGAGTCCCTCTACGCCGAGTACTGCGACACCTGCGGAGAACATATCGGTAGGAGCAAGTCGAGTCGTGGTACCTTTGTGGTCTTCTGACCCAGGCAGATCTACTTCCTCGAACGGAATGCTCGCAGCTGCGAGTTCTTTCCTCACATGAAATGAAAAGTGTTTTAATGACAGGACCTCTGAGGAATGGAATGAACATGTGATCCAGATCAAAAACAAGGCAAGGTTCCAGTAAACAGTAAGGCAGTCAACGTGAAACAAGTGCGCAGAAATGATTTACAATCAGGGAGTGGCAAGACTTCGCAATTCACTGGGGTTACTTGAATAATCCTAAAGCAGAAAGCAACCCTGGAATGCTTGGCAGAGGTCGCAGTAGTCTTCAGCCGATCACAACCTCTGCTGGCGAGGAAGGGAAGTGTCCTGGGTCCATGTTTTGGCCCATCACCCCTCTGTGTTGGTGGGCCTTATTTGTGTCAAGGACATTAGTGTCGAAAGAGGAAGAAATGGTTCCTGTTCCAGAAAATAGGAGCTACACCCCGTCGCTCTTATTTTCTTTTTCGTGGGAGCTATTTACGACAAATATGTCTTCAACCACGCAATTAGTCATTAACTATTGTTGAATAATTGACCAACATGATGGCAAGTCAATTATTCCTTTAACTGATCCAGTTTCTGAGAAGAAAATCTTCCAAATGGGAGCGAGAGCGAGCCAAGTTAGACCCGAACTGTCCCAAAGACATGACACGTTATTGACACGATTCATATATTGCCCAGTTTTTCCATTACTTAGTTAGCCCCCGTTGTGTCACAAGGCAGCGCTCCATCCCATAATAACTCGGCTCGTCGGCTCATTGGTTTCAAGCCCAGCATCAGTTCCAGCTGCGTTCTGGCATGTCACTCAGTACAAATTCTGTCTGTAATCATTTTCTGTATAGGCCGCAAAAAGTATGAGAGTGAAGCTGATTAAAAAAACGGTTTGCAAACAGATGTTGCCCATTAGCTCGGGGCCAGTTCGCGTGTGTAAGTGAAGCTGTATTTAAAATGTAATGTATTTGTGTAGTGCAAGGCGTGCAGCATAATCAGTTTACTCCAAACACTTCTACACTTCAAGGGAATTAGACTGGACTTTCCGATATTTGGGGTGTCCCCCCCCCGCACTTATTGTAGTCATCAATATTTATAATGGCGCCGTTAAAATGCACTTAAAGTGATATTTAACCCTAAAACAACTTCTTAATCAGTAACTAGAGCTCCTAAAAACTCTAGGTGAATGTGTTCCATTGACTGCGCCCTGTGCGGACAAGGATTTCATTCAAATTGAGTGAGCCTCGTCGAGGAAATTACAGTTTACATTTTTGACTGCAGCTCCAGTTACTGACTGTGGAGTTCATTTAGGGTGAAATATCACCTTAACGGTGGGACATAAAGTAACTCAACATAAACCGGGTTTATATCTTGCAAATAGCTGTACTAGTTCCTCAAACATCCTGGCATGGCTATAACGTTGCGCAGGGACGGTCTTCATATTCCCCCCCTGTTCTGAAGCTGCGTGTCATCTGCAAACTCTTTCCTTCGCAGGTATTGACCAGGGCCAGATGACGTATGACGGGCAGCACTGGCACGCCACCGAGGACTGCTTCTGCTGTGCACGCTGCAAGAAGTCCCTCCTGGGTCGTCCATTTCTCCCCAAACAGGGTCAGATCTTCTGCTCGCGGGCTTGTAGCGTGAACGAGGACGCCAACGGCTCGGACTCCTCAGACTCCGCCTTCCAAAGTGGCCGACCCCGTGAGGCCAGGCACAGCAGCTCTAAATCCAGCAAGAGCAGCAGCAACAACAGTGGGGGGAACGGTTCTAGCGGGCGCTACTCGGCAGACGTGGACCCTCTTTCCCTGCAGATGGACCTGCTGAGTCTGTCAAGTCAGGCCCCAAGTCTGAACCGAGAACCTCCTTCGTGGAAAAAGCAAACTGATAGATATGGCTACGAGAGTCGGAACGAACCTTCTCCGACTCCTCTGCAACTGCTGAGTCAGTGCAACGTCCGAACATCCTATGCCCAGCAAGACAGCAGGCCCAAAGAGTCCGCACCGTCAAAGAGACCTCCTATATCTGCCCTCAAAGGACATTCGTTTAACGAGAACTGGCTCCAGACAGAACCGGACGAGCGTTACCCGGCCGAGCTGAAGGCGCAGGCTAGCTTTAATGAGCCGCCAGCCAGTGGATTCATGGACAAGCGCTCTATCAGCATGTATGCCTTTCAGAGGGAGAGAGAACGGGAAAGAGAGAGGGAGGTTGCTGCTCAGCTCGGCCGCAGCAGGAACCCCATCAGTGCACTTGGCTTTAGTGAACACCTAACACCACTGGAGCAAACACCTCGCGGTTCCATGGAGTCACTGGCTCTGTCAAATGCCACAGGTAGCTCTCGACTTGATTCTGGTTTGCTGCTGTTGTTGTTGAGGCATGACTTTTTTTCCTGAAACAGAAATGATCTTTGTGCTTCTTCACACGTTTTTATGGGTATTGCTTTTACTACTTCTTGTGTCAAATGCAGGTACCTCGGCAGACGGTGGTGGCAAGAGGCAGGAGCACTTGTCTCGCTTCTCTATGCCTGACTTGAGTAAAGACTCTGGCATGAACGTCTCGGAGAAGAGCAACATGGGCACTCTGAACTCTTCAGTGCAGTTCCACAGCTCCGAATCTCTCCGTAGCCTCACCACGGGGCAGCCGTACCTGGAGATGGAGCCACCCGTGCAGATGAAATATCCACATCCGTATGCCCAGCAGTCTCCTGGAATCACCATTCTACCACCTGGCTTCACCTACCAGGAAGAGGACAGGGCGAGTTTAGTGAGCAGTGCCCACAATGCCCGTCTGGCCCCCATGAGTGAACGGACTCACCGGCGTGTCCTTGAACCGGAAGAGCCACGCCGAAGGCATCATCACCGCTCCCGTCGCTCGCGTCGTTCTCGTTCTGAAAACGCACTCAATTTGGCAGCCCAGCACCGTCCGGCAATTCCGGAGCGATCGCAGTTCCGCGTGTGTGAGGATTACGATCGATTTCCTCCCCCGCGCGGTCCGCGGGATCCCGTAAATGTCGGGATTCGAGATTCCAGATTGAGACAGCAGCCTTTTAGGCCGTGCCCTCGCACAACTTCAGACCTTACTCTTCAGAACCCGGCTCCACAGCGCCACATGGGGCGCTACGCCTGGGATCACTACGACGACGACTGGTGCTCTACCTGTTCTTCGTCTTCCGAATCCGAGGACGAAGGCTATTTCCTGGGAGAACCGATCCCCAAGCCGGTGAACCTTAGGTATATGACCAGTGAGGAGTTACTGCACAAGTACAGTTCTACCGGACTCGTAGGATCTGGTCACTTGGGAACTCGAGGACAGTTACACACTCGCAAGCGCAGGAAAAGCAAAAACTGTATTATCTCCTAACATACACCCCTGAGGCACTCACCTCCACTATAACAATTTAACAACTCACTCGTTCCGCTTGAATCTGCTTTTCAGTCCCGTGTGGTCGTCGGTGAGCGATATGCAGTAACGTCAGCTTAAGGCACTCTTTTGCGTACTTTTTTCCCCTTTGATATTCCTAAATAATCATTTCTCAGACAAGTTTCTCCCGGTCTTGCTGCAGCCAGTGTACAATTACGCTTAGTTTTATTCCATTTATCGCCAGCACAGTTTCTTCTTGCGGTGTGTTTCTAAATGATGATTCTTCAGTAATTGCAATGTGTATATTAGTAACTGAATTAATAAATACACTTTAAGTTAAGGATGTAAAGTGAATATAATGTAAATGATGTACCACATATTTTTATATTTTGAAACAATAGAATCATTTATGTATTAAGTATAACGTAGAGATTCCATAGAAACGCATGCAAGTTACTTTGCTGGTTTTTGTCCTGTATTGGAAATTAAAAGTGCATTTCAGCAAGGAGTTTGACTGGCAGCGGTTTGTCCTAGATCGTCAGAGCACGACGCGTTCGTTGAAAAAAAATGCGCTCGCCATCTGCTCAATGAATAAATTCATCAAAAGAAGGCAACAAGGCATCGTCTGGCAACCGGTACTCGCACGTTTCCTGTCCGCAAAGCTGTGCTTATGAAAATGCGGTGATTATTTTCACCCTTGCTTTGATATACTGAGATTCAAAGAAGACTTAGACTCCTGGCACCGGGAGGAGCTTAATCTTGTTAAATAAATATCGTCTCTAAAATTGAATCCTAACACAATTAAAATTGAATTATACAGTAAAGTCACAAAATACGCATCAGGTAACGAGTACAATGCAACAGGGTATGCTATTACAGGAAAATAATCATGATGGAGTGTTTTGGGGGTTTTTTTCTCTCTTGTACCAAAGCAAATTTCTAACAGTTGCATAATTACATCTGCGAAACAAGTCCGCAAAACAAGTTAGGTCCTGTTAAATTGTTCGAGCAAATATAAACATTCGTTCTCTCACCAGGCTCTATTTTTTTTCCTCTCTAGTAAAGATAATCAGAAGAAAAAACAAACCACAACATGTCACTCGTCATGCTTGTCAAGTCCTCTGTCCTGAAGACTTTTCAGTTCCAAAGTGTTGACAGCTCTGAATCCTTAAAAAAAATGCTGAATAAAAAGGTCTCCTTGCAGAAAAGGTCGCCGTGTTGAAAACTGCACATTTTTTCTCGAAGGAATGAATCTGTTTGGTGTTTTAAGGTTATTTTATTAGACTGGATACCCTATAAATCCTCCATCCTCTAAAAGTTATTGTATAATATAGAAACGTTAAACAATACCTTCTGCCAAGCTGATCAATATTTGTTTATTCACCTTCTGCCGCTTAATCCTGTTCAGGGTCGCGGTGGGGGAGCCAATCCCAGGTGACTTCGGGCAAGAGGCGGGGTTACACCCTGGGCAGGGCGACACACAGAGACGGATAACCATTCGCACTCACGTTCACACCTACGGCCAATTTAGAGTATCCAATCAGCCTAATCCCCTCTGGGCATGTCTTTGGACTGTGGGAGGAAACCGGAGTACCCGGAGGAAACCCACACGGACACGAGGAGAACATACAAACTCCACACAGAAAGATGCTCAGGTCGACCCCGGGGATCGAACCCAGGACCTTCTTGTGAGGCGACAGCACTGACCACTAAGCCGCCGTGCCGCCCCTTCTGATTAATATTATTATTATTTAATATTATAAATAGGACTCTTTATGATGATATGAATGTTAATTACAGCAGGTACACTGTTATTACTAGATCAGTATTTGGATAATGGGGAGTGTTGCGCAGTGAATTTAAAATTTTCCAAAGTAGCCTGTTAAAACTTCAGGGCAATAAAAAGACCAAAAGGAGCACTTGAATATTCACTCCGTGATCAAAGTCTAGAAAAGCCAGGGTGCGTGTGATTGTGCTCATGCTAATGCTGTCATGGACAAAATTTGGAAATCGTGAAAGGTAAAAAGGGCGATCGGGAAATATGACGTCGTCAGCGCCAGCTTTAGCATTAGCATCTGGGTGAAATTTTTGGTCCTAAAGCTCAGAATTGAACAGCTTCTGCACTGAAAATGTTGCCAGGAGGCAAAATGTGCTAACTTTATTGCATCATGTGACTACCGTACAAATCTAAACCTCGCTGATATCACACAATAAGACACCGAATTTCCCCAAAGTGTTCTTGACGCCCGCATGGCGTCCAGTAAGTCTTGTAAGTCTGCTGTCATAAGGTGTAAAGTAGCCTTAATGTAATGCTCAGCTGGGAATCGAATTGGAGCAGCATTGAAATGTGAGGAATTTCAGCTGACCCTGCTACCTTGATTAAACGTGGGGAAGCACTAACGCCATTGACAGGCGCGAGGCTTTAGGAGTCTTTGCGCAAATCTTCACAGGGTGCACGTTCTCAAGACGTCCATGTATATTGTAGTGGGGTGTGTGTGTGTGTGTGTGTGTGTGTGTGTGTGTGCATTTGGCAACATTATTGTAGAAACAGCTGCGTAAACATGTGAAGTACATTAAGGGCGTGTGAGAATGACTGGGTGGGACGATCCTGCTTTCTGCTTTGGGTTCCCACCCACCAGTTCAGAGGAGACGGTTCTAGAATTCAGTAGCGGCAAATGCCAAGTATTTCTTGATGGAAATGGAAGCGAGAATGATCTCTGTGAGCAATCAGACAACGCCTGGATGTATAGAATTTCAGCCCGGCGGTCCGTTGTTTAAGTTCATCTGAAATCAGCGAGACAAGCTGGGTATTTTTAGAGCTCCAAACAAAATAGGAGCTTCTTTGTTTTCAGGAGCGAGCAAGCACAAGGGGAAACGGTGCTCTCGGTCATAGCTCGTGTGTCGATCGGGCCGTATCGAGCAGCATGCGGAGCTCATCAGAGCTGCGTACGCTCCAGCGCTCGCTTATTTTCTTATTTGTCCTGGGAATGCTTAGCTTGGGTCTGAAGCAATTTTGATTAATGAAAGGAAATATGCCTTGGAAGATGGCACCGTCTGGGTTGTGGTGCGTCTCCTGAGACTACATCTGCACAGGCAGTCGAAGCTCATTATTTTCCCCTTGATATGTCTGCTTTACAGGATCTCATGTTGTCTGGGGTTTTCTCCCCCCCCGCCCCCTTTCCATTTTACTTGGAAAAAATGCATCTGTTGCACTGAGAGTCCCTGTTGGTCCTACTGAATAATCATATCGACTGTTTACTCGGGTAAATCCGGAACGCATTACAGTCAGGGTTTAGGCATGGGGGGGGTTTAAGCATAGAGGAATGAAACAATATGAGGAACGATTTAGCCCTGACAAAACTCCCTTCAAAACGCACCATGTCCAATTCAATAATGAAAACCACGGAGGGTTGAGTTTTTTGGGTTTTTTTTGCTGAATCAAGCTCGTTTGCGCGCATCCGTCCCACGTTTGACGTAAGAAGTGCCCTCGTGAAAGCCGTTTCTAACTTGTGACACGCTCGTTCACTTTGAAAACCTTGCCAAGCTATATGTGCATTGCTGCAGGTTTTCAGTAAATTTGAATTGTGGTTCATGGGCGTGCTTCACGGGACGTTAAACTGGCAGGCTGGGATTAGATTTCGTAAGATTTATGAGCAGTTAATACAGGCAGTTCTTGTGGTTTTCGAGCTGCACTGCAGTTGGTCAGTAAGCAAACACCCCAGAAAGCCAAAGAACGAGCTCTAGCTAAGCTCGACGCACTTATTAGCTTCTAAAAGGTCTTCAGTAACCGTGATGACTTGTAAAGGTTGGTCATTTCCCGAAGAATGTGAAAATCCCTGATCGGATCTTTAAGCTTGGAGATTGTAGTCGTTACCGAAGTTTACAATCATTACTCGGAAGAGAGCAGTGCTTTCGAGAGTGTAGACCTTTTGGTAGGACATGCTTGATTTTTATTTATTTATTTATTTCACTTTGTTGCATTTGTTCTGGTTAAGACATGTACTCTTGAAGCTGGAACATGTGCACAACATGTACAGAAATCAATTTAGGATGATTACGATTCTCTGAAAGGGCCGCAACTTGAAAAGGACTTTTTTTTTTTTTTTTTAAATTTTTTTTATGGAAAGTCCTCCATAAATGAAGTATATGAGGCCTTCAGCTTTAATGAACCCTTCTTGCAAGCGACCCAATAAATGCTGAGGCACACCAGGATTATTTGTTCATTTCAGCTCCTGAAATGAACAACAGGAAGTGACCGAATAAACACGCCACGGAGAGACGTATGAGAGCTTTCGTGATACTTATTGTTTTCAAGCCTAAAACCTACTCCGACCCTTGTACCGACCCACGTTTGGGCTGAATTTCCTCTTGGAATCTTTCCGCCGCTTGGTCACGCCTCGCGTCGCGTCAGCTTCCCTGAATAGCTCCCGTATCTGCTATTTATTCCCTCTAAGGAGGATGTGGAGTCGCTGAAATCCGTAATTATCTGTGTTTAAACGCCAAACTGTGCCAAATTACCGCTTAGCACTCTCAGCCTTAAAATAGCTCGATTTAATTACTCACGACTGTAGGACGCCGGGATGTTAACAGGGCCGCGACAGAAAGCCGTGAATTGGAATCGTGTGACTGCGAAGGACAGAGATTTCCAGTTTGCTCCACATCGTCATGTGCGTTCAATTAGCTCCGGGAGTACGAGATCCGACCCCGGATCAGCTCGAAGATTCGGACTCTGGTGGTTCAATGTGGATTCGGGCGCCAGCTTGGGTGCGATTCCACCGGCGTAAATAGCGGGGTTGAAACTGTTAACGACGTGCTGTAGCGATTAAAACCATGCTTGGTCTCGTGGCGGGGAAATAAAACGAGAAGAGACGACGCCTTGGTGTGTTTCCCGTGACACGTAATCAAGGCTGGCAGTAATGCCCTTTAAGCTATCAGCGTCCCCGTTCCCTACATCTCCAATTAGGCAGCTTATCCTAGTTATGTCAAGACGCATAACTTCTTTCTCAAGGCCCGTATGTGCATATGAACTATTTCAGGAGCTAATTTGTTTCACAGATGTTCCTGTAACTGTAAAAGAATAAGAAAATGAATCACGGGGTCATTCTTTAATGGATAAACATGTCATTATATGAAGGACGCTGTAGTCCATACACCAAGTCGGGTTCATTTCCCCACCCTGGAGTTAGTCATTTTCCTCCAACGCCATCCCCGGAAACGTCTTATATACTTGTTCTTTTCTGTTGTTTCACTCCGTTCTGTTCTCCGCCGCCAGACGCCATGAGGGTTCCTCTGTCGTGTGAACTGGTGACGCACTAATTCACAACTCCCACTCGCAACGTGGGTCCCATTAGTAGCTCTTGATCCACGGTTCACAAAGTCTCCGAGGTGTTTAAAATTCGTGGAATTTTTGGATTAGTGCACCGCTAATCCGGACGCACGTCCCGGTGGCCCAGAAGCATGCTAATAGTGTTACTGAACCTCCCGTGTCCCTCACATATCATCACGCGACATGTGCGCACATGCTTGCTATCTGCTGGATCACCAGCTTGCTTCACTCTTCCTCAGACGTCACACTAAAGGGTGAACATACCAAGCACTCGCTAAGGGCTCCTGGACAACCGGGCGGCCCCAGGCGACAAATCGCACCCCGCGAGTGTTTTTCTATGTTAATGGATGAAGTTCCACAGAGAATCTTTTTATTTTTCTTTAGAAGAACATGCAGGAGATTTACATGTAGAGCTTTTTGTAATAACAAAAGGCTGTACTGGATTTCGAGCATTTTTCAAGGCTGCACCGTGATCCGCCTGCACGATCACCCAGTGGAGACCAGGAGTGGAAAGTAACCTATTGTCTAACTTTTATTTTAAATACAATTAAATCGTTTTGCTTTTCACGTGCTTTTAAAAACAAATTCAACTGTTGCGTGTTTATTTATTTACGTATTTTTTTGATAACTGTTACAGAGTTAATGAAGGAATTCCTGAAACCCTGGAGGACTGTAAAGCCAAGCCTAAGACAGCCAGAGCAAATAAATAATTACATAATTTCACTTCCTGACCCAATTACTTCAATCTACCAAAAAACGTTTGTTTTGCCCTAAGTCAGCAGAAGCTGAGACGGCGGAGCCAGATGAGCGTCCCTGGCTTGATAATTCGGGTATCTTCACTTCTTTCAAACTTTAAAGGCTTCATCATCTACAAAGCAAAACCTAACATCCTAAACACGTGGGCGTCAGTATTCCACATCTCAACATGCAACCTGCGGAAACATGTACAGGTATGCCTTTAGCTAGCTGTGTGACCTAGCCTAGCTACAGTTTTTTTTTTTTTTAATAGTAGTATGAAAATGTATGTATGTATGTATGTATTAATCTTAATATATCATGTCCATGTTCAGTAGCGTGTACCTACTGCTGTCTGAAATATACGGTGGACCCTCGGCTCATGAACGCATCGGATGGTGAACAAATCGTCGTACAAACTAAATCCCCAAGCAGATTTTGTACCGACCGATGAACGAAGCCTTGACTGACGTGCAGGCAGCCGACCCACGCTTCGCGGCACAAACGTTCAGTTCCGCTCAAGCACTCGTGGTGTGAACGTGTTCAGCACATTTTTCCGTTGTGTTTCTCTGCATTTTTGCTCTATAAGCTTCATTACGGGTCCCAAGAAAGTGGAA
>JAQMCW010000016.1:14782476-14793010 GCA_030068335.1 Chrysichthys cranchii | reverse complement strand
TAATGTTAAAGTCTAATCAAGCATAACATGTCCATCGGTGCATATGTTTAAATATATGGAAATGTATAGATATATGCATATCCCTGATGAGCAAGCCTTCCTTATTTATTTTTGGTTGTTTGTTTTGCGACGCGTCTTAGACAGCACCTTCCTTCCATATACATCCCTCTGTGGGGATTTTACAGGTTATAGGATTAAACAAAATGAATTGAGCATTATGCCACCCCCCCCGAAAAAACCCAACTACTGTTGAGTTATCACCTATAGAATAATTCCTTAGGTTCACGTTACAGAGATGTGTTCATTACATTAAAGTCATTTGGCAGAAGCTCTTAAGCAGAGCGACTTACGTTTATCTCATTTATACAACTGAGCAGTTGAGGGTTACGGGCCGTGCTCAAGGGCCCAGCAGTGGCAGCTTGGAGGTGCTTGGATTTGAACTCCCGACCTTCCGATCAGTAGTGCAGCAGCTTAACCTCCTGAGCTACCCCTGCCCTACATTCATTAGTGACCTCCTCCTGAGAAAATGATGAACAGAGAGGTACGTAAAAGTTCTTAAACAGTCCAGTGCAACATGCTCCCAGAATGGTAGCCTTGAAACGTGAAACCATTACAAAACATGCTATTATTAAACACACTTTCGTTTCTGCGCTGGCACAGTCTTGCGTTTTAAAGGCCGCTGCTCTGCTCAGGGAATGGATGTACAGTAAATGGAGACCACAGGGATATTACCGTATGACCCTTAAACAAGACCCTTTAATCTTCAGGTCTAGAGGTCCTGCCCCAATGTTCAGTCACAGCTAACTCAATTTAATTACTTTACACTTCTGGTGCAGTGAGTAGAATTGCCTTTTCATAGTTCCCGAGTAGGTGAGGGTTCAGTGGTCCTTAGCTGCTTTTTCTCCTTGGGGAAAAATTTTTTCAGAGGTTCCTCAAGGGTTTCATGAATAAGTGTTCTTAGCTTCATGAAATGTTTTCTGCTTGGACCCCTTTCAGAAAGTAAACCGTTCAGATGTACACACTCAGAAATTTGAGGAATAAAAATGTTCTCAAGCCTTCTTTAAGGGTTGAGTGAATAATTAAAGGTTCTGAGAATGGCAAAACGTGTTCGACTTGGAATGCTTTCTCAAAGAAAAACGTACACACTCTTACATTTGGGGTGGTACCATGGGGTGGCAAGGAGTTGAAACTGGCACCTGGAAAAAAGACCTTGCCACCCTAGTTGCCACCCAATTTGCCAGCTAATCGCTAATATATTTATATATTTAAAAACACTTTGAAAGTTCACGATATCTCCGGGGAACATGATGCAACTTAACTCACCAGTTCAGAACACCCCCCAATTAAGAAAATGTTTGTGAATAATATAAATCCAGCATATGGCAGGGGATGGGAAGGTGGCTCGTTATAGTATTATCGTTCAGTATACTTTACATGCAGTGTACTTTTTTCTTGATTATATGCTAGACTGTAGATTAAGTCTCGAACTCCATACAAGTGTTGGTAAAAAAAAAAAAAACTCAACAAAACCTAACTGTGAGACTTGAATCTGTGAAAGAAAATATAAATATTATCTCGAACGGTTGCTTATACTTAAATAGCGCTAGGTTTTGGTGCTTGATATAAAGTTGGATTTTTTTCCCTGCATGCACATGCAGAGAAAAATCATCAGCACACGTGAAATTAAGTCTGAAATTCAACCTTGTCTGTTGCAATAACACCCCGAGATCCACCATTGCTTACAACCCTTTGAAACCCTTTCTCGTAGGGAAACAGAGTTGTAAGCACTTAGAAAAAATTGGCTCTTGGTTCACCTTTAAGTAGTCAAAGAATAATTAAGAGGTTTTACCCACTTTAAAAGTGTTCTACTTGGAACCTTTTCTCAAAGGGAAACAGAACCCTTTCGAAAAAAGGCTCTTTACACACACTCATCGTCTGCAGCTTAATCCTGTTCAGGGTCATGGTGTGTGTGTGTGTGTTGGAGCCAATCCCAGCTGACTTTGGGCGAGAGGCGGGGAACGCCCTGGGCAGGTCACCAATCCACTGCAGGGAAAGGTTCTTTAATGTTTTTTTTTTTGTTTTGTTTTGTTTTATTCGTTTATTGAATCTTCACTTCTTAGCGTCCAAATATTCTACATGGGCCACTTTGTACAACTCTGTATTTCCTTAAAAAGAACACGACCTTAGAGAGAAAAAAAAGCTTCATCAAGGTTCTTTAAGGGTTTAGAAAATAATCGAAGGTTCTTGTCGTCTTGACAAGAATGTCCTGCTCGGGACCCCTTCGGCCAGGTCCTTCAGAGGTTCTTTAAGGCTTCATTGAATAATCAAGGCCTCTCGGAATGAGTTTTTTCCCTAGTTGTTTTTCTTCTTCTTGTTCTTCTTAAGTGTTCTTCTTAAAACACTTTGTCACAGGGAAACATTCAGGTGGACACTCCGAAACGAAAGGGCTCCTTAATTTGCTGGAATGGTCTTTTGCCCCGGTTAACGTCCAAACATGAAGAACTAAAAGCCGCCTCGGATGAATAACGAGCTGGAGAGATGGAGCAGCTGTCGCGGAAACCACGTCAAAACAATTCCCTCCTCCTCCTCCTCCTCCTCCTCCTCCTCCCCCACGGACACCGTGGCTTCATCTCGAATCGCTTCCTAGCTCCTACACAAGGGCGCTCAAATAAGGCATGAAACATTGGCGACGTAGTGCACTAGGTGTCCAATGGGAACCCGTTTGGGTCTCAGCCAAAGCGTCTCCGCGATCCATGGTCGGATCCCGAACAGCGCTGTACTTCCTGTCCCCGTGCACTCCAAAGGATCCGCCGGCCAGCGCTTGCGCGCGCTCGGTAGTGCCCTGTGTGCTTATTTGGAACACGCCCTGAGATTCAGGACCACGGTCAGCGCCCATAGGCGCTTTTTCTTTTTTTTTTTTCTTTCTTTCTCCCCCCCTCTGTAAGTGGCCATCGCCAAAGAGCATCTGGAAAAGCAGACAGAGAGAGAGAGAGAGAGAGAAGAGGGAGAGAGGGAGAGGATGGAAAAGAAAGTCCATTTATGAAAACGAATCCTTTCCAAAAGCTTCGCATTATCCGGAGCGCTGGGAACAGCCTAGGAAGGCAAACACGGCAGGAAAGAGGAGCAAAAAAAGAAAGGAAGGAAGAAAGGAAGGAAGGAAGCAACAGTTGCTCGGAGCGACTCCACAGGCTGCCAGGAAGCAGGCTGTTTCCTCCAGGAAATTGAACCCGAGTGAAGTTTGAAGCTTTGATGGAACATCAAGTCGTCGCAGTCCGGCGCCGGCGCATCTCCGCGGCTCTTCTGTGAGCCTCCACGCTGCGTGTGTGCCCCCCTCCATCCCTCTGTTTCGGACACTGAACCTGCCGTCAAGTTCGCGACACCATGCTGGACCCGTCCTCGAGCGAGGAGGAAGATGAGGTGGTGGAGGAAGAGCGCAAAGCGGCGGCGGTGGCGGCTCCAAAGGCCGCTGGGAGCGCACGGGTGTCCGCGAGTCGCTCCGGCCAGAGCGCGAGCGGCTTGCAGCCCAGCCGCGGCGGTCACGCGCGGCCCACCAGCCCCGGACCCGCAGCCACCGGAGACACGGACCAGGACGACGTGGAGAAGCTGCAGCGGGAGGAAGAGGAGCGAAAGAAGAGGCTGCAGCTCTACGTGTTCGTCATGCGCTGCATCGCGTACCCGTTCAACGCCAAGCAGCCCACAGACATGGCGAGGCGGCAGCAGAAGGTATGAAACGGCGCCGAGGTAAAAGTTCACAAAGCAACAGATTACTCGGGAGGAAAAAGAAAAACGAGAAATATATTCTCTCCAAGAATTAAACTTCCCCGCCCTGGGTTTTAAAACATGGCCAAAAGTCTACACTCCCATTGCAGAAGCCTCAGCATATGTTTAGGATGGAAAGATCAGCCCATGAATCAACTTTATGAAGGTTTATAGGTCGGGGAAAACCCCTCCCATAGATATGTACAAGCTGTGTAAGTGCCTGTAGGGTGTGGAGAAACATCCTGTAATCATACCAAAGCCCCATGAATGCTGATGATCGATCGGGGAGGAGAGACATCCTATAAGTGTTACGAACGCCCATAGTGAGGTGGAGAATTACCCCATGACCATGTGGAAAGCTTGCGAAGGGGCGCCCGGGTGGAGAAGCATCCTATAGGCGTATCAAAGTGTTACGAAGGGTTAAAGAGGGTGGAGGAGCTCGGAGATGCTCTGCAGGAGCAACCAGGTGCTTTCGTGAGTCAAATAACGTCCGTCGTTGGGAGGTCGAGAGAGATTTGGAGGGGGGAAGAAAAAACGCACACAAACACACACACACACACACACACACACACACACACACACACACACACACACACATATTTTTAAGCGAATAAAATCCAGACCCGTGCGGCTTCATGAGTCCTTTGAGCGAATCGATCTCACCAGGGATGGGCGCTGCAATCAGATAAAGCATGATTAAACCTTTCCACCCAGATGATTATGCTTAGGGAAGTGCACAAAACAAAAAACAAAAGGGACGAGATCAGATTCTATCTGATTCGATTTTTACGCGATTGGCAACAGGTTTCATTTTTCACTCAGATTCATTTTGTGGTATTCCATTATATATTCCGTTTCGAATAGATTTTATGGATTTGCCTTCCTCATTTTGTTCCCATATAACCATCTACAGCATTAAGTTTGCAGTTTAAGTTTTAGATTGGGACTTTAAATACCCAGGGGCTTGGCATGGCCTGAACATAGACCTGAAACCTTGATTCATGACCTGAGGTGCTTGATACGATTGGTCAAGAAGGTGTTGATTAATTTTCTAGACCAGCAGCTCTGTTTTATATGAATGCCTTTGTCCAAATATGTACTTGTATCGATAGTTCCGGAACAAATCACACAGGGAATTGGACAGAGCATGCTCCGTATAAACGTACCATCTTCGATGTGGTGAGGTTTTCTGTGAGGGAAAGGTCTATTCATCTTTTGCTGCTTAATCCTGTTCAGGGTTGCGAGGGGTGGGGGGAGCTGGAGCCAATCCCAGTTGACTTTGGGCGAGAGGTGGGGTTGCAACCTGGACAGGTCGCCAATCCACCGCAGGGTCGACACACAGACAGACAACCGTTCGCACTCACGTTCACACCTACGGTCAATTTAGAGTAGCCAATTAGCCTAACACCCTCTGTGCATGTCTTTGGACTGTGGGAGGAAACCGGAGTACCCGGAGGAAACCCACACGGACACGGGGAGAACATGGAAACTCCACACAGAAAGGTGCCCAGGTCGACCCCAGGGATCGAACCCAGGACCTTCTTGCTGTGAGGCGCCAGTGCTGACCACAAAGCCACTGTGCCACCTGAAAAAGTTTATTTAGCCATTTTGAAAGGAGTCTCCGGTGTTAGGTAGACCACAGGAGATTCTTCAAGATGGAGGTTTTTGCACGTTCTGGGTTCTCAGTAACACAACAAGTCTTATTAACATCAAGAGACAGACTGGTGAGGGAACGACTGTTTAGAGCTGTCGTAATTTAAGTGATAACAGGAGAAAAAGTATTGTTTACGCCGTGAAACACACTGAGCGTCTTTACTTCCTGTCCTTTTTGTCTTTAAAAAAGCATGGAACCAACTGGCATTCGCTTGAGCATACTTCTCATTCGTCCAGGGAGAGTGAGAACCTTTTTTCTCTCCCCCCACCATTGTGTTTTACTATTCAACAAACAGCACCAACTTGCCACGAGACACGTTGGTTAGGCTTCAGTTGCAAAATTGCATGCCGTGAAGTGATGGGATCCCATCTGCTGAAAGCAATATCGGTCTGCTTCTTTAGAACGATGCTAATACCCAGTGAGACCATACATAATGGAGTGGATAGGATGGGATAGGCTGGGATTATTGATCCGGCAGATGTTTAATGATGCTTGCGTTCGTAGGCGAAATACGTCCAGAAACCGGCAAATCTTTAAAAAAAAACAAAAAAAAAAAGACGAATTCTTTATGTAAACAATAATAATAATAATAATAACGGCATTATTTCAAAATCGCAATTGCGCTAAAGTACGATTCCCTTATCCGACACATCGGTCTGATTTTTAGTACGTTTGGTGCATTTCGTCTAACAACATTAACGCTAATCTCCGGATGGTGAGAGAAACTCGAGACAACGCACTCCGCCTCAGAGAACTCCATCTATCCAGGCTTCTGATGAAACGCGCTAGATGCCGAGACGATGAAAGCGACCCGAGCAGCTGCAGATCTAAGTGGAGTAGCATTATCTTTTATCAGGGCCAACTTGGTTAATTTATTTAGAGCTTATCACGAGGTAGACATATGCACGTCCCCAGATGAGACCTATTCCGCCTGCCGAATCTTATCCAACAAATCGGTTCAAAAAGCAGCACTCTGCGCCTGCGGTGCTGAGCCTTTGTTAACTTTGGAGAAAAAAACAAGACTGTTATCTCAGGCTCAGCACTCACCTGGGAGTCTTGCTGAGTTGTTTTCTTGATGGTTTCATCTTGGGGAAATAAAAAGAGTCCCTGTGGGACCTGCCGAGTCAGGGGATTCATTGAGGGGAGCTGTGCTGTTGGAGCAGCTGCGACGTAGCCGTGGTAATGCCGGATTTGTGTGTGGATAGAGTGGCAGGCTTGTTTAATTTGATTGATCTGATAATTTTTTTTTTTGATTGATCTAGTGGGTGTCAGAAATATGGCCCAGGTACATAATAATAAAAAATAGCAGTATTTCCTGTGTTCCAAATTTTGACCAACATCGTGGGCTCTGTGCATCGATTTTTGAACTTTAAGTGAGGAGAGTAAACGCACTTGTCTTTGTCTAACCATCTTTAAGCATTTATTTTTTGAAACGAGCCACAAGGCTAAGTCGAATGAGACGTCCATCAAAGGCTGTGAAAAGTCCGCCCTTTGTACGCTTGTCAAGTCGCTGTGGAACCCACGGTCTGTATCTGTACTTGCATTCAGATTGAAACCCAGAATGGGTGTGGCGTTTGGAAACAAGCCCAGAAATGGTAGAAATGCCAAAGTCCCGCCCCACTCCACTCTTCTGAGAAGACTTTCCACTAGACTTTAGAGCATGGCTGTGGGGCTTTGTCGTCATTCAGCCTGAAGAGCTTTAGTGTGATCAGACATTGATCTTAGGTCAGTGATGAGAAGGGCTGAGGTGCCGTCGGTGCTCCAGTTCATCCCAAAGGTACTCCATGGGGTTGAGGTCTATTCAGGGATCAGTTCAGGACACTCGAGTTCTTCCACTCCAAACTTGGCAAACCATGTCCTCATGGAGCCCGGACAGGGACACTTTCATGCGAGAACATGTCTGGACCTCTTATTTCCAGTGACGTGACCTCGTCATGCTACATCATCCAAAGACCTACACATGGGAATGATGGTCGGGGGTGCACAAACCTTTGGCTATATGGTGTACCCTTATCGATATCATTTGGAGATTTTGATGTCCCAGTTAGTTATGTTAAAAGGACGTTCCAGAAACGTTGCAAATGATGCACAGATGTCCTGCGTACATGGATCGCGGATCATGGTGCGTTCACTAGACCATAAGTTAACATCTGTAGAACGTCTGTCCATCATTTGAGCCACCAGAGCGGCCTAATGTCACTGGGACATGTTTGCGTCAAGTCATTAGCGCTCAATGACACAAGGTCCATTGTGTTTTATGGCACCTCGTAATGCTTGGCTATTCGGAATGCTCCATTTCCACCACCAATCTACCAGTTTCTTGGCCGGTGAAATCAATTACCGTGAAATAAACCAGCTGGGTGGATCTCCAGAGGTTCAGAGCCATTAGCGTGAGGGGTATGGGGCGGGGTGATTTTGTCACCATGGTAAGAACGCAAACAGTTCAACTGGCACTTAAGAGCATCGAGAATTGGGAAGAGAATATCACGAGCTGGTCCGTAGAAGAAGGAAAGAAGGAAAAAAAACCCTAGTGTGTGTATGTGTGTGTCAAGAAAGTGGACCATTTTCTTTTGCTAATGCTAATTAAACTTCCAGGAAATCAATAAAAACTGATTTCTATTCCACCCTGGAACCAATCCAGTTGGAATTCCTGTGGGATTCGTAGTGACATTTTCCCATAAAGGTGAAAGGTCCTATAAAGTCGACACATTTTTGTTATTGAGAATCCACAAAGCCCTCCATCCTGAACAAATTCCCAACAAAGCCCCTCGGATTACTCTGGAGATGTGCAGGTGCTGTATTTACGCGCTGACGGATTTCAGACGTATTAATCCGAGACGCGTGTGATAACGTTTAAAAGTCCATTTTAAGCCTTCAGAGAAAAAAGTCATCATTGACCTTTTAAAGGGTTTTTTTTTTTGTTTTGTTTTTTTGCTAAAACTGATGGTGGAAGAGCAGAATTTCCAGCACTTTCTTCCTGCTTCGTGTGGGAATGAGAACTGGAACGTTTGCTTAACTTTTCAATCGTTTAATTTTTTTTCCATCTAAGATTAGAATCCAGCGTAACGTATTACAGAGAGCCGGCGGCTGTTTGTTGTCTGTTTGATGAGCTGTTCTAATCAGCCGACTTCAGAGAGGAGACGGCGAACACACAGGTTCAAATCGTTAACGTCGTTCCGGTGTAAGCGGCGCAGAGAACGCTGAGCGATGCAGCCGTTTTGAGGGAAGGACCGGGTTCCTGCGCGAGCTAAATGCAGGTGAGGAGGGCGAACATCTGTGTGCTGTGTCTCCAGACAAACCCGCTCCCTCCCCCACACACCTGCTCTTCGGCGAATAAAGCTGGGAGAGAGAGAGAGAGAGAGAGAGAGAGAGAAGAAAAGAAGGAGACTGGAAAGAGGCACACTGTGATTTTCATGATATAATGGATGTGACGTCTTTTCGCTCCAATCTTCTCCATTTTACTCCGTTGTTCAGGTGCAAAGATCCTCTCTTCTCTTCTCTCATTTACTCCTCTTCTCTTTTACTCCTCTTCTCCTCTTTTATTTCTCTTTTCTTATTTTCTCTTCTCTCATGTACTTCTCTTCTCTTTTCTTTTCTTCTTTTCTCTTTTCTTCTCTTCTCTTTTCTTCTATCATTTATTTACTCCTCTTCTCTTCTCTCATTTACTTCTTCTTTTCTTTTCTCTTCTCTTCTCTCATTTACTGCTCTTCTCTTCTCTTCTCTTCTCTTCTCTCATTTACTGCTCTTCTTTTCGATTCTCGTAATGTTATGAAAAAGGAAACAAAACCAAATCAAGCTGTGTTTTCATACGAAGTCAAAGAAACAGTAATTGTCTGCAATAGTTCATAAATATCGAAGCTTTTTTTCTGCTTGACCGACTTGAAAACATGTGAGATGTGTCAGTTTTTAGTCACCTTTCATCAACAAACCTCGCCTAGTATGAATAACCAGACAACAGCCTGTCGTCCACACCGCACCTGAAAGAAAGCCGTTTTTTATGCGATTAATTCGGCATGGTTCTGTTGTTTTTGGATGTTTACTGTGGAGATTAGCCGAGACCGAATTATGATAAGAAGCTTAATAAGTTAATAAGCCTCGTGCTCAGTGTTGGGCTCCGGATCCCGCCGTCACCGTGACCGAGATCAGGCACTTAATGAAGACGAATGAAATCAGCCGTCTGTTCTGATTCTGTCGTCCTTGTTAGGAGGCGACGGAAAAATCAGGGAGGCGAAACCCGTTCACACAAGTCACCATGTACTTGAGCGTCGTTCCCTTCGTTGCAAACTGTCAATTTGATCAACTCTGACAGAGGAAACTAGCAAATATTGTAAACACATCGCTGCTGTCAAGCATGTACAGATAATGGAAACTATTGAATAGATCTGCACAGCTGGTTTGAGCATTCTTTGTGTGTGTGTGTGTGTACACATCATAAAACTCACACTTGCATTATTATTCCACGCGCTCAGAGCAATAAAACTGCGGCAATAAACAGTTGAACATGATGGTGTCATTTATGGGAAAGCCCACAGCAGGCGTTCTTCTACCGTGTGCGGCGCTAACCGGAATAATGTCTCCGAACATTCCGGTGTAGCCAGAAACCCTGAGAGATGTCACTCCTTGGGCTGGAAAATCGACATGGTTCTGATTTGACATGGTGTGATTCACTGATATGAACTATTTTATGCGGGAAACCTACGCGTTTCTACGCATCTTTTGGAACGCGAGACTGAACAAAGCAATTCAAGTCATTTCTACGTGCAGACATGTTTATCCCACAGCACTGCTGAATTCTCCGTTCTGATTTGTCAGAAGGTGTCGATTAGCTTTCTGTCATAGGTTCTCAAATATGTCACGGAGGATGCTCTACAAAAACATTAAGAAACAAAGTTTAATCGTCTTGTATGATATGGGGAGGTTGGATATATGGATATGTCCAGTGATACTTCAGCTCACGAACCGAATCCGTTCCGAGACTCTGTTCGTGACCCGATTTGTTCGCGACCCGAATCAGCGTTTCCCATTGAAATGAATGTAAATACAGTGAATGTGTTTCAGCCTCAGAACATGTTTTTAAAGTGTATTATGGGTTTATGTGTGGCAATAAAACATAGAATAAAA
>JAQMCW010000016.1:14729803-14741825 GCA_030068335.1 Chrysichthys cranchii | reverse complement strand
TGAGTCTTTTTATAGCTCCCGCAATCAGTCCCAATCCGGTACACCTGTCGCCACCCATGTGACGCGCCGTGGCGTTGTGGAAAACCAGGAAGTAGTCTTTAGCGCACGAGTTGTCTGACATGCGCCGCTATTGGGCGTGCTCAGAACAGGTGCGCTGCATGCGTGCTCCACGCGGGCAAATTCATGACAGTTTTATGTATTTTTACTTTATATTTTGTATTATACTGTATTTTGTCATTTTTATATAAATATTTCTGGGTTGTGGAACAAATGATCTAAGTTTCCTTTATTTCTTATGGGGAAACCCGCTTTGATATACGAGTGCTTTGGATTACAGGCACGTCTCCAGAACGAATTATGCTCGCAAACCAAGGTTCCACTGTGTTTTATAATCCCGGGGAAATCTGCAAAAAAACTGATATTATAAATAAAAATCCGCGAATAGCCGGGGGCGCGAAACGTGAACCGTGATATAACGGTGGTATTTTAAATTCTTTCGACCGTTTACGAAAGTATTTTCATCTCATATGTAATGACGCCTTGGCCGTCTCGCAGGCGCCCACAACAAAAAAGAAATCACAAGGGATATTTTGTTCAAAGCTTCCAGGTACGACATGTAGATCAAGAAAACATCTGAAAGGGATTTCAGAGCGATCACGGTCAGTAAATTTGAGGAGGCTTTGCCGCAGACAGAGCTAGCAGGTAGCCGTCAAATGCTTTCAAAACAAAAACACCACACTGGATTCTGGGAAGGATCCTGTGAGCCGGCCCTTTAAGTCAATTTCCTGAAAGGAGCCCCGCATTTTTACGCAAATCACAGAGTCGTGTCTCTGAGGTTCCTGGTTCTGAATAGTGCTCAAGTCTGTAGTAGCATTTGAGGTCTAGATACAGTCGTCGGCAATTTCAGGGTTAAATCCTCAATGCGAGGAGTTCCACCTGAGAGACATGAATAATGTTTTTATTCCATATATGCATACGTACGGTCTATTGTGGCATAATGGTGCCTGATAGATTATGCTGGGTCTGAGCACACTTTCAGTTCCATGGCAACTTTTAAGCCAAAGGCAAGACAGGATGCAAATAAAACAATTTTTTAAAAAAAATGGAGGCAGAGAAATAATAAGTGCAGTTTATTACATGTTCAGTTAGAAATTTGGAGCAATTAGCGATGGCCAGTTTTACCTATGTTGACGTGCGCCTCCCAAAACCAGGTGTAAAGTAGTGCGTAAATAATGCGCCACTCTTTGTTTATTCCATCTATGATTAAAAAATTAGTCCATAATTACCAACACGAGCTAGCGCTTTAATTAGTGTCTCTGTGGAAGTTAATTGGCCAAATTCAGAAGTGAGGCTGAATACCTGGTCCCAGCATTTACACCTTAGAGACGCGAGTTGAGTTGATTATCAGTAATCAGGTTAATTACATGGCTTATTTTCAGGTAATGCAGGTGTCATTATTAACATTGAAACAAGCATCGAGTAAAACCAAAGCACTGTTCGGTTCTTGAGTCTGATGGGACAGGACGGGGTATAATATTCCATAACGGCAGCAAACCACAGGTTCCTTTCTCACGGTAACATCTCATTTACATGGACATCTATGAAGGATGCATGACATAATCAGAGTCTCATGAAAAACAGAATAAAAATGCTGCTATTTAACAAAGAAACTTGATATTTGGAGGCGTTTTGTAAGGAGATGTTTATTTAGACACTTTTGGAAGGAGTCTCCAGTGTCAGTACTTTGTCAGAGAGTCGGGGTTAAAGCTGTAACATGGCAAACTGTTTTTTTTTTTTGTTTTTTTGTAAAGGGTGGTAAAGGAATGACTGTTTATAGCTGAGGGCGGCACGGTGGTGTGGTGGTTAGCACTGTCGCCTCACAGCAAGAAGGTCCTGGGTTCGATCCTGGGCTCCTTTCTGTGTGCATGTTCTCCCCGTGTCTGCGTGGGTTTCCTCCGGGTACTCCGGTTTCCTCCCACAGTCCAAAGACATGCACAGAGGGGATTAGGCTAATTGGCGTCTCTAAATTGCCCATAGGTGTGAATGTGAGTGTGAACAGGATTAAGTGGCCGAAGACGAGATGAGTGTTATTAGCTGCTATAGCCTTAGTGATCATAGGAATTCCCTTATTTTGATTACCCTCCATTATTGCAACTATAAATGGATAAAAGTTGTTGCATAGGACAAATTACAGCGGTATAAGGTGAATAAAACACTTTGGGGCATGATATTTTGGGAACACAACCAGCTTTAGGGGAGTAACATTACGTCCACTTCACGTTGTTGATTATTTTCCTATTCCAGCAGACCTCCAGCAGATCTCATGGCTTTTTTTTTTTTTCCTTACTTAGTGTGTTACTATGTTAACATTCCCCATTTTAGACCAAATCTTCACATCACATCATGTTAATGTTAATGTTAACTGAAGGACTAATTAATGTTGAACAAAGTACGCCGAACGATTTTCCGCACCCAGATTAAAGCGAGTCATTTCCTTTGTGGACTCTTGATGGAAAATCCTTTAGTTTTCACCCAAGCGCTGTGCGAGTCAGACAGACCCCACCTCTGGGTCTCAGAGCTTTCTCCACCTTCTCATTTCCATGCGGTGATTCATGAGGGCCGAATCCGTGGCGCTCGGAATAATTCAACATGCTAACATATTGGTTTTATTTTCAGGCGCTTAAATATTTGATGGATTTCCTACAGGAAATGTAATTGATGACTGATGATTGATGACGGCTCGTTCGTTTGGATGATTTATTCACTACTGTTTGAGGTCAAGCATCGAGCTTGAGGGTCTGGGGTTAGATTGGGATTTGGGAAGCGTGAGAGTTTTACTTCTTTACTTCTGTCATGGAACTATGAACAGCCGAACACATTTGCACCTACTCCTACCTACCTCGAGTGAAAGAAAAAATTTGATAATCACCATGATGACGACTTTGATGAACATTTCCACCATATTACAGCATCTGAGCATGTTTCCTGTAGCTTTCCTTCAGTGTAACCCCTTGATCAAGCATGAAACAGTGGCTTTCTGACAGTCTTGATGTTTTGAAATCAGAATCTTTCTCTCAGAGGTTCAGCATTTGAATGACTGACCTACCAGTGGCTTATCACATTATACTAGAAAGGATGGAATCTCAAAGATCAGTTCTCAAAGAGTTGGAGTAGATTGAAGGACCTTCCTAGAACATTTAGCTAAGATTAAAGTTTGAGCTGCTAATAAGATCCCCCGATATGATATTTCTTGCACTGATCAAATATAAACTGACTTGGAGTTCATTTTTTTCCCTCTCTCCTCCGTTTAGCTGGACAACCCAGACGAGCAGGCCGCCCAGATCAGACGAGAACTTGACGGGCGCCTTCAGATGGCTGATCAGATAGCGAAAGTAAGTGCTGCTTCCTGAACAGTTCTACGCCGTGCAGTAGGAAAGTAGGAACCTGCTCTGTGTGATGCATGCTAGTGAGACGTGTAGGAAAGAAAAGATGTCCGTTGCGCGAAGATTTCTCACCAAATCCAAACATAGTTAACCAATACGAGACGATTCCTGGAAAGTTTTTCAGCCTTTCATGTCGGTTTGGAGGGAGATGAAGCAGAAACTAATCACAGTTGTCAGCCCGTGTGTACAATCCATAACAACCTTTAAAATCAGTATGCAGCGAGCATCAGCACGGAATACAGGCTGTATTTCACCTAATATCGATCTCCACCCACAAACGTTCCCACTACATACAAGCAACGAACATGAATAGGTTGTTTTTTTTTTTTTTTTTAATGACTGACGCAAAAAGCTGCTTGTGAATACAGATTTTCAATATCGCATCGTTTATAAATTTTATTTGGATGAAAGGCGTCGGAACATAGCAGCACATTGGTGTTTGGCCACGATATTACATTTGTGTCTGCACAAAGAGTCCCCATTATACACTATGTTTTTTTCACATTTGTCCATACTTCAGGGATTCTTTCTCAATTCTGACCTCCAGGCTGGGAAGTTCCCCAAGTTCGTGTCGAAGGACATGGAGGCGCTGTACATCGAGGAGCTGAAGTCGTCAGTGAACCTGCTTATGGCCAATCTGGAGAGCATGCCCGTGTCCAAAGGAGGAGAGTTCAAGCTGCAGAAACTGAAGAGAGGCCACAACACGTCGATCATCGACATGGGCCAGGAGGACGAGAACCAGCTCTCCAAGTCTGACGTGGTTCTTTCCTTTACGCTAGAGGTACCATTTCTGCTTTCACTTTATATCCTGTGAAGTGCACTTAGCTAGATACGTATTCTCAGACAAAGTAGCACTAAGTGACTGGGATGTATAAATAGCTTCATCTTCTTCTTCGTGTTATTGACGATCGAGTGAATTTTAAGAGGCCGCTGGGTTTCAGTGAAATATCCAATAGGGGTTAAGACGTAGGACTGTTGATTGGAAAGCCGTGAGTTCAAATCCCAAGACCGCCTCCGCTGGCCCCTTGAGCAAGCCCCTTAACCCTCATCTGCTCAGTCATATAAATGAGAAATATGTAAGTCGCCCTGGATAAGGGCGTCCGCCAAATGATGCTAATCATGTAATGTAATGTAATGTAACTACATCTCAAAAATCGCACAAAAAAACCCCTCTCAGACCCAAAAGATTCAGGCATGGGGAAAGGGAGACGTACATTTTTGTCAGCCTTTGTGTAGGAAGTATGGTCACTGTTGTGTACACGCATTTCTGATGTAAGAGCATTATCCAGACAATTAGCCCTCTTTATATGTCTGAGTCTTTGCAACGTAGCATCCAATAGAAATCATTGTGTACATCAGACACGCTGTCATCATGAACCGTTTGCATGTGTGGAAATGTATTCAATTTACTTCTGATTAGAAGAAGTGTGGTATTGGAGCATTGGGGCAGCATGGTTCCTGTCCCAGTGGGTCTCTACTAGTGCTTGTGCCACTAGTGCTATAGTAACTCTATGGAGCTGAAAGTGGCAGGAAGCACGCTGCCCCACAATGGCAAAACACCTAGAAAGGGGAACAAATTAACGGGACATCAGCTTTTAGCTTTTAAATAGCAAGATTTTAAAAATGACTGATGACTCTCGGAGGTAATTAGCATTTCAGTGGAATTTCAGATGCAGTCATGAGTGAGTATTGCATAAAGGTTCCCATTTATTAAATAGCTAGTATATATGGTGTGGCTTTGCCTTTTGCTAACACTTTACTTAATAACAATTTAATAATCTCCAAACCAGCTCTGCTTTACTGATACAACAGCGATTCGTTGTTAGCTTTTTAAGCCTCAAAATCCCAGAATGGCTTTTTTTTTGTTTTGCTCTAAATTGATTCCGTTTTGTAATCGCTTACAAACGGTCTAATCATGAAATGCCAACGATTGGGACGCACCTGTCGCTTCTCATCAAGTAGATGGGGGATTTCACAGAATTAGACTGATCTCATTATGTCGTATTGTAGTATTAAATATTCAATGGCGTGTTTTCGGCGTCCCTGGCGCATTTAGGAGCCGTCACTTTTAGTTTATCAGGCGCGAGGAGACGGAACAGTCTTTGAATTCGTAAGCTTGCGTAGGTGCGTATGGAGAACATTTGGTTGACTTTAACCAGCCCAGACAACCTCAGTACAACCTTTCAGAATCCATAACACACCAGCACCACTGAGACACCAGTGCGGTGAGCTAATCAATGCCCCGTATAGTATGTCCATTCGTCTTTGTTGAAAGCATTATTGAGTGCATATTCTCCGCCTCTCTCGGGCACCTGATTGAGTGCGATGAAGGGAATCAGCCGTGTGATAATTTATGTAGCAGACGGGGCGGGGTCGTCGCTCATCCGCCACATCTATCACGTAAACGGGAGGAAACGTTGCCTGAGTCCCTGAGGTGACATTTTGCATAGACCTTAAGCACATCCTTAACCTTTCTACTCTGGAACGATAATAAAATCAGAAAAGGGTAGTACAATGAGTTGTTCTAGAAAACACGTTTGAAATCCAGCCATCAAGATGTGAGTGAAGTGTCGAATTTCATGTTTAATTCAAGGGGTTTACCAAAAATGTTGCATTAACTGTTTAGGAATTACAGCCATTACAGGAATTACAGGAGGTAGGCCAATCATTGTTCAAGTCTGCAATCAAGAGACTCCTTCACGAACTTAAATACGGAGGGTTTACCTCGAGATGCAAGACGTACTGGTAACACTCAAGACCAGAAATGCCAGATTAGACTTTATGAGAATGCCTGCCCAGATCTGGGAGATTCTTTGGACAGATGAAATTAAGATTAACTCGCACCAGGATGATGGGAAGAATAGAATATGGGGAAGGTAAGGAAGGGCTCGTGATCCAAAACATACCACATCATATCATCTGTCTAACATGGTGGACATGGGTGGATGAATTCTGCACTGTACAGAACTATACTTTCTGCTCCGATTGGATGGTGCTTGATGCCACAGTACAGATGAATAATGACCCAAAACATACTGCGAAAGCAACTCAAGAGCTTCTTAAGGCAAAGAAATAGAATGTTCCTAAATGGCTGAGTCAGGTATTTCACAGTCGTTTGAGTGTGCTTTTCACTTACTGAAGACAAAACTGAAGGCAGAAAGACCCACAGACAAGCAGCAACTGAAGGCGGCTGTGGTAATGGCCTGGCAAGGCATCTCAAGGGAGGAAACTCAGCATTTGGTGATGTCCATGGGTTCCAGACTCCAGGCGGTCATTAACTACAAAGGATTTGCATCCAAGAGCCAGAGAAAATGAAGAGACTATGAAAATGGCTGTAATTCATAAATGCCAAAAGCAATATTTTTGTTAAATCAAAACTTAAATTGCAGCTGAAAGTATACACTTCAACCTTGATCTCATTTTAAAAACAACAACAACAACATTGTGCTGGTGTCCAGAGTCAAAATCCTGAATAGTGTTTCACTGTCCAAATACTTATGGACCTAACTGTTTGTATCTCGTTTTGTGACACGTATTTCACATTTGTCGTGATGTGAAATCAAAACGAATGTCACCTAGAAAGTGGTATACCCTCTGCTAAGTCTGAAAAATATTCTTTGTGGTTAGCCAAGTGTTTCTCAGCCTTAATTCGTTATAGTGAGTGATAGAATCTTCTAATTCTATACTCTTGATTGGACTCTCAGGTCGTGATCATGGAGGTTCAGGGTTTGAAGTCACTCGCTCCAAACCGCATCGTCTACTGCACCATGGAGGTGGAAGGAGGCCAGAAACTCCAGACTGACCAAGCCGAAGCCTCCAAACCCACGTGAGTGCTAAAAAGTTGGCTGAGGTTATGAATATATACACGCATCGGTTATGGTGTAAAGCTTAACTCTGTTGTTCCAATACATTTGCTTTGTGACTGAGGAGCCTTACAGTAATCTTCTTCTGGAATCGGATCATTTCAGGTAACCCACATGTCAAAGTTTTCCCATTTTCAGTGTCTGCCAAAAATATGAACTGGCCATTGCCGCCTAGCAATATTTTAAATATAGTTAATAGTACAGAATCTACTGTACTTTATCAACTGAATTTCAATTTTTATTGTTATTTCATATTAAATGGTACTACCAAAACAAATCCCGTCCAAACAGGGCTTATTCCGATTCGCCAAGGGGGTTATGTTTTCAGTGTTGACAGTAGGCAGGATTACACAAAAACTACCCCTCAGATATTTATAAAACTTGGTGGAAAGGTGTACCAGGGTCCAAGGAAGGACCCAATCGATTGAGAAGCAGATAAGACTTACGTGGTGGCTCAATGAATTTAGTTTCACTTTCAGTAATGTTACAAGACGGGGCATTTAGCCATGGTAGAGGTCTGCTCTCTCCGGGTGCCGTTCTAGCGTTACAGGATTTTTAGGTACGCTAGTGTGAGATGAAGTTGTATGTGTGTATAAGAACAACATAGCATGGCAAAGCAGATTAAATGTTAATCATGGCTGCGTCGATAAAGATGTTAATTCGTGTCTGTCATTTAGAAATCTTCTTAGTCCATATTTTGGTAACAGGACAGGACCAGGAGAGTTCATTTCATGTCCTAAGTGGGACAAATGATCCCCTGAATATCCATTAGCGCTGGAGTACATGTTGAATTATTGATTCAGCTTCTGTGATGTAAACTAGGCACCCTGCAGAGAGATTCGTATAGCTTTAAATGCGCACGCTTTGTTATTGTATGTACAGAGCACATATTTCCCAAAGTGCGTCCTGACAGTGAGCTGATCTTAAATCGAAAATTGTGTACGCGGGTCAGTCAGGATGCAGTAAAGATCAAGTGAGAACTAGCACTGAGCTCATTACCGGTATAGACTTACCTCACTTTACACACACACACACACACACACACACACACACACACACACACACACACACACACACACACACACCCCCAGCTACACATGTACACACACCATGCGGCTGAAGACAGCCACTGGGAGACATCTGTCTGATCAGACACCTATTGAGATTCTTCCTCATCGATCTCACCACCAGCACATCACCATAATCAAACACAGGATTATTAGTGTGTGTGTGTGTGTGTGCGCGTGTGAAGAAGACGAGAGGAAGGCGGATTAACATTGATGGCGATTGAAACAGAGCGCATGGAACATCCAGAAATCACAAAAGACACTTTAATAAAAGTTGTAGCTTGATCTTAAGAAAAATCGGAAAGAGCGAGAGGGTTGGATTTTATTCATGTTTTATGCAAATGATCTCAAATGCAGAAAAGAACCCAAAACAAAACGGTACACATTCTAAACTCTGTCTCTTTTAACTTTTAATAACTTTTAAAGCTCTTGTATAGCTTGAGTCATGCAAATTGTTAGAAATTTTGCTGAACAGTAATAATAATAATGATAATAATAGCGTGACTATTACTTGCCACACTGAATGGGATCCTCCTAAAATCTCTGCCGAATCCTATAACAGACTGGGTCATAACACGTGCTATCTGTGTCAGATTATACGATGACGATCCTCTAACGGTAGACCCGCGATTACAGACAGACACTGTGTTCTGCTTGCATGATTAATCAGAATGGTTTGGACTCGTGCAGGAAAATGAAACCTATAAATCTCAAGTGAGCTTGATGTCATAAGGATATTTTGTTTGCCATTAGCATGGTTCACATACATTTTTCCATTACTGTTATTTGTTGCTGTCCAACGAGATATGAATAAATCTGTGATGTCTCATGTCAAGCTATAAATATACTCTGTAGTGCACTGTGCAGGTTACATAGTACACTATACTCTGTGTGTGTGTGTGTGTGTGTGTGTGTGTGTGTGTGTGTGTGTTAGTGTTAGTATGTGTACAAGTGCATTGTTGTACTGCTATTCAAGTCCATCTGCATGCATTTAATGATGCAACGATATTTTAAACTCCTTGAACCCGACTTCCTTTGAGGATCTAGAGCGGCCGGCTGCATGCACGTCTGAGTGTGACTCGTAGATGAAATCATTTATCAGAACGAGTAAATTAATCTCACTGAGACAGAGCTCGTTAGTGGCTTTGAACTCTGATGCCGCCATTATTAATGTAAATGAAATTAATTATTGGTGGTAATGCCTTAATGATTCTGAACAGACGGACATCTTGGAGATATTTTCAGCGTTTTAAAGCCTGCCCCTGCTCTTTAGGCATCACTTAGCATAAGGGATCCTCAGCCGGCTGCTTAGATGAACTCGTGGCCATTATAAACATTAGTTTAATAGTTTGCTGTAGATGCTGTGTGTTTCTTTTCACTTTGACCGAAAATGATCAAAATGTGCGATTTGTTCAGGGGTGCCCAAACTTAGTTGCATACAACTGTATTCAACTGGTCCTCTGTAAAAAATCTTATCAAAGCATTTCATAGCGATGTTATTTGGTAAATTAAGATCCATTCTGCAGGTAGACCTCAGGCTAACTGACTTTTTGCATTAGCGTTTCTTGGACGAAAAGCAATTTCGGGAGAAAAAAACCCCAAAACAGTTTCTTCTGGAAATGTCATTGCATTCAGCACGAGCCGAAACAGAGCACTGACATTAAATCTGTTCGTAAGCTGCCATTTATTTAAATGTAAATCAAAAGGCGGAGGGAAAAAAAACACACCATGGTGTAAACAACCTGCAAGAACTCTGATATCACGGACAGACCGGTGGTGATTTAGTGCGCAGGTCAGTGGAGTGTTTAACCTGCTCTCAGAGTTATTCCAGGTTTTCTCTCTGCTTCAACTGGGTGCGCTCGCTATCAGCGCAGCGCAGACGTGTTAAATCTGTGCCAAGGTGCATTGAAGCCGGGCTCATGGCGACGCTTCCTTAGAGTATTGCTTCTTCAATACTTAAATTCTATTTGGGCCAAAGATGTCGTGAAAAAAAGCCAAATTATTTTTCTTTTTTAAACCATTTTCCAAAAGGAAGCTCAATGAGCTTGACTCAAGCATTTTACAGGGCTGAAGAAGTCTCTATAAATCAGATATACGCACATTATACTGAGAAAACTCAAACTTCATGAAAGGGCTTAAGTAAAATATGTATGATTAGCTAAAAGTAAGTAAATAATTAGTGTTAAACTGGTTTATGTTAAACTCATTAAAATGGAAATGCTTGCATGCTGTGGACTCCACAAACCCACTGAGCGACGCTTCTAAAAAAAAAACCCGCCTACGTCAACGGGACGATGTTTGCGGAGCTTTTTTAAACACCAGTCCAGCATCCAAATATGTACAACCAGTATGCATACTTATATGGGCTTTCATAACTTAACATAACTTTAAGCCTTGCATACATCGCATAATAATCAATCAATGAATTCGAGTCATGAATTATTGTGAATTACTATATCTACCTATGTATTATACAGTATATTGTATATGACTATAACACTATATATTAAGTGTTGTGTAAAGGGTTTCCTTTTCAATTCTGGCTCCTGGTTTCTTGCCTTCTTGTCTTATTTTGCTCATCAAGAGCCTGGATTTTCTGTAAAGATGCTTAAGGGCAGCACCTGCTATTTAAAGTGCACTAAAAAATACGGCACATTTGACCTGAAATTTAAACCGATCTTTATTTATGAGCAAAGTTGACTATTAAAACGACTTTAATCACAGTTTCTGCTCTGAAGCCAGCGGAGTTCTCATCCGCCTGCTTGTCCTATCTCATTACTGCAGCCGTAAAGTTGTAATTATGTAAAAATCAATGGATCCCCGTGGACCTGTTCACTATCAATACACTCAATTTTAGACTGAATCTCTAGACTGCCAAAAATGGCGGTTGTTCTCATTCTCTCTCATCCTCTCCTTCGCACTCGGGATAGCTTTAGGCAGAAGAATGTTAGTAACCCCAAGTGGCTTACTCTCTCGTACTAAATATATGAATAATTAAACACCACAAATAATTCAGGAAATGCAGCTAATAAGTAAACCTTGCCTGGATGTACCGGAGCCGAAGCTACTGATGGCTGTTCTTGACAGGATTGAAGTTTGGAGCCTGAATACCAGGCCACGAAACGTGTTCGGATAGGACACATATTAGTGCTGAGCGCATGACGCCTCATATTAATGGTGCTTGAAGCTAGCATTTGAGTAAAAAAAATTTAATCAGCATAGGCTGCTTTACAAAACTAGTCAAAAAACAGAATACTTTAAAAAGATAAGTTTTGACACTTAACAGAGTTTATGACGTTGTTAGCTGTGCAGGTAGATTTTGGTGGCTGGTCATATTAAGGTCTGATTTAGACATCCAATCTATGTACTGTTTATTTTCATATCAGTCGATAAATTAGTCACAAAGTTTAAAAAAAATGACACTAATTAGTACCTGAGTACAATGGAGCCTCAACTCACGAGCTTAATCCATTCCAAGACTCTGTTTGTGACAAGATTTGTTCGCAATTTTCCCATTGAAATAAATGTAAATCCAATGAATATGTTTCAGCCTCAAAACATGTTTTTAAAGTGTATTATGGATTTATGTGTGGCAATAAAACATAGAATAAAATTAAAATCACCTTAATTATAGAAAAATAAACCTAAA
>JAQMCW010000016.1:14668377-14704629 GCA_030068335.1 Chrysichthys cranchii | reverse complement strand
CCCAGAGGCCCCCACAGCAGCCGCAAGCACCACACAGCGTCATCCAGGACAACGCAAGAGACGCTGTATTTGTCCCACATCAAGTGACAAGAAAACCAAATTAGTTGTGCAACCAACGCCAACAGTAACGTTTTTGCCTCCAGCGTTGTGCCATATTATTTGGATTTTATAACACATTGTCATACCATATTATTTCAAAGAAAACAAAATATTGTAATAAAGTGGTGATATTCTGCACATATAGCATGTTTTTCACCATGGGGCTCAAACTGACCCCTTGGTACCAAGAACATGCCTTTTTTTCATGGTACCAGAGCAGGGTTAAACAAAATTGTTTTTTTTTTTTTTGCTCATATTTAATTTTGAAACCGAATTTGTGGTTGGATTTCTACACTTCTAGGTTCTAAATACTCATTATAATTCCTTAATGAATGATATAGCCATGTGTCATTTCATGGAAATGTATATTGAACACTGTAATGCAATATAATATTTGTAACATATTATGTATTATATATATTTATTTATTTGTGTACACACTTTAAATCTTGTTTTACTCCCCCCGTGTCTCACGCTCGCATTTCTCAAGGTACTGTTTTCCGTTTGGCCGGCCAGAAGGATCCCTGAAGGCGACGCTGTCGCTGCTGGAGAGGGTGCGTCGTCTACACAACCCACATCATTCAATGCTAAATCTGTTCATTAAAAATAATCACTCATTTACGGCAAACCCACACGTTCCATTCGCTGCAGTTGGTTAGTGTGTGTGTGCATGCGTGTGTGTTTCCAGGTGTTGATGAAGGACATTGTAACCCCGGTGCCCCAGGAGGAGGTGAAGGCCGTGATCAGGAAATGTCTGGAACAGGCGGCGCTGGTGAACTACCAGCGTTTGTCTGAATACGCCAAAGTGGAAGGTAAAATAAACACACACTAGTGACTGAATTCTTACCGCTAACAATGTTCATGTACTGGAGTCGGACATTAGGTGTGTTCTGTGCCCTTTGGGTGATCATGTGGCCCCTGGGTTATCCAATGAAGCTGATGACCGAATCAAGTTGTTCTCCGGTTGCAGTTTCACCCTTTAAGAACGAAGCAAGGAGGTTATATTCAGTGCAAGAAAACAGTTAAAATCCTTCAGTCATTAACAGTAAACCCATTTCTACCCACTGTAGATGATGTGCAAAAGTAAACACACGGGATAGTTACCTTACACAGCATAGTTTAGTAGACGGGATGTTGGATTTATTCATCAGAATATGATCGAGTTCTAAACACATGGCAACTTGACATGTCTTTGCGGATTATTTATTTGTTTTTTTTTTTTAAACTAACATGGTGATCTTCAGATACGACGGAGTATTAGGGGCACACGTGAAGAAAAAAAAATTGCCATGACGAGACTAAAGTCGACATTAATCTCGAAATGTCGAGAATCAAGTTGAAATCAAATGTCGACTTTAATCTTGACGTTCAAAACTAGTTCGGAGAGAGAGCAACAGCTCCACAGCTGCAGTCTCAGACACGCGCGCACACACCTGCAGGATCGAGCAACTTGACCAGTTGTCTTATTGTATTTTGCAGTACAACATATCCTTTCTGTATTGCACGCAGGTGTAAGCATCGATATCCTTGCATCTGCCCATTTCCAGCTATTTCAGTTTGCAAGAATGTGGCCACTTCTTCCAAGTTTGTCCGATTTCTCCTTCTGAACAAACAAAGTTTTTGGCACAACCTTTTCAGTGTCCTTACACTAATGATCACACTGTGCTTCTGCGCTAAAACAGCCAGGATTTCTTTATCGCTAAACCCGGTTCTGAAGTACAATTTGACCAAATCATCTACACGAGGCATGTCGAGTTGTCGGCCAAATGATCGGTCCAAGTTCAACTTTATTCTCGACATTTCGACTTTAATCTCGTCATGGCAAAAAAAAATTTTCTTCTTCATGTGTGGCCCTAATACTCCGTCGTACTTCAGAGGCTATTTAGAGTTGGGAAAAATGTTTGCGCAATTTAGAGGATGATTTAAAGGACCGGAGGTGAAATTTGATCATCCAAAAGACAAATCCAAACAGCACAAGGATATTGTTAAAAACAAACGGCAATTGCATGTGAGATTATTGATACATGTTCACTGCACAACAAAAAGGACCGTGAAAACATCTTGAACATAGTCATGCTAATCTAGTATTTCTTGATATAAGATCACAAATTTATTTCCTATAGTCTAATTTTGAGCTTAAAATTACTTAAAAAAAAAAAACCCAAAACAAAACAAAACTGAAGAACCGCATGTGGTAATTTCAACAGACATCCAAAATGCCCCCTCCATTGACGTTGATTTGCAACATATTGAAAGTCTTGTAGCACTCTGGGGATGAAATTTTGAATTTCCAGGTATTTCACTTAGTGCCGTGTAAAGGCTTAAACCTATCCGCAGGGAATTTAGCTAATTTCCACAGATGTTAAAGCTTGCACATGCTTAAAATTAGCAAGTTTTGGCTGATACAAGGCTGTGTCGAGCTTGAAATCAATAAAAATATGTCTAGAAAGAGGCTTAATCATTGAACATTTGATTCGTGTCACCTTAACTGACTGTATTGAAGATATTTTCACTTAAGCGGTCATGGGTCATGGTTTTTTTTTGTTGTTGTTGCAGTGATTTTATTGCTTCTTGAGGTAATTGAGAATTTATTTTTAAAAATTTTTTTTGCATTTTTTTTCCCCCAACGATAATTTGGATCCGCTCGCCCGCTCCTGAGTTGATCCTGTTGAAGGCAAAACATTTTAGTCCTGGACGCAGCCCGGTTTTGCCATCCAAGTGCTGACACTGACATGAAAGGATCTTGGAGAAGGGATTCAGTGGAAAAAGATTTCAAGAATATGGATAAAAGGATTTTTTTTTTAATTTACTAACTTATTTACTATTTTAGTTCATTTAATAACGTTCACCATGGCTTGTTTTATAAACCATGCTGAGTGATTCTTTCCCGGTCTGCACGTGTTGTCTTCTCTTCGGTGCTGCGTAAATTATACCCAAGTTGTACTGTAAGTAAAAATGCATTCAATCTCCCCTTTCTGAGGTCCTTCCTCCCTGCCTACCGTCAGCATTTCACCCCTTTCCTCTGCCAGCTTCCAGACGGCCGGAAGATGTTAAAAACTCCCCAAAAACGCACAAAAACGGTTGTTGTTTTCCTCCTCCAGCTAACACCTGCTAATTAACCCTGCTCTTCCTTAACCTGGGTATTTATATCCTATCATTACCAGTTTCTCTCCTCCCACTCCCTCTCTCGCTCTCTCTCTGTCTTTTACTATATCTATTCCTTTTCTCTTTTTCCTTTCCTGGGTTTCCCTCTGGCTTTGCTGCTCATTTCAGACTCTTCTTTAGAAAAATCTCAGTTCGTCAAAGTGCTTCTCGTCATGTTTTCTTTCACAGACACAGAAAAATCAACTACGTCCTAAAATGACGACGAAGCACAAGTTCAGTTTTTCCGCTGGTTGATGTCTGTAGTTTCACGGTTTCATACTTGCAATCAGCTCCATAACAAGGCTTGCAGATGTTTCAAGTAATGTCCATCATGGTCCACGTCTATTAAGAAACAGCAGGAGCTACAGGAGATACTTCAGGTAGAGGAGCTTTAAGAAATCAGCTCCTGAGGCACTGAGTGTTGCAGCCTTCTTTGGTGTGATGAAGTTGGCTCGAGTAATGGTTAAACCCAGCTACACGCTACAGTTGTTAAAATCCAGGGTGCCTTAATGACTCAGCGCTCAAGGAGTGTGTGATCACCTTTGTTTAAAGAATCCAGCCCATCACTTCCTTTTCCCCAGAATTCCACTCACCCGCTCAACTCAAATGCTGCGTTCGAATCGTTTCAAACGTTGCTGACTGTCAAGTGGAAGAACCCCCCCCCCAAAGTTCACCAAGGTTCAGGTACACGTAATGTTGCCTTAGTAAATTTTCCATCAATTCTGAGGAAAATGACAACCTTCTCAATGAATTCATCTCATTTCCACAATCTCACAAAGGCTTTTGGTGATGTTCCTAGCGCAACTGTAGACAACTCTATGCTCGAGAGAAGGACATCATGTCAAAAACCCAAATCCATCAGTACCGTTTGAACGCACCAAAGGTTTCTGCTCGCTGTGGGTGGAAAATGACTGTCTGTTTGGAGCTACACTCGGAAACATGGGTTCCTCAAGAGATCTTCGTTGGGAAGGATTCTTAAATAGGTTTCATGTGGAACCTTTTGTGAAAAAGTGCTAAAGCTGAAGAACCTAGGATGCTTTCACATATACAGCGTTTAATCACATTAGTGTGGTCCACTCGCTGGGAGAAAATTGATTTGACTCCAAATCGACTCGAGTGAAGGAAGTGAATCAAACATAGCACGTGATTTGAGTTGAAGGAGTTTTTCAACTCCTGAGCCGTGTGCTCCATTTTGATTTCTATACGCACTTGGTGAAGCTCTGATCACCTTTTTATTTTTATTTTTTATTTTTATTTTTTTTGGTTTGTTCAAAACAGCAAACCAACCAAAAGTATCAAATTTCACTCTGAGTCCGATTCACCAAGGTGTAAAAGCATCTTTAGATTGCAGGATCAGCTCCAAATTCCCAAAGCAGTTCTCCCAAGTATGAATAAGAGCCCGAGTTAGCATGACTGGATTTGCAGAAGACCTCCTGCTAACTTCTGGGTTTCGTTATCATTCTGCGGAAGCTGAAGTATTCCTTTAAACCAGCGTCAAATGAAAAAGATCCCAATTTCTACCCACACCAAAAATCACCACTCAGACCTTCCTGAAATCCCTTAGAGCCTCTAGCACACATGCATGGAGAATTCCTCTCCCACTCTCTCTCTCTCTCTCTCTCTCTTTCTGTCTGTCTGCCTTTCCTCTGACCCCTGCTCTTGCATGCCCGGTCCTCTTTTGTAGGGAAAAAGAGAGAAATGTATGAGCATCCTGTCTACTGCTTGGCGTCACAAGTGATGGATTTAACCATTCGTGAGTACCTGCCCTCCATCCTCCACAAGTCCATACCTTTTCTCCCGCCTTTCTTCATCACTGTCAGCACCTCACCTGGCTTTTCCGCGCTCCATCCCTCTGACCAGTAACATCCTGTCACTCTTTTTGCTTGCCTTTTTTTTTTAAAGAAAAAAAAAAAACCCCACAAACTCTTCTCGTCCGGCTGAGTCGACCGTCAGATATTCAGCCAGTCAGTCCGTCCGCCTCCATCAGCCTCCCATGTTTGTTTGGAGCTTCAGGCGCTATATCTGTTAGCTTTTTTTTCTTCTTCTTTGGTTCCTCTTGCTGACTCGTGCGATTCCTGTCTGTTGCGATTTGAATGCATTTTTACTTTTGCTTATGTTTGACTTCCCTCTTTCGCACCTCAGCCATGTCACGAGCTTTCTCGACAGAGGTCAGGTACTGTATGAAACCTGCATACGGGTGGCTCTGGGGACTGACCTAGAAGAACTCAAAGATCTAGGGAGGGTTTAATTTATTTATTTGTATATAACTATATGTCCGGTCTGTCTGTGTTCAAATCATGACTACGGTTGTGTTTTGTTTGCTTTGTTTTGGGTTTTTTTTGTCTTCACGGTCTAGCGTTTGATATCACTGTCTGTCTCACATCAGTGCGATAATGTCGTTAAGGGTTAATGTTTTTTTAAATCCTCACCTCTGAAAACGCACCAAGGGTCAAGTTTTGTCTGCAGGCGACTTTCTACTCTTTCTCCATCATTCTGTCTGTCCTCTCTTGCTGTCTGTCTCTCTTATCCTCCGATTTAAGCCTCAGAAAATGGAACGGCAGCTGACATTCTCTCTTTTCCTTCTCCTACCCTTTTCCTCCCCTCCTTCTCTCTTTTATTCTCTTTGTCCTCTAGTTGAGAAATCTCAGAAGGATCAGAAGGATCCAGGTGAACCCTTTTGTTTGACTAATTACTTAAAGAAAACAAAAAAAAAAGAGCATTCCCTGTTCAGACTTGGACATAACCACCTCACAGCGTTGCTCGAGCACTGCCTGAAAAAGCCACAGCAATGCTGCGATGCGGTTATGCTGACCTCCATCCCCCAGTTCCCCCATCTCGAAATGCTTACGGCTAAAAATAATCAAGCTAAAAGGACCAGAGTACAATCATATCTGCAGAGAGGGAATGGCTCTGTATTCCTATGACTACTGTTTCATCCCTTTAACTCTAACATGCACAGCCCTGTAATGAAAACGTAGCTATTAGACTGTAGATGACACTAGTGCTACAGTGCTGTAAAGGAAAGTATTAACCCCCCCCCAGCTTAGTTTTCCTTCCTAGTTCTCATTTGTTGCACGTGATGGTTTCACCACTCAAACCAAGCAACATGTAATATTAGACAAAGGAAACCTTATTTGGTGAGACTGGAACATAATCACTTGTGTTCCCTTTGTCTAAAATGAATTTAGCAAAAATGAACAATTTGGCAAAAACAGTGCAAAGCAGTTTAAGGCGGCTTGAGGGGCGGGGTGAATACTTGTTCACAGCATTGTATTGTATACAAAGTAAAACCAGGCTGTAACAATTTAATTCTACATCAAACCTGTAGAATTAAATCAGGTCTCCAATGCATTCCCTGAAAAAAGAAAAAGAAAAAAAACCCAACCAAACGAAAAAAACAAACAAACAAAAAAGATGCCTTTGCGTAATCTGCAAATCGGGTCATTTTACATATTGCTCACTTCATGCTAGAAGAAGATCTGGCAGAGTCGATCTTCATCACCACCCCTGTCTGTTGTGTGTGAAATACCTGATTTGGCACAGCAAGGCATTTCTTCTGCAGTAGGCTGGAAGGTGTTTTGTACTATGAGTCTCGCTTTCGATTTAACCCTTTAAACCTGTTTGATCTGATTGGGTTCTGTTTCCGAGGCCGGGTGGTCGGTTAAAGGGTTAACTGGAAAGTCGGCAGTGTGTGAAGTGTATTCTGTGATGGAGACTCATTGGCTGAGAAGAGTGAGGATGTTATCTTACAAATCGCACCTTAACAGAGACGCTGAAAGAAATGATGTCCAATTGGCGTTCGGTTTCGTTTCACTCGAGCACAACCGGATGATAAAAGAGTGGGATGCATAAATATACACTCACCAGCCAGTTTCATAGGAGCCCCCAGGTAATCCAGCGGTGTGGTGCGTAAAACTCTACGGATACACATCAGTTAACACTCGTGTCAAAACTCAGAACAGGGGGAAATGTGATTTTAGTGACTAGATTGGTTGGTTTGAGTATTGGCTTTTCAGTCTTTGCACAGAATGGTGTGACAAACAAACAAACAAACAAACAAACAAACAAACCCCATCACACTGGTTCAAACAGACAGTGAGGCTCCGGCACTAATAAGACTAATAAGAACATTTTACAACCCTGTTAAGCTGAAAAGCATCTCAGCACGTCGATCCTTGAGGCAAATGGGCTACAGCAGCAGAAGGCCACTTTGGGTTTCACGCCTGTCCATCAAGAACAGGATTTCGAGGCTACAGAGGGTAACGCGCCGGGCGATGCTTCCGAGATACTCAAACCCGACACCAGAAAGTAACCGAGATCACGTTTCTCCTGTGCCGGTGTTCCTATTAAAGTGGCCGGTGCGTGTATATACCCCGTTGGCTTTCCAGGATCGCTCTTCTCAGTCAATACCCTGGTCTTACGATCATATTAACTACCAGTCATTAACCTCAGTGTTCATTGACGTCTGTTTACTTTGCAACACCATCTCCATGACGTTGGATCTCATTAGATGGAACATTCCCATCAAGCTCTGTGTCTTATGTGGAACTATTCTGCTGAAGGGAAAACAAACCAGGAATCAGGGGACGTTGATGTTAACATGAACATTCCCCGACTTGATTTCATTTTAGAAGTGAAAACCGAAGGACTGGTTATTAGAGAGGAACAGAGTCGAGGGATTAGCGAACGCAGCTTCCTGCACGTGCTGGGCATTCTGCATGCTAACTGTAACATACGTTTTGTTTTGGAAGTTTTCTCTGTTTTAATTTGACTCATTACACTTGCATACTTCTCACTGACTAAATCTGGTCGCTTTGTGAAAAGAGCAAAGAATAAAACGCTGTAAAGAGCATTTGAGTTTAGATTTGCAGCTTGTAAAATAAGTCTGGGTAATAAAATCTGCATAAATTATGTAAAAATACATTTTTCCCCCTTTTCTTTTTAAAGATTTTTCTTTTTACTCAATATTGCATGTATTTATTACATTTTTGTCTTTTAGATATTTTAGACCTAAACTATATATATATATATATATATATTTTTTTTTAATCTGCTATAAAATGTTTTCATTAATTTGGGATTTTGTGTAGAAAGTTTGAAAGGGTTGACAGCTGCATGTCTTTTAGAGAATCGTCGGAATTTTAAAGAAGTGTCAATTGTGAAAATTCTCCTTTTCTGTTTTTATATAGTTTCAAGCGCACTATAGCTGCAGTTAAGTAAGAGTAGCCAGAAGGAAAGTTTTAGCCCTGTGTGTGTGTGTGTGTGTGTGTGCATCTAGTTAACAGTTAATAGTTTTGCCCTTGTGCCTCAGAGAATGTAGGCCGCTTAGTTACGCCTGCCAAAAAACTGGAAGACACCCTCCGCCTGGCCGAGCTGGTCATCGAGGTGCTGCAGCAGAACGAGGAGCATCACGCTGAGGTGAGCGAGTGCCTCCTGTGCATTCATACCCTACAAAAGAACAATATACATAGTCAGAAGAGTACAGATAACTGACACGGAATTAAAGATGATTCTCTAGCTAGGTTAGCCACTGTTAACACCACCAGTTAGCAAAACCACGCATTACATGTTTTTTTGCTCATACAAACACCGTAGCAACATGTCCACAGGTAGAACTTGGACAGTACTGTGCGCACAACCCACCTAACGAGACACCAATAAGACAGAAGTGCTAATAAGCAGTATAGTACTGCAGCTTCCACCTGCTGATGTGCGCAGCAGCCATCTTGGATTTTCAAATCGGGGTTGGTGAGGTGCCTCCGACTTTCCGAGTTGGAAATCAGACTATAGGGGACATTCTAGTTGACATTTCCAGCTGGGAACTCGGAAACCCCGACATCCCAGCGCAGATGGAACGCAGCACTATTCCTAATCTTTCACGCTGACTAACGTTATACATAACAGCATGACCATTTAATCTAGCTGAACGCCAATAGCTAATTGTCTCAATTATAAAGAGTCACATAGCAACACCGTCACATCTGTTAAAGATCCCTGATGCTTTTGGATGAAATGAAGAAAATGTTTTTTCCTTCAAAATGTAATTACGAAAATTACGAACTTTTTTATTATTCTTTACGAACATGTACAGAATATGCTCAGTGCAGAGTTATTCGTCCAGTCTGTGTCCTTTATTTATTCTGTCCTTCAGTACAGGAAATTCAGTACAGGATATTTGACGGCAAGAGCAGTCACTGGCTTTGCTGAATTTAAAAACAAACAAACAAAAATAAATAAATAAATAAAAACCTCCATTGTTCAAGAAAATGCCCTTTATCTAGAGTTCCTGAGTTCCTGAAAAGGTTCCTGGTTCCCCCACTAGGTAAATATCCTTCAACGCAAGAGACATTCGAGACTCATCAATGAATTTAAGTTTGATTTGCAGAGCTGCTGACTTGATACTGAACATGATTTGTTGTTTAATATTCACCAAATGCAAACTGATTTCCCAAACAGACGCCAAGTTTGCGTAACTCTGGTACGTTTTTAATTGATCAACACCATAACCCACAACTGCATGCTTCCCGCGGGCGCAAATCAGTCCGACTCGGAGCGTTCCTGAAGGTCCACATCACTATACCGTGCTGTTAATGATTCACTTATGAACTTTCTAAAGTGTTGTGAAACTTCAGGACTTTGGCCCGACTAAAATATGGCCAGGTAGCGCATTTATTGATACCATCCAGAACCATTCACCAATCCTCACACATCATGGTCCAATGATCCAAGCCATCTTATTATTTCTTATGATTTCCTTTTCTCAAAAATGGATTGAGCAACAGTGTATGCTTACTGAAATCTTAACAAGTAAGTAATAATAACCATCACCGAGCTTTGGGACAGACTGCAGGTCTGATACGATGCTCCAGAAGGAAAAGCATGTTCTCCTGCCATTTTTGAGCTCTGGATGCATGAATAAAATGCAATGAGAAACTACTTTTGGTGTAACATCAGAAACATCAGAAGGGCATCATTGATCTTTTCCACTCGTGGGAAAATTTGTGCTCTCATTCTTGCTTTTAGGGGTGGGACGGTATGTCAGATTGATAGCATGCACTCTTGGGGGGGAAAAAACAACCACCAAACAAATACGAGTTTTTAGGGTGGATACATGTTCAAGCTTAATGAAAGGAACCTCTTGTGAAAGATAAAGTGAAGAACTGAGAGTTCAAGATTTGACCCCCCCCACCAAGAGTGACCACACTAAAGGAAATATATATACTGTTAATGTTTAACAGCAGCACAAATAATGACATTGCTCGTTTGTGTTGATTTGCAAATTTTTTTTTTTATTTAAAATTTACATGGTTTTCATTTTATTGGTTTGTTTCAAGCGGATTGGTTCAGTTTTCATTTATTTATTTATTTATTTATTCATTTACATTTTTCTGTTAAGTGGTTAATTTCTTCGTTTTAATGTTCTTCGTTTTCATTACTTCTTTTCTTTTCAGTTATTATTAATTTGTTCCATTTTTTTTTTTTGTTTTTTTGTTTTTAACAAACTCCTATATGAGACAAAGATAAATTGGATACGTCACTAAAGGATATTTTGATAAACTAAACTAAATTTTAAAAATGACTAATCAAATAGCTAAGCATTCATTAACACTAAAAGACTAACCCCTAACGATGGGCTTTCATACTGTTTCACCCCTAATAGCTTTAATCCTCATTATTCCTGAAAGCTGCCTTTATTGGGAGAAGAAAAAAAAAAGATGATCTTTGCACTTAAAGCCCAAACATGATTGTTAGCTTGTCATGAATTACAGAGACGATCAGTAACCTTAATTGTCTTCTCTCGCTGTTTGCCGGGTTGCCTGGACACTTGCGAAAGGGTAAAGAGGTATGTTAAAAGGTCTGAGAAGAGCCCCTATGACCCCTTCAAACCTCCTCTCCTCACCCATCTCCTCCTTCTGCATGCCCGGTACTTCCTTAGCCCTGGACGAAGGGTTTATCTTCACCCCCCCTACCCCTCTCTCCCCAACCCCACTTTCTTCTTACTAGAAGTAACTCCTGCTGTATTCTGGGACATTAACCAAACTGCTTGCGTGGGCACGAGTGCCAGACGGACGGCCGCTTCGGCTGCCCTGAAGCGGCTTCTGAGGAGCCCTCTGAAAATGAAACCGAGCTCATTTTCACAGACGTCGTCTTGCACAACCCTAACAGTGCCCCTCCCCCTTCCCTTTTTTTGCTCCGGACAGTAAAATTGCAAGTGTTGCATTCTCGTCCTCAATTCTAGCACCTGAAAATCATTTCAATCGGATCCTATAGGAGGGAAATCAACACTGCAGATTTTACCGTGTTCTTCTGCTCCAACCTGGTGCAGCCCATCACCATGATGAACCATGTAGCAGTACTAACTCTCGATTGAATTTCATTTACTGAGCACCAGGTGAACAGCAGAGCCCACTCACGCTGGTGTGCTGGTGTTGAATTTTTGTTTTTTTCTTGCAAAGCATCTTGAAGGAGCGCTGTGTAGATGACCCCTTACATAACCCTTCCATTCCTCCGACATGTTTGTTTTGCAAGACGTGCAAGACATGTCGTGACGGCAGAGCATTCTTATCAGCAGCAGAGCACGGTCTCGGTTACGTTTCGACCAACCCACCTAGTGCAAATGACTTTGAACGTCATTATTTTCCATGTAAGCTACGATTCTGAACATCCTGGAGCTGAAGACTGACTCTGCTGCATGATGGGAATTTTTCTGAACCGGAGGCCACTTCCGGGGTGCATGCACATATACACATTCACATCGACGAAGTGTGCACAGAAGTGTCATAGCATTTCACCGTTGTCTCCTACTCTGCAGAAGCATGCGAGGTGTGTTTAAGCCGTTGATATGTTTACCTCCAAAGGAGACATTTCTACACATTCCTCACTCTTGTGAGATCTCTCTCTCTGTCTCTCGGGGCCAAGAGAAGAGAGAGAGTGTGTGTGTGTGTGTGTGTGTGTGTGTGTGTGTGTGTGTGTGTGTGTGTGTGAGAATGCCTGAAGCCATGATTGCCTGTGTTATAGCTGTGTCAAAGCTGTCACAGGTCTACAGGGATTAATAAAATATGGCTTCTACAAAGTGAGACATAGAGGCTGTTTATAGATCTTTGGAAACTGATGGAACTGATTAGTTTGTTATAAGAACACCAATCTGTGATACCGATTATCATCCTATAACAGAGCATCACCAAGTGTTTTATTACTTATTAAATGCCTGTCAGTCATACATACACCATCATATATTATCCGCTTTGCAGGCGTTTGCGTGGTGGTCTGACCTCATGGTGGAACATGCAGAGACGTTTCTGTCCCTCTACGCTGTGGACATGGATGCAGCGCTGGAGGTTCAACCTCCGGACAGTTGGGACAGCTTTCCTCTCTTCCAGCTGCTCAACGACCATCTGCGGCTCGACTGTAAGAACTCTAAACTACTCTAAACCATTCTAGCTCCGGTTTAAGGTGTGCTGATGGGTACAGCGAACTTAAGATGGAGACAGGATACAACTGAGCTGTAGCCCAATGTTTTACTCACTGAGCTACCATGCACCATAACAACAGTAATGGATTTATTGTCGTTCTGTGGGATGTTCAGGGTTTATTAGTTTTGTTATCCAGATTGATTGCTTTATATTCTACTTGGATAGCTCGTTGGTCTTGCACTCTAGGAACTTGCAGGTGTATATACAAGGGAGAATCATAAAGTAAAAGCAATTTTTAAATTACACAATAACCCAGAGAGCGAAAGACACAGCATGGAGTGGAGACATCCAGCTTCTCCAGCGAAGAAGAAATTCAAAAGTCACTGCTCCCCCAAGAAAATCATGTTAAATGTTCTTTTGGGATATGAAGGTTCCTATTCTGGCACGTTTCCAAGTGCGTGGGCAAACAGTGAACACTGCAGATTCCTGTACATTGCTGCGAAATAATCTTAAACCTGAAATTCACAGCAAAAGAAAAGGAATGCTGTCCAAAACAGTCTCGCTGCACCATGACAATGCACGTCCTCATACAGCAAAAGAGACAGTAGAGACAGTGCAACGGCTCGGGTTCCGATGTCTTCCACGTCCCCCTTCCAGTTCAGATCTGGTGCCGAGCCATTATCACATCTTCGGTCCACTGAAGAAGGTGCTGATGACGTAAAAGAAGAGGTGGCTGGCTTCGGGAGCAGCCGAAAAACATCATCTCTGCAGGAATATAGAAGCTAAATACAAATACGATATATGATACAAATGCATCGTCTTGTATATGGAAAAATGATGTGCTCAATTTCTCACAGTTACTTCTATTACAACTGTTAAATGCACTTTGCCTTTACATTTTGATTCTCCCTCATATATTGAGCTCACATCACACTGGGCAAGATCTCAGCACTACCAATTTAAACAACTTTTGTGAATTATAATGGAACTGGTTAAATCAGAACCAACACTTCTGCACTGTTTTATATCGAGGGGGATGAGAACTTATGCAAGCGCAAGATTTCCATTGATTATTTTTAAAGAATTTTGCTCGCCGTGTTGATTTTTCCACCCGCTTCATCATTATGGATGCTTTTGTATAGATTCATGCCATACAATCCCAGTCAAGTGCAGTGCAGCTCCATGCTAGAAAAAGGACAAGCTCACGGGGGGGATGATCATGCAGTAACAAACTTTGCATGTATTTTGAAGCTATTTTGCAAACTACGTTTATTTTTCCACCCACTTCATACTACAAAATGGAAACCTTCCAGGGGGGTGGATACTTATGCAACACATAAGAGCCAGTGATGAACTATCAAATTAAAAATGAAACGCCAAATGGACTGGTTAACTCCATCGTGCGTGGTGTTAATAATAGCTCCTACATTTAATGGTGGCCGTGGCGCAGGAGAGCACGGACGCCTGGAGGCCATCTTACATCACTAATGAACTAGAGTGAACAGGGAGCTGTCCGTGGTGCTGAGCATGGCCGCTTCACCCGCTGTAGCGCGCTAATTATAATGCCTGCATTTTTGCACAGCTTGACAGGTAGTTGTCTGGAAACGCATTTCCAATACGGAATGTGGCGTGTGAAAGAGAGAAAGAGGCTCATTTTTCGTTCATTTTCTAAATAAAATTCAATAGTTGCATCAACAGGCAACTACGTTGGTAATGTACTGCGATCACGTATCAAAGGGAAAAAAAAAATAGCAGATGTCGTGCAATGTTACATCTAGGATAAAAGCAACCAATGCAGTTCAATTTAATGATATGCACCACTTTACGTAAGGGCTTTAGTGTTCATAGGGCTCCATGACACCTATATACACCCCTTTAACTGCCATTCACCTGCATAATCATTGACAAAAGCTTTGTGTTTTTTGCTTTTTGACGTTGACAGAGTGCAGTGTGCCGTTCTGGGTTGACAAACATTATAAAACTTTGTGGGAAATGTTTGTCAAACTGATGAAAGCTCAGCAAAATTTGGCTCCTTAAACTTGTCATCCAGCACCAGCAAACACTAATTCCTTTTCTTTCTTCTTCCTTGACTTCCTTTCCTCGTCTTCATCTTCCTTATGGAGCTTCCTTCCCTATTCATGCTGCCCCTTGTAAAAACGCAAAATGCGAAAGGCGCTCTCTAGAAGTTTGTCTGTTCTGGGCTACTCCAGCGGCGCAAGGCGGCGGCTCTCTAGAGGCGGACCGGCTCCCTGTCTAGATACAAGTGGGTCATTCTAAGCTCATGAAAACACAATGATTCGTATTTACGGGTAATTACACACTAATGAAAACACATTGATATATTCCACTTCTGCTACCAGATCCCACCAAATCCTGCAGAGTGGACCTTTAAAGGTTTACATAGGCTTAAGTTACATATAAAGAGAGTAGTCATGTAGGTGCCATGACACGACAAAGTATTATTTATATAAAGTGTTACGACTGAAATACGTTATTCAGTACATATAGCCAGAAAAGCAAAGATGCGCATTCTCTACCTCAGCATTTACCGCATGTAGAAGGCCACCGCGCTTTGCCTGTAGCGCTCTCGCCTCAGCTTATGTGCCACCAGGCAGGCGCGGGAACAAGACGCCGTTCAAGCTGCTAATGAGGACTAAAACAGAGCATCCTGGCTGTATGCTTGCGGACACACGGCCAAGTGGACAACCGCTGCAGCTCAAGCGGCTAATTGGAAGAGAGCGATCGGGGGAAGCAAACAAACACGGCACCTACTGTGCATGATCGACCTTGAGTCAAACAAGAACGAGAGAGCAAGCCAGAGACAGGGAGAGAGAAAGTTAGTACTTGGTTTGTGGGGTTTCATCATCAAAACATCATGGGAGACATTTAGGGTTTTTTTTTTTTTCAGAATTATTTTAAATCCAGTTAAAACAGAAAATATATTGGATTATTAATACGGTAATCTCTGCCCTACAGATAACCTGTGTAACGGGAAATTCCACAAGCACCTGCAGGATCTCTACGCACCTCTAGTGGTGAGATACGTGGACCTGATGGAGTCCTCCATCGCACAGTCTATACACCGGGGCTTCGAGCGCGAGTCCTGGGAGCCTGTAAAGTAAGAAGCCCTCCTCTGTTTATACTCGTGATCTCATTTCCCCAGAACTCCTAATAAACGATAAATCCACTGGTCGAACCCGATATCTCAGTAATGCATTTCTTCTTTATACTCTTGAGTAATATGTTCGATGTTGAATGGAGCACTCTTTTTCCTCTCTCTCACACTTTATCACATCCTCACACTTGCTGGAAACCTGTTTAAAGTCTCTTTTATGCTTTTTTTTTTTCCCCTCAAATCATCATATCAGTCTTAACGTGCTCTTTTACACTCTTGTTCTCATTTCCTGTGTGTTTCTGGATCTGATTTTTTTTTTTTTTTTGACACAAAGTCACACTGTGCGATTTCATCTCACTTCACACTGTGTGAAGTGTGACTGCTTCTTTTGTTTATTTTTTTCATCCACAACATTCTTTCTTGTCTGTCTGTCTGTCTGTCTTTATCACAGGAGTTTAACAAGTAATCTGCCCAATGTCAGCCTTCCAATTGTGAACCTCCAAATGCCCAAAGTTCCAAATCTGCCGGTGTCAGTTAATCTGCCACCAGTGCAAATACCTCTCTTTTCCACTCCCAGCTGGATGACGGCCATATCGGACGCAGCGTGTGTAACCAGGGTTTTTGATTCCTGCAGACGTGGCCTTGGGATAACAGCAATAATGTTTCGATCAAAAGGAGAGGATTTACAAATGACAGGCATTAAAATTCACTTTGTTTAATAAAACTGCATTAATTCATAGATTAAATGCCTGTTTAATCATTTGATATTGATGTTTATGCCAAGGCCACAGCATGGGAACTTAGCTTTAGTGCTATTGAGTGGCTAAGTATTTACCTTCATTTCCTGCTCCAAGCATGCAAAAGATAAAAAAATTTTTTTTTTTTTTTTTAAAAGAAAAGTTATATAAGTTGTGTGTGTTTTTTTTGTACACTCCACTACACTTCCCTTTTCCTTCACTTGTAGCTTATAGACTGTGAACTCCTTTCTGATCGTTTGCTGGGTTTTGGGCTTCACTGTGTAGCACAGACCATGAACATACTAAAGGGGTTCCACAGGGTTCTATTAGTGGTCTACTCTGGTGTTTTGGTTCAGCACATAAACGGGACATATCATCCAGTTCAACAGTCTGTAGGTAGCTTGAATGTCGTAGAATGTCCACACCTACATCGTAGCAGCGACAGATAACCAGTTGTTCACTCAGACTTCAGTCTTCAATAGTGCTGTGATGTGTGCTATCCTCCTAAGCTAATTTGCATCACTTATCAAGCTGGATGCAAACAGATTTACTCATAAGTCACTGAAAAGCATTGGTAACCTATTCATGCTCCTGAGCTTGTGGGAAATTACGAATAAACACACTAACTAATGAAAACCTCCTCCCGATGGCCTTCAGATCAGATCGTTGGCACAGATTACTGTACAAGATAGACGTAGAGGTTGTCTTTCAGACTTTACTTTGACCTTGTATGGAGTTTTATGGGTGTAATTAAATGCAAATCAGCTGTCAGGACTGCGGTTTGTGCTTGACCAACATACGCACTAACGTGTGAAGAATATTAGCATAAAGGACTATAAAATATCAGATAAATAAATAAATAAGGGGCGGAGGGGGGGTGCTCTTCTTGGTCTCATGAAATCCAGTTTTTATTCTAACAATTTCACAGCTTTCCATTTTTCTGAGCTGGTCTCTGCGTCGGGTTTCTGCTAAAAGATCACATCTGGAGCAGCCGGACAAATGAGCTGTGAGACGGAGTGTGAGAGAGAATCCTTGTTTTATTCTCCTTGAGTTCTCTCATTCTTTTACCTTTTAAAATGTAGAAATAGATGAAATCGATGACTAGATGAGTAGAGCGAGATTGAACGGATTGCATCTTGAAGCCCAGTCTGCATGAACTCTCCTCCTTCCAACAAAAAAAATGATTAGCCTGCTTGGTTTGGGGTCAACAACAAAGAAAAGGTGTCTCAAGGGTTCCCTGGGTTCCCCTTCCCCCCCAGAAGGTGTGTGTGGCATCAAGGGAAAACCCTTCACAAATTTTGAAAGTTCTTCATTCAGTCTTTGTTCTGTTTTGTTTTGTTTAACCATCTTTCAATTTTGTCAGCATTTTCGGGATTACTTAAAACTGGGGTGTTAGAAATGATAGTTATTTAAAAAAATGGTCTTTTTGGGCTGATGGGTTTTTCCAGATTACCACACGCTCACAGTTCCAGTCCTTCACTATCCTTCTGGATTGACCTTTAACCCCTAAGCCCTTCCTAACCTGTGCTGTTGGTGGCTGTGCGCTCTGACTGTGCGTGTGTATTTGATGGATTGTGTAGTAACGGTTCGGGGACGTCCGAAGATCTGTTCTGGAAGCTGGACGCTTTGCAGACGTTCATCAGAGACCTGCACTGGCCCGAGGAGGAGTTCGCTAAACACCTGGAGATGAGATTGAAGCTCATGTCCAGCGACATGATCGAGTCGTGCGTGAAAAGGTCAGAAGGGCGACGGCTCTGTGAGCTGCGGTCACACAGTGGCTTTAATTAGTCTACCTCTCTTACCTTCTCTCTCTCTCTCTCTCTCTCTCTCTCTCTCAGGACGAGGGTGGCGTTTGAAGTGAAGCTGCAGAAGAGCAGTCGGACCACAGACTTCCGTGTCCCTCAGTCCATCTGCACCATGTTTAACGTCATGGTGGACGCCAAAGCCCAGTCTGCCAAACTGTGCGCAATGGAGCTAGGCCAGGAGGTAGAAATCCCACACACACACACACACACACACTTCTTTTAGCCTTTTCCTCTTTCATTCTCTATTTCTTCCTTATTCTTTCCCTTATTTTCATACTTTTCTTCCTTCTTGCTTCCTTACTTAATTTCTTTTTCTTCGATTTTCTTTCCTATCTAATCTTCATCGCTTCATCCGCTCCGCCTTTCCCCTTTGTTTCAATTTAAGTACTCCTTCCTCCTGTTGTTCTTTCATTATACACACTTTTCTTTAGATCTTTTTCTTCTTTCCTTTCTTCCCTCCCTCCTTCTTTCCTTTTCTTTCTTTCCTCTTTTTCATCCTTCCTTCCTTGCCCTTCATTTCCTTTCTTCCTTCCATCCACTTTTCTAGCCCCCTTCCTTCCGTCTCGCTCCCTTCATTCCTTCCTTCCTCCCTGTCCTTTTTTATTTCCTTCATTTGTCTTGCCTTTCTTCATCATCCTTCCTTCCTTCCTAATTCCCTCCCTTTTCTAGCCCCCTTCCTTCCTCTTTTCCTTCCATTCATCTCACTCCCTTCATTCCTTCTTTACTTCCTTCCTCCCTCCCTCTGTCCTTCCTTGTCCCTTTTTTATTTCCCTCATTTATACCTTTCCTTCCTTCCTTCTGGCCTTTTTTATTCCCTTCTTTTTTCTCCTCCATTTTCTACCCCCCTTCCTTCCTTTCTTCTTCTTTAATACTTTAATTTATTCCCCTCTCTCCTGTCCAGTCAGTCTGTTAGCTTCACTCACGCACAGCACACAGTCAGCCATCAGTCAACACCATTACGTCTTATTACCATGCTTTTTTTTTAAATTTTCCCCAAGTATGAATTGACTTTAATCCTCTCGCAGTAGTGTTTGTAATAAATCCTGCATCATTTCATAAGGCACAGGTGAGTTTGTTCATGTTTGCATACTTTTTATGAGTATTCTCTCTTCAGTGTCCCTTTTTTTTTTTTTTTTTGAGAAACCGTACAGTTTAATGGAAGTTCTCACATCTTGCTTTTCTTTGACTTCTGCCACGTTCCGAGTTTTCACCATGAAACGTGTCTCCTCTGTCTTTCTTTTCGCGTGAAAGTTTGTTAGAGAATGGGTAAGTGTGGCTAACAATTCAATTGAATTCTCACTCCCGGTTCCCAAATGTATAATTAGCAATCGTAGCAGTTTTCCCCGTTCCTCTGACACTCCGAAGATTGTTTTGATTCCATTACCATATGTGATAGCTGCTTCTGAATATACATGTGTTAGAGCTGAGAGCCCTCACATCGCCGCCACATCTCCAGACAGGTAATAATGATCTGAACTGAATTAATTACCCAGAAGCCCTCTTCACAGCGAGTGAGGAGACAAAGAGATATAGTTTACACGTTTACCCCGGGGTGGAAAAAAAAAAAAAAAAAGCTCCCCTCAGCCCCATCGGTGTTTAAGAGCGGTGAGAGTGAGGGCCACGGCATGCTCCTACTTCTCCAGTTCCATCACATGCACTTTGCTGTAGTTGGATTAATCTGAGTCGCTATAATGAATAGTAATTGTGATGTTTCTTCGCAGCGACAGTATCACTCTCAAATAGACAACCTCATCGAGGAGACGGTCAAGGAGATGATTACGTTACTGGTGGCAAAGGTAGAAGAAAACAAACTACATTACAGTTTTACAACTTAACGCCATGATTCATGATGACCGATAGATAGACTGACATAGAAACGGAGGCATAGATAGATAGATGCATAGATGCACAAACAGGTTATTTTCAAAATGGAGTGTTTTATACTTTAAATCCAGAGCTATGATTCCTGCATGTTTCTCCTTTCTACAGTTTGTGGTGATTTTGGAGAGCGTTCTGGCCAAGCTGTCTCGTTACGATGAGGGCACGCTCTTCTCCTCCTTCCTCTCGTTTACTGTAAGCACAATTACTGGATTTCTGTCACGCTTTACACATGGTCGAGATCTTATTAAAGAATAAGTAAATAAATGAATGAATGAATGAATGAATGTGTTTCTCAGCTTCGTCCAAGTTTAGACAAAGCTGATGATGCTGATATGTGCATCAATTTATTGCACAGGTTAAATCTTTTGGTTGTTTGTTTATTCCTTCCTTCCTTCCATCCGTTATTGATTTATTTATTTTACTGCACAAGTTAAGCCTAATATTTGCTTGTTCGTTCCTTCATTTGCTCATTAATATTGGTTAGTCTGTTTTTATGCAGTGTTTTTTTATTTTATTTTATTTTAATCGATCGATTGAGGTTTCCTTCCACCGTCCCACCTTCCCTTCCTTCCTTCCTTCCTTGATCCTTCCCGTGGACAGGTTAAATCTTTGTCTGTCTTTCTATCTACTCCTCCATTCCCTCTTCATTTATGTATTCGTTTCTTCCTTTAGTCTCCATTCCTGCATTCCATTTATTAATTATTTATTCATTTATTGTGTTGGATTTGTTCACATTTGCTTGTTTATTAATGAACAAACGTTTTGTTTGACCGAATTATTGTTCCTTCATTCCTTAATCCTGCTTTTTATTTATTTAGTTGTTTGTTTGCTTCCTTCCTTCCGTTCAATCATTCATTAATTGATTTGTGTATTATATATTTTAGTATTGTATATTTATTACCATTTATTTTGTTTACTCATTGTTTATTTATTTATTTTTTTTAACAATCTACTATAGCATAGGTGAAATTAGAGAAATAAGCCTAAAACGCTGTGAGTTTTTTAAATGTAATGTTAGACACTGGAGCTGATCCCGGATCAGCTCCGCTGCTACGTATTCCGCCACACGTTTGGGCCTTTAGCACGAGTCTGCTCCTAATGCTCCTCTCATTTCTGTCTCCTCCGCAGGTCAAAGCCGCCTCAAAATACGTGGACGTACCTGTGAGTGAGCTCTTCTCGTCCCGCACGAAACCTTTTCAGATATGCCCATGAACTGTCATCACGTCAGTGTTATGATCACTAGTGTGCTGGAAGTTCATCCTTATCAGTGTTCGTGCTTGCGTTCCTGACTGATTACGGGCTCGTTATTATGAGCCGACAGCCTGTTGGCAGCGGCGAGGTCTACAGATGGCTGTCTATTACCTCCAAATGGCCATTCATATGCATGTGAGGCGAGCGGCGTGGCCGGCTATGTGGCCCGCTCTCCCTCTCTCTCCATCTCGCGCTCTGCTAGCAGACAGTGCAATGTGCGTGTTGTGCAACAAAAGCGTGTGTCGTGAGGCTGCCGTGGGGTCCGACTCGTTACATCCTGCATTCAGTATCGCATCACGGCGCTTCCTTTAACTGCCAACACGTTCGCCGCACAAAGCAATTCCCGTCAATGCGCCCACTCCCCCCCCCCCGCGCTCTCTCTTTCTCGTGCCCTCGGGGTGAAAGAGCTTTGTGTTTCCATGGTAATTGTTTGCTTAATGCACAAAATAAAATTATGTATGAAGAAAAAAAAAAAAACCCACACAACACAGAGTGCTCATTTGCACCCTCGAAAGTATCTGCGGAGGTGTGAAGCAAGTTCAATTTGCAGCAACTGACAATTACCAATTCTGATGACCTTCTGATGCCCGCTGGCAGAACGGAGACATTTCATTTAGCGTGGAGATGAAGCAAACAAAAGAGTTCACCATCCTCCATTGTCCTTGTTTCTCTTAACACTTCAACAGTCATATTTTCTCCATAATTGCTAATACTCATTTGTTCTTTTTTTCCATAGATCATGACAGCTCATTTAACTGAACCCCAACACTTATTATTACCATCATCATTAGTATTATATTAAATGTGTTTATTTATATCCCTTTCTCTGCGTGTGTTTTGTAGAAACCCGGCATGGATGTAGCCGACGCCTACGTGACGTTCGTCCGCCACTCTCAGGACATCTTGCGGGATAAGGTCAATGAGGAGATGTACATAGAAAGATTATTTGATGTAAGTAGATGCTGCTTCATGTCCTCCTATCGAAAGAGGAGGAGGTCTGGTAAAATGTGACATGGCAACCAGCTCGGAGGGATAGGTCACGTTTTGAGACCTACGTCTTCCTCTTCCTCTTCCTCTCCTCCCCTTGTTCTTTAAAGCTGCCTTTTTTAAGTGTCTCTTTGCTCTTTGACCGAGTCTGCAGCTTTTTTCTCCCCTCCCTTTTGCTCTGTGTGCTCTTACAGCTCTGTTGGCTCTTTAACCCTTTTCTCCCTAGTATGTTCCTCTTTGGGGGAAGAAAAAAAACAAAAAAAAAAAAAACAAAAACGTAAGCTGCTGAAATTTTTTTCTTTGCTCCTTCCTCTGTTTACCTTTCTGGAGTTTTCCCTCAAAAAAAAAAAAGAAAAAAAAGAAAAGAAAAAGGAAAAACAATTGTGCTTATAGTAATTCTTCAACCGCAATACGGTACGACGTGACCGGAGAGGAGTCACTGTTATGAATGAGATTTACGCAAAAGTTTGACAACTACTCTGGATGTAGTCAGTCGGCCAAAACATGTCCGATGGCTGACGTTTGCTTCTTTAGTTTGGCACTGGAGCCCTGGAGCTAAACAAATTATTAGCCAAAAAAAAAAAAGAAAAAAAATACACATAGATGGTCTATATTTTTCCCCTCTATTTTCTCAGCTTCCTCAGAGATGCGTGAAGCTAGCTCAGCACAGACTTTTCAAACTGTTGCATCACAGGGCCGAGTAACAGAGGAAAGAAGAAAGAGTCATCCGCCCTCTTCCGCATACACGAGCTCACAGACGCCTACGATTGGCTGATGTTGCTCTGATTGACAGGCGAGAGACAGAGTACACTAGCAAAATTTTGCTCCCTTGGATCCTGGCTACAAATGGAATGATTTTACAGCATCGCGTTTACACATTTAGTCTTCCCATAGTGATGCATTTCCGCTTTTTTTAGATAAAACAACAGTCTTAGACCAAACCACAATGAAACAGCAAATTCACCGAAAGGGAAAGGACCCAGGAAGCAAATCATGCATTTGCTAGCAGTTATGAGTGAGCTGATTTTGTAACAGCCACGTTGAACTTTTGTCTTTTTCTGCAAATTTTTTTTTTTTAACCCATTGCTTGGTGCACATTTACGGAGGGAAAACGCTCCCCAAACAAAATCACCCTCTGCAGACCAAATCTATTTTTGATCAGTGTAGCTTACAGAGCCCAGCTCATGCCACTTATTAAAATGCGCCACAGTTCAACTAAAATGAGGCAACAAATTAGTAAACCATGGCTACCATTTAACTAAAAAAGGAAACAAATTACAATTTAAATAAACAAGGAGGAATGAATTATCATCATGTGGCATCTGTATAACTTAACAAATCGGTAAAATGTGACCACCGCTGAACTGAACACGAGTACAAATTATTCACATATAGCCAGGATTTAACTAGAAAACGGAATGAATTATTGAAACGTGGCCATGATTTAACTAAACAAGAGAATGAATCATTAAAACAAGGCTATGATTGAACTAGAGCAAAGGATTGATTTATTAACGCATGTCCAGCATTTAAATAAATGAAGGAACGAATTACTAAAATGTGGCCATGATGTAGCCATGACTAAAACAAGGAAACGAATGAGTAAAAAGTGGCGGCGATATACATTTTCTCTTTCCGTGTCGTTAGTGGGGCTCCAGACTAACTCGATGGTCTGGCACAGTTAGTCTACATGCTACCATAAAATAGTCCGTCTGGATCTAAATGGGGAAGTTAGAGCGAGTTAACAATGAGCAACACAAAAAGATGGAATGTAATTTTATTGTTTGTTTTTTTTTTAAATGTATTTCGCATTTCACCCAGATTGCGTCGTTTGTGCTGTTAGCATGGAGCCGTCTCACGGCCTAGTAACTTCAAGTTACTTTTTTTTTTTTTTAAATTCACATCACTTTGTGCTTTCTAGTGCATGTCATAGGAGGCACAATGTTTCTGGTGTTCACGCCGGGTATAAAATTATAAATTTCAACAACATTAAGTACCTGACGCTTGTTTATAGGTGACAGAACTCCGGGTTTCAGTGCACGACTAAAGAAGTGTGTTTCCAACACTAAACGCAGCTCAACTCATTAGACTTGGGGTTATGATATTACGAATATGATCTGGAGCTAAATTGTTTAAGATCTTGAGGCCACGCCAGTGGAGTAGTTTTCTTGACATTAAAATGAACACTGCATGTCAAATACAGGGAATAAGGATGTTCTCGCCATTCAGAAATTAGAAGAAACAACCGGTGAAATAAAGAGAGAGAAAACTCACAATAGGTCACAACCACACAATAGGTCAAGGGTGCTTCCTTATTTTGTGCCCTGGAGTAAATCCCCTGTTAAGGAAGGACCACGGTGAGAGACAGAGAAAAAGAAACAGGAGGAGAAACCCTCCAGACCTGCAGCTTATTGTCTTAAGGGCTTAAGGGAAGAGAAATAAAGAGGTAAACGAGGAGGGAGGGACGGAGGGCGGGAAAGCGTTGAGAACGCTGTCTGAAATGATGACCAGAGCCGCTCCTGATCCTTTGTCATGCGTGTGGACCGGTTTGCCGGGTGCAGCCGTATTTCCTCATAACCTGCGTTTTCAGTTTTCAAGAGCAGGAGCGCTTTTTAAACAAAGTGGCTACGCTGAGACGTGTTGTGCAGATTCTATAATCGGTGCAAATATTTAGCTAGAGGAAAGTGATTTGGGGTTAGCTCACTGTGGCTGCTCACATCATTGGTTAGGCATGTTTTTTTTTTATTTTTTATTTTTATAAGGGATGCATCGATACTGCCCCCCCCAAGACTACGTCATGACCGATACAGACACCGACACTGACAACGATACCAGAATGCGTAGTGAATATTAAATCAGAATAATCGCGGAACATAGTATTTAACTTTGCACCTCACATCACAATATTTTAGACATTTTCTCTGATACAAGATTTATACCATGATAGAAATGCTTGCTAAGACTGAAACCCTGTTGCATGTAAAAAAAAAACAATATATATAATAATAATAATAATAATAAATAAATAAATAAATTCCTAAGTCTGAACATGAAAAACTGAAATCCTTGATGCTTATTAATGACTGTGAAATGTATCCATTTTAATTTTAAATGGCTGTTAACGTTCTTAAATGAACTATAAATAAATAAATAAATACATAGATAAATAAAATTACTGCAAAGTCGCAATAATCAGTACATTTGTAAATAAATACATTTTTACAATTTTGTTTACAGTTAAAAGACTATCAGCTGCTTCCAATCACAATTTATCATTCTTATTTTATTTTTTTCGTTTGATGTGAGATCTCAAGAAAGTGCGACATAACAGGATATTGACGTCATATCGCCGTATCGGCTAACGACATTGGATAAAAGCTCGTTTGTACGTTTCCTTGCATAGTTTGTGTTTAACTCTTCATGGTGAGTTTTAGGTTCCAGATGATTTATCAGGTTATCTGTTCTACACTACGATTGGTATCAGATGTTGGTATCGGAGCTTTTTTTTTTTTTTAATGATAACAAGGAAACAAGCAAGAGCATCAGATTGATGATGCTCATCAGACTGATCATCAGTCATCGATGCATCCCTAATTTTGACGCATTCTCTTTTTCTCTGTTGAAACCTGCCTCTTCTCCTTATTTCACTCTGAGCAACCTGTGCTACATCCTCAAAAAGCCTCAGACATATTGCTTATGTATTGCTGTGTGTGTCTGCAAAAAAAACCCTAGAAAAGAGAAATCACTCCTTATATTCACATCCTTTCTTTGTTTCCCTCTCGCTGTGCCGGTCTCATTGCATTTCCTTTGTGTTGTTTTTCCCGCTCTCTCTCTCTCTCTCTCTCCCTTGTTCTGTCTCTCTCCACCTGAATCAAAGTGGAACTTATCCTTCCTGTTGAGTTGTTTTTATCACATTATCTCGAGTGGCATGATTCAGAGTCGACTAATCTTCCTGTGTACATCTACTAGCATGACCCGCCTCCTTGGAGAATTCCCCTCATACATGCGTTCGCAGACATCCAGCCATCTTCTCCACTCCAGTCCTCCGCCCCATCTCACGCTCACCTCAATCCTCACCCCCCCAGACCCCCCCCCAAGGCCCCACTCTGACCCCAGATGGGTATGCAGGGCACACGTTTGGCTCCTTTCCCCACCTGCTGAAGTGGCTTTGCCAGCAGAGAGTGCAACAAACAGGCCAAGCAATCTAAAAACACACACACACACACACATCTTCTCAATATGGCACTGCCATATCACCACATTTCTTCACAGTATCTTTACATCATATTCATTTTTACTTTGATCGCATTCTCTACATTTACAGTTAAAGGGATACTCCAGTGTTTTTTTTTTTAACCTAATCTCTATTTAATCTCTTTATCTCAGTTATCACACTTATAACAGAAGTCAAAGGGCAGTTGTTTACAGGAAAGTTGTCATGCAGATGTTCCACGACATTAAATCAAACTATTAAAAGAACTATAAATAGATTAAAACAATTAATAGAAAAAAAAACTGCCATATACTTTTATATGCAAAGAATAAATTGCAGGTTGGAGCCGTGACTCCTTCATGTCGGGCCGCATCACGACACTATGATTGATCATTCGTCTGCAACAGCACACCCTTAAAGAGGATGCTGTTAAACATCCTCTTTGGAGCAGATTGTTATTATGCATTAGAGCTCATGATAGCCTTAATAACAACCCAATTTCATAATAGAATTCTGCTGGTGGGGGTGGGGGGTGATTTTATTTTGATTTCCCCTCATCCATCATGCTTAAATTGTAGTTTCAGGTTTTCTTTCAACCGTTTCAATCCCCACTGGGCACTAAAGTTTGGTTGGCCCTTTGATTCTTGGCTTCCCTTCTGATTCGGCGCTAATCTTCCTTGTGGGAGGGGACTGATCTGACTGGATGTTAAGATGGGCCTGGAAGGCGTACTGAAGCAGGCGCGGAGTGTGTTCGGCGGAGGTTAATTGGGGTCAAGGATGAGGATTTCTCACCAGCACGCAACACAATATGATTACACTCAGTGCCATCCTTTCTGCCATTTTATAATAGTATTTTTGTGAGAAATGACCATATGGGCATGTGTGTCAAACACAACAACAGTTACCGAATGGTTTACGGATCATTAATGTTTCAGTTACTGATTCAAAATGTGTTGATTAGACACATGTAGAGCATCAAGTCACTAATAAAACACAAACACAGGATGTGCTATTATTGAAAAATACTCGATTGCTTTTCATCTGTTGAGGGTTATATTTAATGTTGTGGAACGTCCATGAAACAAAATCACCACTAGTGGGTTTTTCTTGACACTGACACTGGAGACTCCTTCCAGAAAACTTCACGTTTGCAACAATTACCGGTACACATTTGTCATTAAGTGATCAGCTTCAGATTACGTGAGGCGTCCACCATACAAGTTCCTATACAAACGATAACCTATAGCCTATAGGTAGATACGGATCTACTGCCAGACCTGCTTTTAAAGAAAACAAAATTGACACCTTTCTGACCAATCAGAGCGTTGAATTTAAGCACGCTGTGGTACAACATTGTATAAAGATGGCTTTTAGGCTGTTTTAACTGGAAATGAGGCATAACAGACTCCAAGGCACCTCTTCAGCACCATGTGATGAAATATATGATGAATATTTGATCACGTCCAATTTCTTAGTCCAACGTGATTTGGATCCAACAAGGAGTCGAATGTTATTTAAAACTTTACAGTCCTGTTTCCTTAAGCTCATAGCTAGAACCACATCTGATTCCTAAACTTCATGCTGAAGCGACAGTTAGCCCGAAACAGACACACAGACAGAGGGTGTAAAGGGAGGGGTGGGGGAATTCATTTATTTTGCCCTCCGTCATTCCTGCTAGTTCTTTAAAGAGTGGATGAAGAAAGTAGGATTAACACGAGCGCTCATCTGTCTGATTCAGGCTGAGCTTGGAGATCATTGATTAAAAAAAACCCTGTGTGTGTGTGTATATATATATATATATATATATGTGTAGAGTCCTTGAGCTCAGCTCAGCTCAGAGACTCAGGCATCCACAGATATGCCATCGGATTACACGGGTCAATTATACCCTTAATCTGCCTTCCTATGGGGTGGGATTACGGCCGGCGTTGATTGATTCAGCGTATTTTCTGACGACCTTGGTAGATGCTGAGCCTTTAGTGCTACTGCTTGTTGTTGGGTTCTGTTGTCTGGCTATACCATTTCACTGTCTGCTCGCACTTTGCAGTCGTGCTTATGACCCACTGGTCCGAGTGAACAGTTTAACCAACTCACCAGACACAGAGCATCTCCTGACTGCTTGGTCTAGAAGTCACGACCTTTAGAGTCATTGATGTTCAGATTGAATTACAGTGGTACCTTGACTTACGAGTGCCCCAACTAACGGGTTTTTTGAGACACGAGCAGTCTCTCGGACGAATCTTTGCTTTGAGTTGAGACTTAAAATTTGTGTTACAAGCCAGCTTCAGATACCCCACTGCTAGTTTAGGCTAGTTGGTCCAAAGAAAGTGAGTGCGAAGGACAGTGCTGAGAAGAAGAAGCGGATGATGCGCATTGAATTAAAGAAAGAAATTAGCAAAACACACGACCAAGGTGTGTGTAGTCAACTTGGCGAAGCAGTACAAGCGTAGCACTTCTATGATCTGCACCATACTGAAGCAGAAGGAGTCGATAAAGGCTATAATGCCAGCCAAGGGCGTTCATCATTTTCTTGCTTTCAGACTTTATTCAAAAGTAACACCCAGAAAAAGCTGAAACTGGGTGTGCAACGGTGCCATTTAATGACACGTGCCCTAACTCATTTCTGAAACATTCCGAAAGGGAGGATGAAACGGACCTCATTGGACAGGTTTTTATCTGCAGATGTAAGTGAGGAAAGTGTGGCGAAAAGGGCAAAAATCAGCCAATAAGATTCAGTTATTCAGTTCAGTCTTTCTCCTCCACCTCCATCAGCATCTTCAAGTCATCTGATCTCTAAACGCTGTACATTAGACTTAATAAAACCAGTTTATTGCAATACATTCGATTGTATTGTGTTTTTATACTATATTTGTTATTTATAAGTACACTCTTCTTATTTAAAACACATGCAACAAAAAACTTGCGATGTTTTGGCGGGTGGTCTCGAACGGATTAATGGCGTTTCAATTCATTTCAGTGGAGAAAACTGATTTGACATACGAGTAATCTGGGTTACGAGCTCACAGAACGAATTAAACTCGTAAGTCAAGGTAACACTATATTTGTTCAGCACTATGAAAATGTTCTAAATTTGATGCTGACAGAAATATGTCCTCAGCTAGCTCCAGATGTTTACTCCGATATACAGCAAATACGTCATGAAGTACGCCTTAAAAATGAGAAGAAATAAGAGACCTTTGGTGGAATTACAATAATCGTCTCAACATAAAGATTGATATTTGCTTGGTGTTTTTCCACTCCAGACTGTTCTTTTTAATGAAGCAGCTTAGCGCAAAAAAAAAAAAAGAATCAGGACATTCATGAGTGGAAATGTATATTTAAAAAAAACAAAAAAAACCCCTCCATAACACTAAAAGAGATGGAGAAGCAACAGGTACTCTCATGGTTATTGTTCCAAACACGTCGAAAGCTTTTTCTGCGTTCGGAATAGAGGCAGCGCTGCTGCTGTAAGCTGCTTAGGTTTCCAATAATTACAGGAGTTGGGATTCTTTTCTTTTTTTCCCCTCCAGCTCTCAGCATGTCAGACGTAGACCTGGTGGGTTAATGCTACACTGCAAATGGGCACTAATTTTCGGTGACAAGAAAATATATATTTATAGTGTGCGATTGCATTATTGGGGTCGTTCTGGTTTTCTAAACAGGAAATTCAACCAACCACTTTGCTCACCCTCTCTCCCCCATCTCTCTCTCTCCATGATGTACACCAAAGTATGGTGGTATTTGTTTGATTAACTCGTCTGACAGGAGTGACAGCTGCTAGCGGGTGCGCGTATACGAGAGTCTCAGCGCGGGTCCGCCTTTGTACATCTGTCAGCACGGAGGCAGGGGGAATCGGAGAGAGAAAAGAGACAAATTGGTCCCAAAAGGCAGGCCATTCACCTTCGCCTCACCCCCTCCGCCCCCCGCCCTCCCTTGGCTCATTCAGGTGCTCTGCGGGATTCTCAAGTGCTCGCTGGCTTATTCCATTTTGCCCCCCCCCCTTTTCTCTTCACCCCTCCCGACCCCATTCAAGACCGAGCCCCAGAAGTGTTGCGCTTCTCATTCGGCTGCGTCTCAATCCGCCTCTAAGCGTTCCTTTGTGAGCACTTTGCTCACGGCTCCTTACTCACAACCCCCCCCCCTCCTCCTTTCCTTCTTTCTTTCCGTCCTTTTTTTCTCCCTCGCTCTTCTTTTTCGCTCATTGTGTGTTTACTCAATGACACGGACATGGGCTATAATTCCCAGCGTTTAGTTCATCCCAACAAGCTCGTTCTCTCTCTCCGAGCATGTTTTGGTGAAGAGAGCTCTGTTTGCATACTGTTATCCATTTAGTGAACAGGCTCTTGTGCATAAGAACAGAGTCCACTGGAGGTCCAACAGTAGAGGAGCTTTTTTTTGGCCATTTTTCATCCAGAACTGTAGATCAACAAGCTTTAAAAAAAAAAAAAAAAAAAAGTGGTGACATTTTTCGAAAAAAAAAAAAAAAAAGTACTCCCTTTTAAATGCTTGTTAAGATATCAAAAGGATTTACAAATTAAACTGTTGGTCCCACTTTTTTTCTTCTTCCTAAGCCCGTCTGTGTGCCGACAAGATTAAGCAGGCCCTTTACAGATGGAGCGCTAGCCTGAGCAGAAACATTGGACGCTTGTTGCACTTAAGGCTCCAACGAGGCATGCAAACCTCCACTTTGTTCACGCCGCTCAATCAAAAGCAGTTTGAACCTTACATGCTTGCTGAGCTTAAAACTTTTCTTCAATCCCTCCATTCAGAGGGACCTCTTTCTGCGGAGGGAGAGAGAAGGAGGGATGGAGAACGTGAAAAAGAAAGAGAAAAAAAAAACGAGAAAGAAGAGAGGCTGAATTTGAGTGCTAACACAAAGGTGCAATAGAGGAACGTTTGGGGTCGTGTGTTTCCTGTGAAAAGTTTTGCTCTGGGTCAGGATGTCCCACTGTGCCGGGAGAGAGAGGGAGAGAGAGACGTGAGCTTGTCGGTGTGAGTTACCATGGTAATTGAGTTCCCTCGTCAATGGACCTCCTCTCAGGGGCCAGAAAGCACACAATAATAGGCCAACAGTGGCTGTGAACAGCGAGCAGGTAGGATTAGCCCGTCCCTTTGTCCTGAGACCATAATGTCTTGTAGTCAGTTTTAAAGAGTGCTCTGCACCGGGGGGTCTGATTCAGCTCTGAGCCTGAGCTCAGTGACCAAAAAAAAAAAAAGATGGAGAAGAAAAGCAGATAGGGTTGAGCTTCGATTCCTTGGTGCTCTCTCTCTCATACAGGTTTGGGGCATGAAAATGATTTTTTTTGTTTTTTTTTTTTGAGGCAAGGAGCTCCGAGTTACAAAGACAAGGAATTCCAAGTCGGTCTTTCTCAAGCTTTCCGGCAACCTGTCATATCGCATTAGCATCAACGCTAGAGGCAGACTTCATTCCATCCCTCCCGCTAATTGCGGACACAGCTGGGTCCCAGCGGGAGAGCTTCTCGAGCGGGATGGCCGTAGAGAGCAGGCCTCACTCAGACACACGCTCCAAACTCGTACTCACACATACACACTCTAAGCTCATTCAATCACACGCATTACCACCAGTAAGGGCAGAAAGAGGCAGAGTCACAGGTTGCTTGTAATCCCCCTGTACCCCCCACTGAGTCTCCACCTACTCCACCCTACAAAATTCATGCTTTTACTACAAAAGAGGGGATTTTTTTTCCAGGAAGCACAAAGAAAGGCCTGATCTAAATCCTCACCGACTCCCACTGCCTAGATTCAGGTGTGCTTAGGGTTGGCAAAAGTAGCGTGTGTGTGTGCGCGCGTGCACGTGTGTGTGCTGGATGGGTGTGGAGGGGCGTGCAGCCTTGCACTGAATTCTGTTTGTTGCCCCCTGCTAGGCACCATGGCTTCCTGTAACATGTCAAAGATTGGAGTGTGAACGCAGGCTTGCTCGAAAACTGGGTGTTTTTCTGGTGCGTGTATGTGTGGTGTTGCAGGGGGCAGGAGGTCGCACAACCATTCAACACTCCCTTCTAGAGGTGTGGGTGGCCTGCAGATGTTCATGTGTGTGCACGTTTCGGTAATGCCTAACACACACACACGGGTGCGCACAACACATGCGCGCACACACACACGCATAAATCCTAATATCAGATGGAACTCATTAGATGATCACAGTTTTTTTTTTTTCCATATCCGTTTCATTACGTATTCAGAGGCACGATACTCTTGTTTCGGCTGGCAGACGCTGCCAGCTTCCCGCTGCTTCATATCCAAAAAGTGGCGCGGTACATAATGCCCTCTGAGAGACTTCTGTTCCTCTCGTCATAGCAGAACAAAGTGCCACAACCAGCACTGTTCATTTTGCAAAGCCAGACCAGGCCTGTTTTTGCATCCGCTTGCCTCGGTGTCGGACTTTCTTTTATTTCCCTTTTACTTAAAATCGTCTCTTTCTGATTTCAACTTTACAGTTATACCTAAGATCTATATCTATGATATTAACAAAGATTTTTGTTTATATAAGATACCTTTGCATTTGGTACCGTTGCTTTGTAAGCGAGTGTTGCCAGTGTATCCGAAGAGGTGTTCAAAAATAATGTAGAATAGGTAAACGACACAAGAGATGGAGAGCAATCATATGAAAGGCAAAAACAGAGTGTGCAATAGAGGCAGAGGGAGATGGAGATGGAGAGAGAGAGATAGAAAGAGAGAGAGAGAGAGAGCGAGTTGTGAAGTTGTCCAGGCCTGGCCTCTCTGTGGGGGTCTATCACGGACCGGCTGCCTGAGCGTTCACAGGCACACAGCACTCCCAGTTTAACACCGAGCCCTGACTCCCACACACACACACACACACACACACACCACAAGGAAGACACCACAGAGCCCCCGGCGCACCACCAAACCTCCTCAACCTCATGTCACCACTTCTTGTATAAATATCACCATCACCGCAAGCTACAAAACTACACATATAGGAGATTGATTTTTTTGACTAAAAACATGAACATGATGAGATCGTTCTTGTCTGGAAGGTGAAGGAGACCTGTTAAGCGTTTAATCCATATGAACCTCCAGTTATCTAAGGTGTACTTGAATGGAGCAAAGATACATGGGAGATGACGCGGGTACTGTTTTCATTGGGCGTACTTCCCGATGTATAGCCAAACAATGAGAATTGATTCAACAAAGTAGTAGTACTTGGGTTTCTATTTCTGGCTGATTTTCCACCAACTTAAGAGACGACGAGAACGGTATAGTGCTGAAAGAATTGTCACTGAAGCATGCAAAAATACCATTGTCGAGCTCAGCGTGTAATGGATTGTCATTCTTCCATTGACTGGATATTTGGTTAACCAACCAAAGAGTTTTAAATTTCATCAGTGATGCATCCTATAAATAAGGGACAAACTTGAACCAGCTGATCATCTCTAAAGGTGATAAACAAATTTATAATAAAAAAAACCTCCATGCACTCAAAGCCCAATGACCAGAAAATAAATAAAGGTCATTGACAGTTTGTGCTACTTTTTGTTAGAAACAGTATGCCGTCATAGCACAGTGTTAACTTTGGTTGTCAGGCTACCCTGTTTTGTTGGTGCTATGTGGTATTTTGATCCTGCTAGCTAACACCTCAATGTTCCATTAGGTTACCCTGGTTCAACTTGCAGAGATACCACAAATCATCTACAGAACCTGTGGCCATCAAATGGTTGATGACCTCTGTATCTCCTCCTCCATGCTGGCAAAGTTGTACCCCAAATTGTTCATCTTTGAGATCTGTTTCCCCTCAAATACAGCTCACTTTGCTCTTTTTACCCTTATTGTTGGGACTCAGACAGCTAGGCGCAATCACAACCAATCAATTAGATTCCAGCTCAGATCCTCCCCACGGTCCAACATCTGCAACCCAAAAGTCAAGAGCACCGGCTGTGGAATAGTTGCCTTGAGTTCAGGGATACGATGAGAGGATAGAGGAAGACATATTTGGGTAAAGTAAGGACAATGTGCCTGCCTCTCCTCTGGTGGAACAAGGAGTGAAGAGTGATGAGTGTATGCTAACAGAGGCTGATGGCAGACTGAGCATCTCTCCCAGTCTATGACCATGAGCAACAGAGACAGATTGAGGGCTTACATGGTGTCAATTAGTAATTTGCTAAAAGGAAAAGTTCTTCTCTGCCTAAAGCTTTGGACCAGGAATGTTTTGTAGTCAGCTGAAGCTTCAGTCAAGGGGTTGTTTATGTCACCCTAAGGCTTTGCTGAATATTTAGTCCAGGGTTGTTTCGAAGATGACTAAATTTTAAAGGTTAGTTTATTAAGAATCTGAATCTTCAACTTATAATCTAAATTATTGAATCTTTGGACCAGAGTTGTTTAGGTCACATGAAGAAATTCATTAAACACAGAAAAGAAAAAAAAATGTTGCCTGAAACTTTAGCACAGGACTGATGAGTCACCTGAAGATTTGGTCTAGGATACTTTGAGTCTGTTAAAGGTTTGGTCCAGGGTTGTTTGAGTCTATTAAAGAGTATGGTCGAGTATGGTTTGAATGGTTTTATGGTTTGACTGAATCTTTGGTCTAGAATGGTTTAAGAGTTCACAAATCCAGCATTATTTAAGAGTCAACTAAAGATTTGGTCCAGAATCACTTAAGAATTAACTAAAGATTTGGTTCATGATAGTTTGTGACTCAAATAAAAGATTTTGTCCAGGTTTGTTAATTTCACTAAAGGTTTGATCCAGAGTGGTTTAAGAGATGATTAAAACTGGTTTTTGGGTTCTTTAAGAGTGGAGAGACGCTTTGGACCAGGGTGGTATAAGGGTTCAAATTCAATTCAGTCAATAGTTGACTGAAGGTTTGGTTAAGTGTGGTTTAAGAGTTAACTAAAGATTTGGTTCAAGTTTAAGTTTGCTGAAGCTTTGGCCTGTGGAACTTTCAAATTTGACTTAAGCTTTGGTGTAAGGTTTAAGAGTCAGCTGAACCTTTGGTTTGGTCCAGGGTGATTTAGGACTCTGCTGAACCTTGGTGTGTTCCAGAGTGTTTAGGACCCTGATGAACATTTGTCTTGGTCTAGGGTGGTTTTGGAGTCTGCCGAAGCTTTGGTTCAGGTTTACATCACCTGAAGTTTTGGTCCTATGTTGCTTACGAGTTGACTGAAGCTTTGGTATTTGTCTTCTGCTCAATGGTTGCTTGTGTACTTCTTTAAACCAGTCAATATTAATTAACGAGTCAAGCTGATCCATTGAGCCAGTTGACTGGAAATGTCAGATTGTCTTAAATGGCAGTATTTATGGTCAGAATTTAATTTTTAAAAATCCAATCTTTCATTTTTTTAATCCACTTAAACTCCTTGTCTTGTTCACATATGTGGCAGCGTACCCATGTATGTGTGTGTCTTGTTGGAAAAAAATGAATTTCTGTTTCAGCAATGGTACACAAGCACGATGAACCTACTGGGTACCTGGCTAACAGATCGCATGGACCTACAGCTTCACCTGTACCAGCTGAAAATCCTCATTCGAATTGTAAAGGTAATGTAAATGTAATACAGGTCCTTCTCAAAAAATTAGCATATTGTGATAAAGTTCATTATTTTCTGTAATGTACTGATAAACATTAGAC
>JAQMCW010000016.1:14639558-14650298 GCA_030068335.1 Chrysichthys cranchii | reverse complement strand
CACACAAGTGAGTGCCGTCAAATGTGTCATTACACGTCATGCTGCATTTCTATTTAGATTATTATTATTATTATTATGATCATTATTATGAAATCGTGGACGTGACATTGAATTAATAATATGCTTTAAGTGCACTCCACGTAGCCTCATTAAACGGATCATAACCACCTGTTCACAGGAAAAGCCTCATAAATGTAACCAGTGCGGAAAGGCGTTCAACAGGAGCTCGACGTTAAACACGCACGTGCGAATCCACGCCGGATACAAACCGTTCGTGTGTGAGTTTTGCGGGAAAGGTTTTCACCAAAAAGGTAAGAAGTGAAACTTGGGGACACAGTTTAATGGCAAAAGAAATTGCATTTATTAAAAAGCTAGTCCAGCCAAAGGAAATGCCCAAACGCGGTGGCCTGTGCGCCACGAACACGCACACGAGCTTGGATGGAAATATGAACTGTCACTTAATGCTAAAAAAGAATTTGCTCATTTTCCACGGGTCAAGGCGCGAGGCCTCGGTCTCTCTTCTAATCCGACAGTTTCAGGCTGTTTGGGAGTTTGATCCTGAGCAAGTTTGACAACTTCTTGACTTCAGCATGCAAAGCAGTGATTAAGGAGGAGGAAAAAAAACCCACACTCTTCCTCAAGATTAAACTTTTTGAGTTTGGATCGCTTTTTTGTTGATGGTGATTTTTAAAAAAAATCATTTTAGTAATTGTATTTTTTCCCCTCTTTAGGCAATTACAAAAATCACAAACTGACACACAGCGGCGAGAAACAGTTCAAGTGCACGATCTGCAGCAAAGCCTTCCACCAGATCTACAACTTGACCTTCCACATGCACACGCACAACGACAAGAAGCCGTTCACGTGCGGGACGTGCGGGAAAGGCTTTTGTCGGAACTTTGACTTGAAAAAGCACGTGCGGAAACTGCACGAAAATAACGCGGCCTGCGCACAGACGGGTGAGGAAACCTCCAGAGGACAAAACTGAGACGCAAACTTGACACTTGAGCTGCAAACAAGCTCCTTGGTGTACAAAAAAATAAAAAAAATAAAATAAATAAAAATGCCCCCGAAATAGGATATGATTGGGTGAGAGGACCACTTCACAGAGGAATTGTAAATAAAACAGAATAAAATATTATTTAAAAAAAATTTTAAAAATCACCTGGAAGCAGTTTTTTCCCCTCCTAACACACGAGGTCTTGTTGCAAAAATGAATCTGTTTAAGTTAATTTTTTTAAAGTTTAAATCTGTTTAATTTAACAGCAGATCTAATGCTAAGGTAAAAAAAAAACCTTTATAATAATTTCCATTTATTTATGCATTATAAAATAGTACTAACGCGTGTTCGCAATCACTAGTAGAATACTAACAGATGCACCACACTTAGATTCGACACAATAAATATAAGCACCTTATGTTTGTTTATTTTATTTAATTTTTTGGCATCGCTTGGATTACAAATATAAACACGTGAGCGCGGTTCCGGATACGTCTTTGATTGATTTACTTTTATTCGGACCTCCATTGTATATAAAACATTCGCATGCACTTTTAGAGGAAGACACTGTGGGACATTTCCAGACATATTTCAAGCTGCGTGATGGCGACTTCCTTATGCTCCTCTAATTTCTGATCTAATAAAGACCCTTTTCACGGGCTACCAAACATCACGTGCACACAGTGCAACAACATGCACCTTCAGAATGTAGTGTCGGAGCCAGTAAAGCGTACACACTCGGACGTCCGACCGGCACGCGCACTCCACTTCCGTTTAATGGCTCAAATTATCAGATAAAACATGGACTCTTCAAAGTCTCATTATCTTAATCAAGTAAAGAGGCTCGGGGGGAAGGTCCTGCGCAACCGCTCGCGCTCATAAAGTGAGTCTAGTCGATAATAAAAGTGCACGTTTAATCACTTTAATAAGGCGGGATGTATTCCGCGCGCGGCTCCTGGAACAATATTATCCTAAACGCGCTCGCGGAAACCGTGATGAGAGAAAGAGAGGGAGAGCAGCGCGTGATCGCCAATGTCCGCGTGCCAATTACCGGGCAACGTCAAGGGAACCGGAAAGAAAGACTAAATCATCCCGACTGAATGGCCTGGACACGAGAACCTATATGCGCGCGCTTTCTGATGCTTAACATTTTATTTATTTTAAAAGCTACAACAGGAAAGATTATTACTCCAACCTTACTCCAAATGCTCCAAGGGTCAAAGTTCAAAGCAACGAGTCGCCATTTTACAAAACACCTGGAGACTTTGCCCGGGCTATTCATTCTTGCTTTTCTTCTTTCTTGATCATTTAAATGTCACTACAATCACATGTTTTATCTTTATGCAACATTTTTCTAAAGAGCATTTAATAGATTTACCAATTTATTGATCTGATTAATGATGCGTGCTTTGAGACGCCGTTAACGCCATCTTGGAGGGAGCAAAAAAAATCGAAAACTAATATCTCCAGTGACCTACCCCAGTATGGGTCAGGAGCTAGGACTGGGACACACAAAATAGGAAAACACCATTCAGGTTGAACATTTTGCGGAAAAGAAGGTCGCCATATTCTGACAATGGAAAAAAAAAAACCCAAACAAACCAGAATGTCAAGACGTTATGCTTGGACACAAGCATTTAGCAAAAATGCGAGTAAACATTTGCACTTTTAAGTTAGCTTGTTAAGTTACCCGTTTACACCGTAACCGAAAATGATAGTGATGACGTTTATGGCAAACCACTGGCAAGTGTATAAATAAATAATTTATGTATTATTATTATTATTATTACTATTATTAATAATAATAATAATAATAATAATATATATATATATAAATTACTATTTATTATTATTATTATTATTATTATTTGTTTTAAGTGTTTTTAAAACGGTTTTATTCACGTACGCCTATTAGTTTATACAACCAAAGCAGAAGCAGTAATAATAATAATAATAATAATAATAATAATAATAATAACCTTCAAAAGCATTTTGGGAATTGGAGTGCTGAGTATGAGATTGAGCGGGCGCGCACGCATGGCATTTCGCCGGGATAACATTAATGAAATGTTTTGGGTTTGTTTTTTTTTTAGAACGAGATATATTTCTTCAAGTGAGGAATAACCGGACAGATCGCAACAGTGTCATCCTGAATTTACACCTTAGAGCCACAATAGCAGACATCATTTCTATTCCTTGATATGCAAATAAATAAATAAAAACAAATAAATAATAGTAAAATACTATACTTACACCAATACTTATTTTATACATACATATATATATAACTGATACAATACTATTTTATAACGGTATTTAAAGTCATCTATATGCCCACGTCCCACACCATCCACATTCCAGTACAAACCCATGTGCCCTGAGACCGGAGTCATGACCCAGGAGAGCTCTGCCTGACTGAAGCACAAGTCATGAAAGCCTCTCGTCAGCAATCCAGTGGAACTTTACCGCTGTCTTGTTATTTACACACCGTGTTCAACTGACTGCGCCATCAAATGCACGCATGACCAACTAAATCTCTCTCTCTCTCACACACACACACACACACACCGTATTAGATCATTTCAAATCAACAAAAGCAGTTGGTGGGAAGGGTGTCACCAAAAAGCCATGTTTGTGCGAGACGGGGGGAAAAAAAGTAGCAGCAGCAACAGCACTTTACACAAAGCTGTCCATCTCTGAGCAGAGCAGAGAGAGGAGAGAGAGAGAGAGAGAGAGAGAGACCGAGAGAGAGAGAGAGAGGAGTAAACAACCTAGAGGCGGCCTCGTTGGCCTTTTCTCCGCACTTCTACCTCTCAAACATCTGAGCAACCAGCTTTGCTCCTAGAAACATGTTAATTGCCGGCGGAGCTCATTACGGCGGAGGCCGCGTCAAGGCGCAGAGCGGGGATTTTCTGCAGGGGAACAAGGGCGCATTAATGAACCGTCAACAACGGAGAGGCCGAGATCAGCCCAAAACCGAGCCATTGGAGCCGCCACAAAAGCCTGCTCCACGCAGGAAGAAAAGGAGACCTGGACTTTCTTTTTTTTGGTTTTGTTTGGCCAACTCAATCGATTGTAAATGGGAGATTAACAGCGGTAGTGTCGGCGCGTTTCTGCTAAGAGGCGACGAAGAAAAGGTCCCAATTAAGTCCACCAAATGTTAACTACGTCCCTTTTCTCTTCCTCTCTCCCGCTGCCCGCGCGTTTAGACCAAATGAAATTCTAATTAAACCGCATTAAAGCGTCCTCCTCGGTCCAGGGTGGGGTTTTTTTTTTCTCCTCGGGAGCGTTGTTCTCTGCCTGCTTGTTGTTGCGCGAGCCTGCTCGTGAAGAGCGACGCCGCTGCTTGGCAACAAAGCGCTCGCGAGCCAGCGTCTGGAGAAAGTTAATGAGCGTCATCAGCCGCGCGCGCTTCGGTTCCGGTAATGCAGAACCAAGACAAGAACACGAAACACTGAAAAGGGTAAAAACAAACAAACCAAAAATTAAATAAACACACAAAAAAACCCCACAAATAAACAAACAACAAAAAAACCCACCCCAGGTTAAAAGAAATAACACTACACTGGTGCAAAAAACAAAAATACCCAAAACAATTAGGGCAACAACAACAAAAAAAAAAGAAGATGACCTGTTTAACAAAGGCAGGTCAGAAAACTAACACACAACATGCAGAAACCTTTCTAACTTAATCACACCTGTAAATGCTGACAGCATTTTCCCAACAAGGGTTCTCCATCACAAACAGTGCTACTGTCAAGTTAACAGAAAATACCATAGGATAGTCCATTTTTTAAAATCTTTTATTTTTACACAAGGTTGTTATAACCACTGGATTCTGGCTACTGACATGGTTCACGATGTGACATGTTAAGCCTTCAACCCGAGCCCAATATCATTTATAATAAGGATAAAACCTGTGTATTGTCCCTTTATCAATATATTCCCACTACCAGAAAGTACTTTTTTTTTTTAAAGGAAAATTTGCATCCGTTTTGCACTCATTTACTCACTTGCATTCAGCTAAAATTAAGAGGGAAAAAATATAAACACTTTTATAATCGTTTCTAGGCTTGTCAGTAGTTATGTAGCACTGTGAGTGCTGCCCGTAAGTAAAGTGCTACGCTACATCATCTCAAACGTGCAAACTTTACAATTTGCACAATGCAATTATAGAAGATAAAAAAATAAGGTGAATGAATTTAGGGACCCATTCTTTTGATTTCATTTGACAGAAACTGATTCAATCACATCCCCCATTGCTCATACAAATTTATAAGAACGTAGTGTAAAAAAACAAAAAAACCAAAAAAAAATCCCAACCCCATAATACACCAAGACCCAATCAGTTTTATTATCTATGCAATATCTGTCACTTTAACTGATCTAAAATTTAATTAAATGAACCATTGCGGTATTACTGTTAAAAATGTCTCAACTCATCACATATACGCACTTACTGTCCACCTTAAGAGAAACGCCTGCACATCTGCCCATATATGCAGTTATCCAATCAGCCAATCATGTGGCAGCGACACAATGCATCAACTCATACAGAGGCAGGTCTAGAGCTATAGTTGAGGAATGAGAGGAAAAGTGTGATCTCTGCGACTATAATTGTGGCATGGATGTTGGGGCCAGATGAGCTGGGTTGAGTGTTTCAGAAGCTGCTGAACTCCTGGGAATTTCACACACGCAGCACTCTCCTGAGTTTACACAGGATGGCATGAAAAACAAAAAACAAACATCGAGCAAGCGACCGTTCCGTGAGTGGAAACATCTTGGTGATGAAACATAGAGGAAGAATTACCAGATTGGATCGAGCTGGCAGAAAGGACACAGTAAATTAAATATCACTCAATACACAATCAAACCTTGAAATGGATCAACAACAGCAGGAGACCACATCAGGTTCCACTCCTGTCAACCAGGAATGAGAATCTGAGGCCATCATGAGCACAGACTCATTAAGACTAGACCACATGTGTCAAGGTGGTCCATAAAAGGGCCGCAGTGGGTGCAGGTTTTCATTCCAACCAAGCAGGAGCCACAACTGATTATACCTGTTTAATCAGTTGAGATTGGCTTTCAGTTAACTCAGGTGTGAGTTGTGCTTTGTTGGAATGAAAACCCGCACCCACAGCAGCCCTTTTATGGACCACCTTGACACCCCTGGACTAGACAGTTGAGTAAGATTAAAAAAAAACAAAAAAAACCCTGATCTTTTTCCAGTCTTAAAGTGTCCAGTTGGGGTGAGCCTGCGCTCATGATGGCCTCAGATTCCTGTCTTGGCTGATAGGAGTGGAACCTGATCTGGTCTTCTCCTGTCAAAGGTCTTCTCCACCTCAAAGTTTGATGAGATGTGCATTCTGAGATGCTTTTCTGCTCACCATGGCGTTACTGTGGACTTCCTGCCTTCTCAGACCAGCCTGGTCATTCTCCTCTGATTGGTCTCAACAACAAAGCGTTTCAGCCTGCAGACCCTTCGTTCACAGGACCTTTTTTTTTTGTTTCTCACACCATTCTGTGTAGAGTGCGCTGGGTGTGAAAATCTGGGTTTTCAGAAATCCTCCAGGCAGCCCATCTGGCACCAACAACCACGCTGTGGTTACAGTCGCAAAGATCACACTTTCCCCCATTCTGATGTTTGATGTGAGCGTTAACCGAAGCTCTTGACCTGCATCTGCATGATTTTATGCTTTGTGCTGCTGCCACAGGACAAGTGTTCCTATTAAAGTGGAATGTGTTTATGCTTATACATACACTTACCAGCCACTTTAATAGGCATACAAGTGGGAGTGAGATGGAGAAATTTATTCCTTTACTGAATGCTCTGTTTATGGGACACTCCCATCACCATTCTTCTTTTCTGTTCTGTGTTTTGGGCATTTTAGTCAACAAAAAGTTCAGGAGTCACTACATCATTCCAGGACCAAATTTGGACACACTTTGGGGAAAACGGTAATTTGCAGATATTGTTTATTTGGCTGGGTGTAAGCCAATCGTCTTCAATTTGTGCCCAGTTGATATTTTTTGGCCCATTTTAGCATTTGCATGACCAAGTCCAAAGACCTTATACAAATGTAATGTCAAACAAATACTTAAAGACTACACATCATTTTTCCATATTAACAAACGATATGTCACTTTACTACCAACTTAGTAGTCAGCGATCATCATATTTATACAGCGAAGAAAGGTAATTCAATTCCATCCAGTTCTGCCACTATAATACTCAAGCAAAATTTAGTAGTGACATGTAATTGTATGCTAGTAAGAAAATATCAAAATGCTAAAGGGAATGAAAAGTTTGACTGGATACCACAAAAGGATAATTGCACCATTCTCACAAAACTAAAAAATCACTTATTTAAATAAAACAAGTTAATAAAACGTATACAGTACTGATAAAGTATTCTGGTAATATAATTACAAACAAAGGAGAACCTAGGGTTATACATACATGAACAGGTGCCTCACTAAAACATTACACATCAGTTGTTTATGCTCTTCCAGGCCCTCAGTGGGTGCAAAGGCGGCTTCTGCTTTCGAGTTGAAGCCATCCTACACACCCACAAGGCCTCGAATCGTCAAGGGCACGCTCTGAGAAGGTGCTTTATGGCTTAGAGGTCTCCAGGCAGCAGCATGGGAGCAGAACGTGGGCTCTCTGCCCTGCTGGAAAAACATCAATGTCAGTCTCTGGCATGACCTCCGTTCAGAAGCAGTCTTTGGCCCTCGAGGCTAGGCAGCTGAAGGGGAACTTCTGTCCTCTCACCCAACACGTTACGCACAGTCTGTTGGGGGAGAGGAGAAAAAGAAGAAAAAAAAAAGGCGAAGGCCTGACCTCAAAACAATCTGCTCCTCAATCACTAGAGCTCTCACAAGTCTCCCCTCCACCGCCTCCTCCTCCCAAATCCCCCATTAGACAACTATCAATGCAGACAGCCTGGCAATTTAAAATAAATGGGAACATAACTAGGGCTGCTTATCCTCCAAGGAGAAAACATCTGTGCAAGGATTCGGTCAACACAAGTCTATTAAAATGTCCTTTCTGGAATACTATTGAAAACTGATCTGGAAACAGTCTCATTGTTTGGTAGGAACACCAATGCCGAGATGTCCGGTGTTAATCCTCTGACCCAGGATTTCCACCCCTCCCATTCACTTCCACTCCCTTGTGTCACAAAGGATGGAGGTTAATTAACTCAGACCTGCAGATCTACCCTAAGGCTGATCGTCAGTTTAACACACGGGCTAAGATCGGGGACGTACAATGTGGGATTAAAAGTACAATGTGCTGTTGACTGACCAAATAACAGGTGGTGTAGGACAGTCACAAGTGTTTGCAGTCTCAATCAACAGAACGTTTAACAGCAGACTACGTGTGGATAAAAAAATAAATAAATAAATAAAATACTGTCTCATAAATGTACGTAATTACAGTGGCTTAGAGATTTTTTTTTTTCATAAAGAAACATGAACAGGAGCATGCCTAAACAGGAAATCAATACTATAGATGAACACAAAGCTCTGATAGCACAACCGGTAACGAAATAAAGACATCAAGTACGGCGAGTTGGCTGAAGCCCAGGTGTGTGTTTGTCCCCCACTCACTCTATTCTGTGTCTTTCCTTCATGGTGGTGTCCATGGCCAACCTAGCTCGAGGGCTTTCTTCATGAGTATACACAATGCATAACTAGTCATTTGGAAAGGCTCCAGATCGTGCTCTTCAAAACCCTTTTAGATAATTCAACGTCTTGATAACTACCCCCGCCTTGGCACCCCAGACTTTTGTTCCCTACCCACTCATCAGGGCGACTGGTGCCCTGACCTCCGGGGCAAGAGCGAGTCCCAGCTGAGGAACATGGGCAGCTGCCAACCAGCGCCACTTCAACCCCGGCCATCCGGATGATCGCATTTGTCAAGCCGCCACTCCGCGTCACCCAGCGCGGGTTTGATCATCGCAATTAGGGCTCGATCCAGGGACTGCCATGTCGGTCAGTACACACAGGAAGAGAGAGATGTATGATGTGGCAAGAGAAAGAAACAAAAATGAGAAAAGAAGACGACTGATGCAAAGTGCAACATTTATTTTGCCGCAGGAAAATCAGTCCATCTGAAAATAAATTGCTCCCTCAACATTCTTGTCTTTACTGCACACAGACTGATCAAAATGCCTGCTGTGATCGCATCAACCCATATACATAAACGTTCGAAAATCAAAGCATCCAAACACATGTAATCCTGTGGTATATATTGTGCAGCTAATTTCTATCAAGTTATTGTGAACATATGGCAAGTAGCCGACCTCAAATCAGCCTTCAAAGAGACAAAAGACGAGCGATTACTGCGATGGGGGAAAAAAAAGCACTCATTGAGGATTTGAGCCATAATGGAGTCATGACCTCATCGTTATCAAGAGATCAGGTATGGTGGGGGGGGGAAACCACATTACATTCCGAAACAAGCTCGTTTCTGTGGAGTACAATTTCTGACTGATGACTGCACTCTGGCCTGAGATATGGCTGGGTCCTCGTTTGTAAATCTAATTTAGAATATGGTGTATTAGAAAGCTACAAAAATTAAACACAAAGCAACAACATACTGAATACAAACCATTTCAATGCGTGATCTATAACAGGGGTTCTCCAGTCTTTGCAGCCTGGGACGCCTTTATCTAAAATCTAAAATACACTCTCTGGACCCCCTCAGCACAGATTTACACTACAATAGAATTATTCAAATATGTACAATAATTTTCTGGATATTTACTAGGAATCTAAAGCTTTTTTAAAAAAAAAAATCTTAATTTTCCTACGACAGTAAACAAGCAACAACTGCCATAATTTATACACTAACCTGTTTTTTTATTTTTTTTTTTATTTTTTATTTTTTGGATTACAGCCTTGTGATTATCAGGACCAGTCATATTGCTAATATCTACAGAATAAAAATTCAATAATTATAATAACTGATGATGGTATGTAGATTCCACCACCAACAAAACAGAAAAAGATTTAAAAAATAATAAAATGGGGGGGGAAATGCTTGGACCCCCAGTCTCTGCTTAAAGATAGTGAAATTACTTATTACATACAGTATAGAAAATATGTACCATATAAAAATACATTTAAAAAGTGTATTTATGTCAGTATATACATTAGATAGCCTTGAAAGCATCTGAAATTGCATATTAGGATCTAAATCTTCATATTCATGATCCCAAAAACATACATGAATATAAATCACAAATTCATTACATAAGTCAATAAACTCATTAAATATTTAATATGACCTGCTGATTCTATATACGGAACGATTGTAAACTACAAAATTCAATTATTTTATCCAAAAACATACATCCATGACCAACGTGTGTTGGGCTTAAGGCTTCAACATTGATAGTCTGTACTGCCACCTTGTGGAAAGACTCCTACAGTGCATGATGCCACACCTCAGACACAGGTACAGTGGACCCTCAGCTCGTGAACGCATTGGATGGCGAACAAATCGACGTACGAACTAAATTCCCAGGCAGATTTTGTACTGACCAACGAACAAATCCTCGACTGATGTACTGACGTTACACATACAGCCAACCTGCGCTTTGCGACACAAACATTTAGTTCTGGTCAAGCACTCGTAGTGTGAACGTGTTCAATGCATTTTTTCATTGTGTTTCTCTGCATTTTTTCTCTATAAGCTTCATTATGGGTCCCAAGAAAGTGGAAATGGTAGT
>JAQMCW010000016.1:14610482-14630585 GCA_030068335.1 Chrysichthys cranchii | reverse complement strand
GAGTGTTATGTCGTGTTTTGTGTGTGTAAGTGTGAGAGAGAGAGAGAGAGAGAAATAGAGAGAGAGAGAGAGAGAGAGAGAGAGAGAGAGAGAGAGAGAGAGAGAGAGAGAGGATGTGAATCTTTGATTATTTTACCTTGCCTTTGTGGTTTGATTAAAGTTTCTATGATTTATCAGCTGACAACATTATTATGCTGTGTACAGTATCTGTGTGTGTGTGTGTGTGTGTGTGTGTGTGTAAGTGTAATGAGTTTTACACATCATACTGAGGATAAAATATAACATCCACACGCCTGCCAAATATATTAGAATAAACTTTCTCCGTACTGACGCTTGTATTAAAACGGGCCTCGTCTCCTGTTGGGCATTTGACAGATATTAGATTATTTACCGCATGATGGATGTGTTTACTTCAACACGTGAGCGCCTGCAGTGTTTTCACTGTGGACCAGTTAATATCTGATCATTTATGAAAGCATTTCTCATTGTTTTCCCTTTTTTTTTTTGGGCACAGCTCCACGTAACTGGACTTCTCCGTGAGCTGGTTACCTACTGACGAGAACCAATCTGTCAAGTCTGTATTTATAAAACATATCCAAAGTATGTGAACATTTTATAAGTCACACAGACTGGTAGCTCCATTAGGTGTAAAGACCGATTAACTGTAAAGTCTCAACTCGCGCTTAACGTCTCGTGAGCGTATCAACAGGCTGCAAAGAAGAAGTCTGGATCTTTAACATGCAATTTTTTTATTGATTGATGTTTTATTTTTTGGTTACTTGCACCTAGGGGTGATCTTCCTTTAAATAGGCAGCTGTGCTTCCTGGAAAATAAAACACTTTCAGTTCGTTCTCTGATTCCAACCATGTACTGCTTAGAGCTGTGATTAGGCACTGATTGCATTTCAGTGTAGCACATCTGCAACACGGTGACAAAAGAAACAAGGAATTACACTCAGGTCTGATGCGAAGTCAGTGCATCGTGCTTAGAGACGTAATATCCCGAAGGAATAAAGGTTTTGCTTTTCAGTACGACATGTCGTCCTCAGTCATAAATGACAAACAATACGTTTGTGTAGGACATTTCACGTACATTTTTCCCCTCAAAGTGTGCTCAGGTTCCTATCTCGCACGGAATCGTGTATATATAATCCATAAATACGGGGTATTCATTCTGCAAGAAAAACATCGCAACACGCCTAAAACACAAGTCACATGTCGGTTAGTCAAATACGCAAACAATTACAAGTTATTACACATCACAGGTCATTACGAGTGGCGTGTACAATCTGCCAAAAAATTCCATTTTACAGTATAATGCATGTTTGTTTTTTGTCATTCCTGTGCTCATTTCTCAAAACCCAGTTTTGTGGTATGCACCAAGGGTGAGCAAGCTCTGTGTACTTCCTGGTTGGAAGGGGTGGGACGCAGGCTGCTGGTTTGCACTTTGTACTTCCTGTCTCTGATGGGCCGGGCCCCTCGGCACTTCCTGCCTGGCGGGGTGGAGGGTGCGCTGTGACCTTGCCTCGTGTGTTTTTCCTGCTGCTTTGTCCCAGCAGAGCCATTCTAAGATGGAGGACACGGCCCTCCAGCCAGCCAGGTGGAGGAGAGGAAACGCACAAGGGGAGGCTCGTGTATGAGCATCTTATATCTTATCGCATGTTATATAACGGTTTGCGATGGAGCTGTAGGGATGAGCTCATTGTTTATGTACGTGTTAAATGACTTGAATTGCTTAAATCAAAGCCTGGGTAAAGGAAGGTGGGATGGGAAATCTTCCAATGGCTTTTAGTTTTAGTCTTGACCAAACGATGGCGCCAGAATGAATTTCAAAACACAATTATTAAAAAAAAAAAAAAAAAAAAAAAAAAAATTGATCCGGAAGATGGAATTCCTGAAATGTAGTTGCTGGTATTTTTATATTTAGGATAAAGTGAGCACTGTAGAGTGAATAAATGATAAATGAATATCTTTATAGTCGTAAATACTGTATAGGGCATGAGCTTTTAACTGTACATTCGCTGGTTAGATATGATTAGCATCAGTACATAGGTGCTACATTACAAGCTAGTTAGCTAGAATATTAGCAATCCTGCAGGAGAAAAAAAAGCAACAACAAAAAAAAAACTACAACAAAAGCTATTTGTTTCTCACATAAAAATCAAAGTTAGTTGTCTCAGTCCTTTTTATTTCTGCTACACTGATTTAACTCAAAACCCCTAAATCATATTTCCTCATAGACATACAGTAGGACAAGTGCTGAGTCTTTCAAGGACGCATTGGAGGCATTTCTACTAGAAGGCTTCAGCACAGCAGGAGGGAATTTTCCACTCTCGCTATTTCAGCTCTCGTTTATTCCTGCCTCTTCCTGTTTCCTGTCTCTCTTCACATACTTCCTCCCCAGCCTTTACCTATCAGGAGCAGATGAAGTTTCTGGCTGATAGTTGGAGAGTGTTTTCAATTCGAGCGAGAACAAACAAGTGACATGTAATCAGCTCCGTTTTCAGTTGCAAAACAAGTGTGGGATGCAGTGCTCCCAGGGTTTTTTGTAGAAACGAAGGTGTAGCCTTTAATTCAAACAGCCATCTGTCTTTCAGAACGCTGCTAGGACTTTCAGTAAAACTTCACATTAGACAGTAACTTTACACAAAAAAAAAAAACACTTCATGCAATCTTTTCTACGGAGAAAACTGTATCCTGTGATAATAACATGCTTCATAATGTTATTAAAACATAATCCATTAAAAAAAAACATTTGGAAATATGTATTAGTACAAAAAAAAAAAAACCCAATCCTAAAATATGCCAAAATCCTAAAATTGTTAGCTCTCTTAGATTGTCTATATATAGTCAAAAAGCTCAATTAAGTGTTCTTCTACAGTGTGTGTTTCTTACATGTGATCATATTAAATATTTGATATGACAATATTATGACCAGGAGCAGCTGACAGGGCCTTTAAACATAATGAGACATTATAATATTTTGGCATGTTATATATGAGCAAATGTCTTAAATCAGATTATTTTGTACTTATGTGAAAACTTGCAGAGTTTGCATGTTCTCCCCGTGTCCGCGTGGGTTTCCTCTGGGCACTCCGGTTTCCTCCCACAGTCCAAAGACTTGCACAGAGGGGATTAGGCTAATTAGCGACTCTAAACTGGCCGTAGGTGTGAATGTGAGTGTGAACGGTTGTCTGTCACTGTGTGTCACCCTGCGCTGGATTGGTGACCTGCCCTGGGTGTAACCCCGCCTCTCGCCCGAAGTCAGCTGGGATTGGCTCCAGCTTCCCTCCGCGACCCTGAACAGGATTAAGCAGCAGAAGCTAAGTGGGTGAGTGCGTGAAACCTTGCACAACAGCACCACCAGTGGTCAAAAGAAAAATGCACAGGATCACACGGGAAGTCAGGCAGGGACTGATTTCATGCTAGCCCAGACTGTACATTCATGTAACTTCTCAGTGACATCATTATTCCATCAATAAGACCTTGTAATGTAGCACATTCCTTAATAATAATAATAATAATAATAATAATAGATTTGACGTTAGATTTTGACCTCCCATTTAATACAAGACTTAGTTATGGCATAAAAAAAAATGAATTTCCAAAAAGCATTGTAGCTCAAAGTCCAGGGTTAAATAGTAAAGTGAGCATCATCATCATCATCATCATCATCATCATCATAATCATCTCTCTGTCTCTCTCTCTCTCTCTCTCTCTCTTTTTCTCTCGCTGGGAGTCTTCATAGGGAAGTGGGGTACATCCTTCCTCCCTGCGGAGGCCATGTCATGGGAGGAACGGTCATTGTCGGTCCTGTTTATTCCACTACACCCATATGCTTTTAGCATTAGCATCACACTGACATAAAGCTAAATGTGATTTTGTAAATTCGCCCTCGGGATCATTCTGATGGCACTTACGCTACTGAAGGTGATGTGCTTTCTTACTCCTCTTCACCAGAGCAATATGGCACTTGTTAATGAACCGGCCTGACTCACTAGAGTGCACACAGGCTATTATCTCTGGCTTAATGATGGGACTGGGGTTAATCATCCTGCACTTACTCTCCGTCTAATTGCCATGACTCAGAAGTGTGTGAGTGTATGAGAGTGAGTGTGTGAGTGTATGAGAGTGTGTGCGTGTTTTACATTTCTTGTAACTAGATAATGGCCAGCAGAAAAGCAAATGCAGTTTACCATTTATTGCTAGAACAATTAAACATGCCTGCTATATAATGGAGTGCTCGTTAGTTCCATGATATAGTACGGAAGGCACTAAAAGCTTGAGTAATCTTGGAAAGTATTGTCTGGCTTTAGGTCTATAATCATTTAGCAGCACCAGGGGTGTAATCATGCATTGTCCGTTCAAGATCATTCTTCTTTTAGTGACAATAAGCTTTCCAGGCTTTGTTTAACGTTAATGTTAGGTCGACAAACGTCTTGAGCTCTGCATAATTAAAACTGTAAACGCTGTTACCTGAGTGAGAGAGCATGTGCTTTTATGAGTGAAATGAACGTAATACAATGGATCACCAAACCTGATATTAGGAAATACTGAAAGACAGTTTAGACAAGAAAAGTGACATGGAAAATAGGTTGTTTTATGACTGAAACACATGAGGATGGGCGGGGCTAAAACATGTACTGCAGCCAGCCAGAGGGGGCACTAGACCTGCGGTGGCTTCTGTTTTCAAGATGATGCATTTTCCGTGTTTTGTTTGTGGGGGTTTTTTAGGCACAGAGTCAACGAAATTGAACTGTTCTGCAATTGCACTGATCTCGTGCAAAAATAAGTTTAAAAAAAAGGTCAAACGTTAACCTTGCCTCCATCCCTGACTTTCATCTTTTTTGTCGTGGGAATTATTATGAATTTGCAATTGTGAGCTCATCTTGGATCAAACATGATCCTAAAGGGAAAAAAACATTAATCTAAACAAACCAGGGCTTTTATTTGGTTTGATTTTTTTTTCAGAGTGAAGTCATAAGAAATGGCATGAATGGTAGTCCCGCCCCTAACCCTAGTAACTTTACAAACAAAATTGAGGACCTTGCATTATTGTTAGCTGTGATGGGATTTTAAACCAATTATTATAGCTGAAATGCACATACGTAATTCCGTTCCATTTCACTTCTAATAACAAGCTCACACTCTGTAGTTCTTCATCAGTTTCTTGTGCTAATCCACGATCGCATCAGTTTACACAGGCCGCTGTCATTAGCACTGTGAAATGAAATGATCAAACCCCCAAAACCCTCTATTACACTCTAGGGGGTTCAAAAACGCCATGGTTCAATGTCCAGAAGGATGGACACTCGGCATATAAACAAGGTGTGATCTAGCTTTGGTTAAACATGGTGGTTTGTTTGGTAACACGCACTTCATTTAGCCCACACTAAAAGGATAGTTTTAAAGCTTTCAGTCAGGTGATGAATGAGCGCCATTTTTCTTGGCATAAATAAACCTGCGTTCGCAGTAGGAGGCAGGAATTCTGACTTGCTGTGCGTCTCTGTCACGGCGTCCTGGCCTGAATGATTGCTAACTCATGACAAACGCTCGCTTGTAACACTAACATCCCTGAACGTACAGGAAATTAAACGCTCCGCTGAGGTAATAAGGAGCGTAAATCTACAAGCTCAGAAAGCACAAGACAGACATGCATATCTGTATATCACCTGGGGCACAGGAGAACGTTTCGTTTTCGACATAAGAAGGCATAAATTTGTGCATTATTTAAAAGCGCATGATTTACGTCAACGTGTGTCAGGCATTTGAAATGAGAAATTCCTTCGAAGCGTGTGAAGTCATTATAAATGAAACAGTCTGAGACAGTGCTTAAGATGGCTGCTGGTTCCTGATACATTTACTATGCTATGCATTGTACTAGTGGTTGCGTTTCTGTTGCGTTTCTCTAAACAAACCATTTGCTCCATTTTGAAGTTTGGTAGATGGGCCCAAGGTTCCAGAATGCACAGGTTAACAAGGTTTACAAGCATGCAACTAATGAGCCGTTTAGTCAAATGTTCAAGGCTGAGCAAGGTTAATTTTCCTTAACAGTTTCACACCGTATGACTTCGGTTTCTGGATTCAAATATCCAAATTCACCATCCGTTTCATTGTCAGACCTGCTCATTAACAGGGAGCCTTCACACCTCATTTACAAGCACCGCAAGAGACAGCAGAGACAAAACACTGCTCAGGCAGATGAGCTCTACCTGTTGGCCATCGTGATGGATTGTCTCAGCTGAAGGCCTGAACTCTCCCATACCCGTCCTAGCCGCTAAGCCTGAGCGTGTGCAGAACAGGGGATTTTGTGTACAAGAGACAGCTTTGATGACTTATTGCTGAGCTGTGAATTTCATAGTGGGTGTCATCAATTTAACGGCGCCGGCGTACAAAGTCATAAAAACAGCAATAACGGAGGCAGCAGGTAAAGTTACTAGGCATAGTGGAGAAGAACAAAAAAAGAAATATTATAGCACTCTGTAATATTTAGCGACGTTACTGCAGTACTGTTATAATCGTACATCACTGTCTTTAAATCCGTAACCTGTGATAAATATTATTTCAGTACAAACTAGTACATAAGCTATGTGTTTAAGTCTGTATATACTGTATCTCCTGCCAAGGCAAAGGAATACAAACCAACCCAGTTAGGCTTGTTTTAGCATGAATTAAGAGCCTCACTGACAGCGAGTGAAGTCTGTTAGCCAGCGAAATTGTTGCTGGGTCATAAAAGGTGACTTGAAATTTAAAAAGGAGGCTTGTATTGAGATTTTAGCACCAGTTTCTGTGGCATTACAGTGATTCTGACAAATGTGAGCTCTGAATGCAGGCAGGTGCAGTAATATTATGAGCTCTGAAATGTTTAGCCCTTTGCCCCTGACCTCTTAGCCATATAAAAGGATGAATAAATTATGCTTTTAAAATTGCGAGGGAGGAAATAGTGATTTTGCAAAGTGAAAGATATTGGAAAATTTAAAATTTACAATGGAGGCGGCATGGTGGCTTAGTGTTTAGCACTGTGGCCTCACAGCAAGAAGGTCCTGGGTTCGATCCCTGGAGTCTACCTGAGTGCCTTTCTGTGTGGAGTTTGCATGTTCTCCCCGTGTCCACGTGGGTTTCCTCTGGGTCCTCCGGTTTCCTCCCACAGTCCTCCAAAAACATGCACAGACTGGATTAGGCTAATTGGCTACTCTAAATTGCTTGTAGGTGTGAATGTGAGTGTGAATGGTTGTCTGTCTCTGTGTTTCGGCCCTGCGCTGGATTAGCAACCTGTCCAGGGTGTACCCCACCTCTCGCCCGAAGTCAGCTGGGATTGGCTCCAGGTTCCCCCCCCGGACCCTGAACAAGACGAATAAACTATAAACAATTTACACTGACATGTAACATACAGGGGAAATAACAGATGCACATATAGTTATATCAGCTGATCCTAACTCAAAGATTACAAGCTAAAAAAAAAACTGAGAGTAGTTGCCGACCAAGAGTTATTCCCTAGGTTTAACGCTGGCTCTAAAATAGAAGTGAGAAATCATTTAGCTAAAAAACTTGACACATTTCTATCCAGCATCTTGTTACAGGATGTTTATTGGGGGTTAAAAAGATGGCACAGAATTCTTAATGGCCTTTATTATTCATTATACAGCTTTTGTGCTAGGAAGCTGTATGCTAGTTGGTGCTGTTTAAGCTCTCACCAACACACCGGTGAAAAACACAACAACAGGTTAACATCTGTAACCAGAGAGAGAGAGAGAGAGAGAGAGAGAGAGAGAGAGAGAGAATTGTTAAATGACGCTTCATGAGTTTATTCAAACAGAGTTGTTTCTGAAAGAATGCCTAGCATTAGCATGAGTTATCACCTACCAAAGTTGCTAGCTGAACCCTTATTATCTACAGCAGCACTACTGATCGTTCACTATGGAGTCTGGAATGACTGTACAAGGTGTTCTGCTGTCGAGAAAAATAATGACCAAGACTATTAAGAGTATTTTGACTCTTTTTCTATAAAATCACATCCCCAAGTGTACCCTGTCCAACTATTCCTTTTTTGACATTCATACTTTTTTTTTTTATCCATTTGTAGCTACTTTTAATGTTGTAGAATGTCCATGAAAGACGCTATCGACGTTGGAGACTCCCACCACAAACAAAAGCCTCTTTGAGCCCCTGTTAATTAGCCATTACTATAGAAACGCTTCATTATATTAAAACGAGTTCAATGATATAAACCTGTGATTTGAATTAGAGCCACCTGCTGACCAATCAGATTAGTTTTGTGCGTCAGAAATGGTTTGAATATATTTTATATGAAAAAAACAAAACAAAACAAGGAATATCTTCGCACACATTTGTCACAAACAGGATAAATGTAGCTTATATGAGACAACGTTTATGAATGTTTAATTAGAGGCCACTGTCTCTAGACCACTTTTATTGCATTTTCAATACAAATGATGAATTAAATTGGTACCAATGCTCTTTCTGTGGTTCTCCTCAAGGGTACACTGTTTGTAGCTTGAGTGTTAACGTAGATTATATATATATTTATACATATATACATATGTGCATTGTTTACACCTCATATTGCCGTAAGGGACAAAAAGGATACTCATACCACACCACTGTGTTTTTGGCAGTATGTTTTGGAGCGCTCTCGCTCTCTCGCTCTCTCTCTCTCTCTCTCTCTCTCTCTCTCTCAGCAGATTCAGTGTATAATGAAAAGTATGTGAGCAAAGCAGCCAATGCCCCCTCATGTCCTCTCCCCACCCGGCACTTCATTAAAGGTGTAGTATCTCTTTGAGACATCTTCCAGCTCCTCTACAACACTATTCAATTCTTTTTCATTTCCCGCTGCCATCCACAAGTCATTTATTGATAAAATGAAAAAAGAAAAAAAAAACAACCCCAAAACCCCACACACAACCTTGTGTATTACTGCTCCAAAGAGGTGGTGACACAATGCAGATCCTGCTCATCGATCTCCATTCACGCCCTGACCCCCAGACGTAACCCCTACACAGAGCTGTAATGAAAAACGCACTCGGGTATTAATATTACCATCATTAGCCGCATGCACACACAAACGCAGAAAGAGGGAAACCGAAAGAGAAGGCTAAGCAGGAAAAAAAAATGCAACGGAAGCAAAAAGCGAGGTGCGTTATAGAAGGAAAGAGAAAGAATATCACCGAGGAAATCATTGTTAGCAACCCTGAGGATGGTTCTGCATGCTTTTATACGCAGTGAGTCGTCCCCTCACACACGCATAATGAGAGTCATAAAAATCCTGATGGTGTGCTTATTCTCAGAAGTGCCCCACTGTGAAACAGTGCAGCCTCGCAGGCAGGTTTCACACCACTAATGCACAGATCACGGGGCGAGCAGAGAACACCACGTGCCTCCTGATCAGACCTGGATTACAATCAGGCAAATACAATTAAATTCCAGTGGTGCTTGAAAGTTTGTGTTCGAATTTTCTCTATTCCTGCAGAAATATGACCTAAGACATCGTCAGGTGGGTTTCTGAAGCATCCTTTATTTGAGAGAAGGACACGCATTCTCTTCTTCCAGAAATATCACGTTTCAGATCTTTGGGTAATGTGCTTGTGTTGAAGTGCCATTTGATGATTTGATTAACGGACATGTTTGGAATAATTGAGTTACTAGGTGGGGTGTGTGTGTGAGGGGGGATCAATACATGAGTGTCAGAGCTGACTATAATGTGAATGCATTCTTACAGATGCCAACAATAATCAAGGCCAAAAAAGGGCAAGAAGTGTTTGATTATTTTCTTAGACTGCCAGTTCTGGGTGTTGACTTGGTCTTCGTGATTGGATTTACGTCACCACCAATTCTAGGAAGTCAAAGAAAAGTACAGAAAGAGATATAGATGTTTATGGATATTTGGTTATAGCATTCTTGGTGGAGATCTGCTGATGGAGATTGGGATTCTCTTAATTTAAGTTAATTTGGATAAAAATCAACAAAGTGACAACATATTCTACAACGCTACCTAAACATGGCAGTATTTCATCCATCCATCCATCCATTATCTATTCCACTTATCCATCGTAGTTGAGCGGGAAGTGGAGCCAATCCCATCTGACTTCAAGCAAGAAGCAGGGAACACCCTGGACTTGTCGCCAATCTATCACAGGGCTGACATGGAGACGAACAGCACTCACATCCATACCTATGGGCAATTCAGAGTAGGCAGGTGACCTTATCTGCATGTCTTTGGACTGTTGGAAATAAACAGAGCACCTGGAGAAACCCACATGGGCACAAGAAGAACATGCAAACTCCACACAACGGCAAACGGCCCCAGTCAGCCATCAGGTTCGAACCCAGAGCCTTCTTGCTGTGAGGTGGCAGTGCTAACCACGGCACCTCATACTTAAAAAAAAAAAAAGAAAAAAAAGAAAGATTTTAACGCAGTTATTTATCTTAAATAATATTATTCAGTGGCTACTATGAATTATTCAGGAACTTCCATGAAGCTAATAGCCACTAGAGTGAAAAAAAATTTCCCATAAATCTAAACCTGTCAATAGTTTAAGGTACCTTAATGTATACACACACACGCACACACACACGCACACAAACACGCACCTACACAAAGATCGATGCGTGTTTGAGGTTTCCCTGAGTGTACGCAGCATTAAAACTGGTTAAAACTGGCACATAAATCAAATCAGACATGTTTCGTGCTGACGAGAGGTTCGAGAGTAATCGAGTTCGAAGCGTTTCAGTAAGCCACAGTGGCATATGTGGAAACGAGCCCCTGATGTTCACGAACATTTCCCCTGGGCTCTGGGCAATAAAATGACTGTGAAATGATCGGCTTTCGGTTATAGCACCTCGACTGTAGGATACCATCAGCAGTTACAGATTCACGCAGCTATGATGTACAACATACTAGCGGTGAAGTGATTTTCACTACTGTATTGTACACTCAAATCAAGGTAAAAAATGGTGTTGTTGAATTGGGAGTAAGGCTCTGACATAAGAATGCTTCAAACGAGCGACACAGCAAATTAAAACAGGAAGCTGGGAACAAATACAGTGCCGTTATAGGAAAATAATCAACACTGGGGTGTTACTCTATGGCCTGACACAAAGTACAGTTACTCTTCTTTTACGTAGATTATTTTCCTATAACGGCACGTCATAAAGTGTGTTTTTCCTCATACAACACAGTAATTTGTCAACAATCAGAATTTTGTATTTTGTATCCATTTCTGGTTAGATAAACGTTAACGTTGGGGAACGTCCAGGAGACGAGTTAGTTCCTGTCATCACTTACGTTTAAGCAGCTTTAAGCAATTGCTCCTTAAACCCGTGGTTTGAATTGCAGCCAGTGTCACTGTCTGAGCTGCTAGCTTTGAAAATGATTCAACCCGTTCTGACCAATCAGATTAGAGAACGCACTAAAAAATTACCTAAACAAACGTTAGCCAGGAAAAATGATTAATCACTCATTTTACGTCTGGAGTAAACGTAATCCTCCTGAGTGTTTGTTAATAAAGTAACTATATAATTATGGATGGTGTAAGTTAATTATGCGTGACTGGAGCACACAGGCGTGTGTTATTAGAGTGGAGGAGAGGAGTGAATATTGATTATTGCGCTGAGATGTGAAGAGAAGTTGGTGTGTAAATGTGAGCAGCCAATAAAAACACTTCGTGTTGATTTGTTTATTGATGAACTAACTCATTGAGCCAAGTGAATCGAACGTCATTGCGTGTTTATTTAGATGACTGTCACTCAAACGCTCAAAGAGCACGAAATGCGACAGCGCTGAGGAAATACAGGTGGCAAAAAAAAAACAAAAAACAAAACACCATTCATTTCTATTCTATTCTATTTTAGTGCAATTCACTTTATTTGAATCTCTCTATTTGTTCTCCATTCGACTTTCTTTTTTTCTATTCGAATGTCAGACTCTTCAGGTCTCTTTTATTTTTATTTTTTTCTCTTCTATGCTGATTTAATTGCTGCCTTTTTTTACATTTCTATTTTAATCTATTCTATTCTGTTCTATCCTTATTTTATCATTTCATTTCACTTCTCTTCTCTTCTCTTCCCTTCCCTGTTGTCTTCCCTCACACTGGCATGTCAAGGTCACTTTGTCCAAACCCAGCAGGACAACTTTCATATGTCCCAGACACTCTAACGCAAGCAGACAGCTGCTTTTCTAATCAAGCTCTATGACGACCCATTTCGCTTTTACGAGCCAAAGTGCCGTTCGTTTAGATCATTCCCATCCAACCATGTGCGCCTGATCGAATTTGCGAGCGCGCTTCTCGCTGTATCACCCACAATCTTTTAATAACGTCCAAATGAGTTCAAACAGCTCTGATAGCTCTAAATGAATTAGCCTTTATAGAATGAGCAATATAAATGCACCAGAGGAGGAGGAAGAGCAGCGCTGTAATTGAGATGAAGAAGATGAAGAGATGCACCCTTAAGATTCTGTCTGTGTCCTGCCAGCTTTGAGAAACCGCACTCACCTCTAGTCAACACTTAACATCATTATACAGCAATAAAAAAGCAAATTCTAAACAAAGATGGAGGCCTACTGGCCAGGCACAAGTACACCAGTATTATGAGCTTGCACACCTGTATGAATGGAATTGATAGTCAGATTGTTCGCCAGAATCCGAGGTTGGCTTTTGGGTTTTATTTCCAAGTAGAACACAACAATAACATTTCCACATTCCAGGAATACAGATGTAGCGTAGATATGGCTTATTTGACAAGCATTACGAAATATTGGGACACTTTGGAGGAAAGAATTGTGGGAATACCTGGGAAGGTAGGTGAAAAATCTCTAAGTGAATTGGACCCAGCCAGTGGAAAAGTGGGCTAAAAAATTTAGAAAAAGTTCTTTAACAATGTTGGGTTTTTTTTTATATCCAGGTGAGATTTATTATTGGTAATAATTAAAATGCGGGCGGCATGGTGGCTAAGTGGTTAGCACTGTTGCCTCACAGCGAGCAGGTCCTGGGTTGACATGGGCCCCTTTCTGTGTAGAGTCTGCATGTTCTCCCCGTGTCTGCATGGGTTTCCTCTGGGTACTCCGGTTTCCTCCCACAGTCCAAAGACATACACATTAGGTGGATAGGCTACCCTAAATTACCCATAGGTGTGAGTGTGTGTATGTGTGCATGAAACCAAGTCCCGAATTAGGGGAGGGGAGGGTTGGGTGTGGGGCTGTAGAATGCACTTAGCTACAGAAATATCAACCGAGCCCCCCGGGGGCCCCTTGGCACCCTATGTGCGAGGTGGCATGACAGGAATAAGAGATCGAGCATAATTCAAATGAAAGCTTGGAAATGAAATGTTTCAATTCAACATTCAATGTTTTGAATGTTTTCATTCAAATGAAAGCTTAACTCTGGTGAAGAGCGCAGTGTTTGCTTTCGGTGTACCTTTGGAGGCAGTAAATCAAAAGAGTTCAAGCTGTCCATGTGTCCTGACTGCATCCAGCCACGTACGAAAGACTCCGAATGGGACGTCAAACCACGTTCCTTTGTATGTCCCAAAAACAGACAAGTTATTACTTATAGTTAAATTTTAACATTGGTAATGAAGAATCTTTTTATTCATGATAACAATGAAATGGTCGCGTTTAAATAGACAAATGAATTAAACACGAAACAGGTGCACACATTAGGAGAGAAGACCAACGCAATGCTTTAAATCTTGCTGACATTACAACTGCTATTATATATAAACATATCTGTTTCTATCGTGTATTCACACGAGCACAAATTTAGGCTCGTAGGTAGATTTGAAGGTATACATGCGCTCCTTGAGTACCTATAGCAACATACATACACCTGCACACATCCCCACTGGTCACAAGTTATTGTTCTCAACCTCCCAGCTGCTGACACAATGCAACCCCCTTATGGGTGACCAAACAGAGAACGAGGCATATTTGAAATCCTGGCTTTATCACATGTGCCTTCCAGTCATGGGAACAATACGCACAGTGAAGATGAATGACGTAATAAAGGGGAACTCCTTCTTGATGTCTCTTTATGTCCGGTTTGGTCTTTAATAAGGGAAACGAATGGGCGATGACTCAGAGGGTGTTGTCCATGCCCCCCCCACCCTTTTTTTTTGTTACAAGAGCTACTTTAGCAAGACCTCATGAGGACCCAAGTACCCATAAGTTCCTGTCTGACAGCACAAGTGGGTTGAGTGAGCAAGCTTGTTAGGAGGATCCAATAATGATCACTGGAACACTACTACTGCCGTTTTTATCTGTTCTTCTGGACCTGTTTGATATCCTTATAGACACATATACACTACTCATACAATAATGTATTCCTTTTGCTTGGGGCAATTTTATCACATACAGTTCACCTTCCTGCTGCAGGGAATAATCTCACCTAGCTTCTCCCTCCCTGGTTGGTAGTTTGCTTGTCATAAGGTGGATCTAGCGAATGGGTGGGGAAAAATGGATAAGAATACAACAAATAAAAATAAAAATAGGACGTCCTCACATGCTGGGCAGAGAAGGTTTTTCATACCATTCATTCAGATTATGAAAATGTAGCTCCTATTTAGTGGCATATGAGGGCTAAATTTGAGTTGTTTTTATCAAATTAGAAAAAAAAAAAAAAATAGATCTACAACGGTAATCATCAAGGCCTAAAACAATAGCTTGAGCTCAGGTTGGGTATAGTGTTTGTGGAGGTTTCTCTGGGTTCTCCAGTTTCCTCCCACCTCTCAAAAATACATTACCCCTAGGTGTGTGCATGGTGCAAACAAAGACACCGTTTGAAATATATTTTGCATGTTTGCCATTTTTCACATTTAGAGCTGTGCTGGTTCCACGTCTTCTACTATATTTGATCAGGTGGTTTCCCCAGGTGGATCATCTGGCATTACATAAATAGTACTTTACTTTTCACTGAGGTTCCCAGGGCAAACACGTTATTTGCAGTGAATTGCGAAATTTGAGACAGCTCTGCATGTTTCTTACGACCACACTGGTGCCGTGTTGTTACATAAAGAGATCTAAGCTTTCGTAGAAATGTAGGGTCTGTTTTATTCCTCACGAGGGATTTTAACTTCCTGATTTTACCCCACACAACCACTGCGGCAGATTTCCATCCAAACACATTCATCACGAGGAAAAAAAAAAAACAAAAACAGGTGATTGACGGGTACTGGGGTGGGCAAATGGTTCGGATCAATCACCCTTGGGAAAATGATCTCATGGCCACATACGGCGACATATTGTGGCGCACATAAATGTTTATAAAAGGTTTTACGGGAAACGGGGACATGGAGCTTGCTTTGTCACTACGACAGCAGAATTGTGTTTCGTGCTAATGAGGTGAGCTCCTGAACAGAAATGGAAATTGAGCCGAGCAGATTTTTGCTGATGTGATCACAGCATGTGCATAAAGGATGTTGTGTCATTGCCCATTCATCCTTGACTCTGTCTCTCTCTCTCTCTCCCCTCTTTCTCCCTCTTGCTCTCTTTCTGTATTTGTGCATGCATGTTAAAGTAACACACATGGTTTTCAGGTGACTTCAGCACAGCTTTGCACTCCAGAGACAAACGCAAGAGCAAATCCTTAAGGATCTACCACTGGTACCTCTCTCTCCTGGGAGTAATGTCCAAAGAACACACTTACATTTACTTCAAAATCTCACAAATAACAATGAACAATGAACTTTGAAGAGCCCCGAGAGTCCAACACATTCAGAGGCGCCGAGATGCCTTTCTGCTCAGCACGGCTGTAAAGAGTGCTTGTGTAAATTGCAAACAATCCTGTCTTTAGAAAACAGAAACCATCGCTGTGCATATTTTTGTGCATCGTTTTGCATAAAGTGATGTGCGAGAAAATCCCAGGATTTGAGCAATTTGAAAATATCTCCCTTTCAAATCAGACCAAGTTATGATTAGCATGATTACGTTTAAGGACACAATGCGACAGGCGCTCTGTAATAATCTATAAACATGAACAAAACATGTTTTAATCTGGCTGATTATAGTTTCACTCTGAACGTAAACATAAGTAAATACGGACTATTACTGCTATATTACAGCTACCTGTTAGCTAAGTTAGCCTTGACTAAATTTTCAAGTAAGGGTAAAATTGTATAGTTTGATTTTTCACCAAGCTAGAGACGAACCCAAAAACAGCAGCCATCTGTGAATTTGAGGGCTTGATCTCAATGGTGAAAGAACAACACAGCTGACGCCTCAGACATGGTGCACCGCAGAGACTCAGACAAGCTGTTCTGGTGTCGAACCATATCCTGGGTGAGAGGGAAGGAAATAGTGCACTGATAGCAAGAATTTAAGGGATATGTCTAAAAACTAGGTTTCCTATTCATTTTAAGGCTTGAAAAGAAAAACAAAAAAAAAACAAAACGACATTTATAAACGTGGATGTCAGAATCGCGAGGCGAGACTGGATGCATGTGCAGATACAAAGGGTTTAATAGGAAGAGAAGCAAAAGGTTCCAAATTGGCAGGGGAGAATCGTGGTTAGACAAAACAGGGTTCAATGATCAGGCAAACAGAGTAAGACAAGTTAGGCAAGGGCAAGATAACGTATGAACAGGCAAAGGTCAGAATCAATATGGCAAACACAACAATGGAGGCAAAAAGAACAAAGAGCAAAAAACAGAATCACACAGGGTCATACACGGAATAGCAATCATGGAAAATAAGGCTTGGCAATAGGTACTAGAATAGCAAACCTAATGCTTTGCAACCAGAGTGTGTGAAAGAGCGACTGTTTATAGTCCATGAAGATGAGTGGCACCTGCACCTAATCAGTAGTCTGGTGACCCCGAGCGTGACAGACTTTCGGCCATGTTATTTTGGCGCAGGTGCTCATGGGGACTGGAGTTCTCGTGGGACTACTGGTTGCGAGTGTTCATGACAGAACCCCCCCCAAAGGACCTCACGCCGGGAGCTAACGTTTCTCGAGAGCGTCCTCTGTGACGTGGGGCTGGTTGTTCTGGGTGTCTGGTGTGGAAATCGTACCACACCCGTGTGGCGAGCCAGTCCCGATCCCCTACCTCATGCTGAAGCTCCTCGCTCCTGTGTTGGTCGAAATACCTCTTCTGCTCCTCAGCCGCTCTCTGAAGTTGCTGATGAGCGCTCTCCCACACCTGGTTACTTCTACGGAACCATTCGGCCACCGTTGGAGAGTCCGTGACGGCTGTGTTCCAAGGGAACAGTGGGGGTTGGTATCCGAGCACACACTGGAAAGGGGTCAGGTTTGTGGCTGCCTTGCGCAGTGAGTTCTGAGCATATTCCACCCAGGGGAGGTAACGAGACCAGTCTGTTTTGGTTCTGTGAACAGAAGGTGTGGAGATACTGACTCACCTCCTGATTTGCTCGTTCCACCTGTCCGTTAGATTGCGGGTGGTACCCTGAGGTCAAACTCACTGTGACGCCTAATTTGTCCATAAATGCAGCCCACACACGGGATGTAAATTGGGGACTACGGTCACTCCCAACGTCCTCGGGTGCGCCGTAGTGCCTGAACACATGGTTGAACAGTAGTTCTGCAAGTTCGAATGCTGTGGGAAGAGATGGTAAGGGGATTAACCTGAGTGACTTAGAAAATCTGTCCACTATTGTTACTATGGTAGTCATGTTATACCTTGGGAGATCTGTGATGAAGTCAAGGGCAATATGGGACCAAGGACGTTGCAGGATGGGCAGAGGCATGAGTTTTCCTGCTGGAAATGTGCATGGGACCTTAGACCTGGCGCATGACGAACCTTTGTATCTGCACATGCATCCAGTCTTGCCTCCCGATGCTGACAGAATGCTTCACCTAAACATGGATGCAGCGGATCCAGTGGCCCTTATGACCTCCCTCACCGCACAGACCCGTCTGTTAGGAGATCAGAAGTGATGTCTACAAGAACTCACTGCCCAGCTGAACAGACTCACAGCAGGACCCACAACGTCGCGACCAGTGCCCGCGCAGTCAGCCGCGGTCGCTTCCCTCATCGCCCGCCAGGATAAGTTCATGGGAAATTCCTCCTACAATGTCAACCGTATTTCACAGCCCAGGAAAACGTCACCGACTGGCAAAAGATCACACAACTTATCAGTCTGCTTACTGGGAAGGCACTCACCTGGGCCACCGCAGTATGGGAGAGAGGGGGTGAGTCCACTTCTTCATACGCATGTTTTGTATCTATATTCAAGAGAGTTCTTGACCATGCTTCAGAGGGGAAAGAAGTGAGTGAGAGGCTGTTGGAGGTGAAACAAGGGAATCGCCACGTGGTGGATTACGCTTTGGACTTCCGTACATTGGCTGCTGAGAGTGGATGGAACGAGACAGTGCTTAAGGCCGTCTTCCGCCAAGGTCTCAATCGTGAGGTGCTTAAGGAGATCGCTTGTCAGCAGGGGGAATAACTAGAAGTACTTCTCAAATTACGCTGTCATTGTCGCAGTACAAGCTCTGGCGAGTTTTCTTTCAGTTAGTCTATTTGTTCTTCAGCATGCAGAATGAGGGAGATTGTTCATTTGCAAGCAGGACAGTGCGGCAACTAGATTGGTGCCAAGTTCTGGGAAGTGATATGTGACGAGCATGTGATTGACCCTACAGGCAGTTACCATGGGGACAGTGATCTTCAGCTGGACAGAATTAATGTATACTGCAGCGAAGCATTCTGTCAGAATCGGGAGGCGAGCCTGGATGCATGTGCAGATACAAAGGGTAGAATAGGAAGAGAGGCAAAAGGTACAAAATCAGCAGGCGAAAATTGTGGTCAGATAAAACAGGGTTCAATGATCAGGCAAACAGAGTAAAGCAGGTTAGGCAAGAGCAAGATAACATACAAACAGGCAAAAGTCAGAACCAATACGGCGAGCACAACAACGGAGGCAAAAAGAGCAAAAAACAGAATCAAGTAGGGTTATACACGGAATAGCAATCATGGAAAATAAGGCTTGGCAATAGGTACTAGAATAGCAAACCTAATGCTTCGCAACCAGAGTGTGTGAAAGAGCAACTGTTTATAGTCCATGAAGACGAGTGGCACCTGCACGTAATCAGTAGTCAGGTGACCCTGAGCGTGACAGACCGTCGGCCATGTTGTTTTGGCGCAGGCGCTCATGGGAACTGGAGTTCTTGTGGGACTACTGGTTGTGAGTGTTCATGACAGTGGTATCTACATCCTTTCAGTTTCGCTAGGATAAAAGAAGTGAAAAGAGTCGCAGGAAAAATGTGAGACCCGACCAGGGCTTTTTTTTTTCTAACGTGCCTATTGTTTCTCTCAGCACCCAGACAACTTGAAAGAATAAAACAGATCAGCGATTTACTCTGGCTTAGTTAGCATGCTAATGGAAAGTCCCTGTTTGCACTGAGATCAGATCCGTTTGCTGGTACACATTAGCTGGTTCCTGGCAAAGGGCAACCCAAGAACACACCACAGGCTTAACAGGACATGGGAATTGTGAGTTTGTGTTGTGATATTAAACAAAACACCAAAATGAATAGCTACAGAAAAGGGCAGCGAGGTAGCGTGCTGCACACCATTTCTCAAAACAGACGGCGCACCGGAGCACGCATAAATCTAGCGGCGAGCACATGACTGCTTTAAAGGCCACAATGCGAGTCTTTTTTTTGCTTCTCCTCAAGAGCTCCAGTCAGCGCCATTAAACTGCTATCGTAAGAGCTCGACACCAAGGGCCTCTCAGAACAGAGAATATATCGCAATAATCAAAAAGCTCATTATCAACAGCTGCGTAAGTGCCTCGCAAGTATCAAAACACTGAATCACTGCAGATCCAATGCCCTCTTGTAGGAATTAAATGTGCTATAGAAATTATTACAGTCATTTGCAGGCTTGTTAGTATTGTATAGGTATTATAACGTGGTGCAGCGCATTTAATTATGATTGTTAGCAGCATTAATCATGGCAAGTAGAACAACATAACGAGAAGAGAGTAGACAGGAAACAGTGAGGCTGGAGCAAAGCTGGCAGTTCTACTAATGTGACTGGATTCAGTTGTTAGAAAAGGTACAAAAACAAATCCTGCCTCTAACTCTAAATTGAATCTTTTGTAACTTTTCATAATTTATATATATATATATATACTGTG
>JAQMCW010000016.1:14589782-14599782 GCA_030068335.1 Chrysichthys cranchii | reverse complement strand
CTATCCTCGGGTTTTCCTCCCTGGTGTTGTCGCCTGGTTAAGGATCGAATTCTCAGATGGGAATCCAGATTTCTTGAGTCCAGAAGTCACTTTTGTGAAGATGTCGAGTGTGAATTGAATTTGCACAGGCTATGTACTGTAGGTCTGAGGTATCTTTTTCTTTTCCATACACTTTCACTCATAGCAAGGTTTTTGTGTTAATGAGCACGCAACATCTGCACAGAGAAATCCCCTGTGGTAATGAACCCAATGCATAATAACCTATTGAGCGTAAAATACTCAGATGAGCGAGACAGAGATGAAAGTGTCAGTCCGACTTCCTGTGTAAAACACAGAGCGTTGCACGTTTCCTAAAATAGTTTCTTAAAAAATATATACAAATGACTGAACGTATCGGTTCGGCAGTCCATTATTCTCACAAAGTGATTCCTGTAATCTCTCTCCATTCCCCTCCTCTCGCTTATCACAGCTGATGCACCTACTACCTCATTATCAGATGGCTTATGTTTCACACCAGCTACAGCTGAGATCATGTCCTGTTGGCTTCTCACAATCCAAAGACCCAGCCTACTGTCTTCCCCCATTCTGTCCTGTTTTAATCAAATTCTTTGTTGCATAATTCATATCCTGTTTTGAACTCCGACGGCAGTATTGTTTCTCTTTTTTATTGTTCTTTGACATTCTAGGGGGGAAAAAAAACATTTTCAGAAAAAAAGAAGGATTTTTTTTCTCCATTGTTAAGCATTAGAGGAATGGCCAGAACACCAGTGAAATCGAAAGCAATTTTGATAAATTGGTAGATTAAACGTGGCACGCCAGTAATGTGCTTTCCCTATGCACTTCCTGTGCACTGAGCTTCCAGGAGAGTCTGCTGGAATAGTTAATTTTTGCTGCTGAGAAAACAACATCTTCACAGGGAGATCACCAAGTGCACAGGGAGTTTAGTAGGACGTGCGTCAAGCCAGGTACTAAATAACAGGAAGAGGCAAAGGGTGTATGAGTTTTGTTTCAGAGAAAGGGTGTGTTGCACCAAAGAGGCCTCAAATTCACATTAACCCTGTTTAAGGATGCTGTTTGGTTTTCATCACTGGGGGTCGCAAGGTTATTATTTTGGTTTCTGTTGCTTTTGGCTTGGAAAACTTTTACAGTCAGTGTAGGTGCTGACTTAGCATAGAATCGCTTTATTTGATCCTGTTTAGCAGGTAGCACTCTGATACAATAGAGGCATTTGCAGAGCAACACCTGTGCAATTATTTTAAAGTACATCATAAGCATATGAGCTGTTTTATCTTTTGTTTTATTATGGATGAGTCTAAACAGAGGAAAAGTTTCTTGACCAAAATATTTCCCAAAAGATAATTTTGACGTTAGAGCTTAGTCACATGTGATAATGTTACTCTAAATAAGGCGGCTGGTGTATTTGTATGTAATTATTGTGCTTGTATAACCCACACTAGCTAGCCAAAGCTATTTTAGAATTATAATATATCTTGGCATGTAACTGATAAGTGAAAGTCTAGATTAGAACAGTGGTACCTTGGTGCTCAATATTCGACAAAATCAGATTTTTTCCCCCTCAGAAATAGATGTCAGCGAATAAGATAATGAAATTACAATAAGAAAACGTTTTCATGTTTTTCCATGATTTTTCACGGTTTCCACAGATTTCAACAAAAATCGATATTTCGAAGAAAATTCACACCAAACGTTAATTTAAAGTGATTTTCTACCCAAAAGGCTCAGTTTTGTAAAACGACTATACAGGAACCATTTTTTTTCCATACGCCATACACCCGGCATAAACAAAGGTGAAGCGTCGCATCCGTAGTGTACGCATCATCTGTGAGTGACTGCTCCATAACCCCATGTGTTTTTTGTTTAGTGTTTCACAGTTAAATAAGGTAACCCTGTCTAGCAAGAAAGGGAGATCAGGCAGCACTGGTGCCGAGAGAAAAGCAGTGAGAACAACCACTGAGGTTCAGAAAGAAATTGTGGCTAAATATGAAAGTGCGTGACTGATCTCACTGAAGAATATAAAATTCCAAGATCTACGATCTCAACTTTTATTCAAAACAGTGTTTAATAGGGTTAGTTTATGTGTATGTTTAATAGGATTGTCAATCATGAGTGAAATGTCCAAAAAGTAGGATACAATATAGAGGATTTTGGGAGGCAGGGAACCAATTATTTTGCTTTACATTATTTCTTATGAGGAAAAATTACTTGGTATTCGACAAAATTGGTATTCGACGTCACCTCTGGAACCAATTAACGTCAAATACCAAGGTACCACTGTACTATATCTGCTGTAATAGTGATCAAATGCAAAGAAAATGAATGTACTGCTACATGTGCATCCATGGTATTGTGGGTAGCAGGAACTCATTAAGATAACAACTCATTAAGACTTGCATATTACTTTGCTGTCAGCAAGTATGTACTCTATCAAAGAGAGACTATGGCATTTTCACAGTGTCACATGGCTAGGAATGAGATTTCAGGATGTTGGTGTTGCTCCTTAAAGACCATTTTCAGGTTTTGAATCCTTTGGCTTCATACTGCACCAAATCTCATTCTTTTCTTCATCTGTTTTACAGACTATCAGAAGCGACTCCAAACACCTCATCCAGAACTCCAAATTCGTCTAGCCATCACAGTGCGCACCACCCTCATGTCCAGACCTTGTCTGTCTTCCCGAGGTCCTAAACCTCCGGTTGCTCCAAAGCCAAAACTCTCCACTCAGCAAGAAGGTGAACACAGCCAATGCATTGTTACTAACGGAGATGTCGCATCCGAGTTGGAATTAGCGCAAGACAGTGAGTCAGAATCCACACAGGATGAAGCTGACCCACCAGAAGAGACCCACAAAGAGGATCTGTCGGAACAGACTGTAGAGAACCTCACCAACCATGATGGTGTTAATGATAAAGAAACAGAGGAAGTGCTGCAGATGGGGGTAGAAGACAGAGATGACACAGAGGCAGAAGAAGAGGAGAGCCACTTTGAAGTAGTTGATGCAGGCTCCTTGACTGAGGTCAACAATGTTATTGTAACTACTGTTTCAGCTGCTATAGACCACATCATAGAAACAGATGATATACACCCACAAGCAGGCACAGGTGATCCTGATGATACAGCAGATGATCCTGCTGAGAGAGCCACCGCAATAGAGTATCAAACAGGGCATGAGTCAGAGGCCAACAATGTCGCACTGAGCCCTTATGAAGAAATTGAGGAATCCACCTCAAATCAGGGCAGTATGTATGCAGAAATAGGTAATGCTGAGGAGCTGATGTCAGACAATGCTGATGATACAGAGGAGCCTTATTTCAATGAGCGAGAGTTCCTCTGTGGAACCCCAATAGATCCTACAGACACGAAGTTATGTGAAGAGGGCACAAATCCAAGTGCAGACTGCAACACTGATGATACGTCAAATGCGGTGGCTGGATTTTCCTCCCAGGCTGTGAATGGCAGTCAGCCCTCTCTGTGTGAGGAGTACCCCTATGACGTAATTGGACCTCTGGATGACACCAGTGCATGGCAGCCAGAACGTGCCACCAAAGATGAATCGGGACGTTTCAGATTCTCGGAGGGAGCAGAGGACGCGTTTGAGCCATATTCGGTCATAGAGGTGGTGCCTGCTGACCTAATGAGCACCTCAGATCCCGAACTGGAGTGTACAGACGAAGCTTGTAGTGAAGAGAAAACAAATGACCCTGAGACAAAGATGGGATCCAATCAAGAGCCTTTTTATGTCTCATCTGTGGATGTGGCAGAAATCGAAGAAGAACAGGCTCAGGTGGAGGACAATGTGACATCACCTGATGAACCTTTGGGGCAGGAGCTTAGAGAAACATCCAACCGAGATTCAGTGGATGAGTATGCTGACATAGAAGATGTTCCATGCCAGGATGGAGATGAACAGCAGCTGGAGTGTGTGTCATCTGAGGATTATGTAGAGATAGGCGACGAAGACGAGTCTGTGGACATGACACGCAAAACTAAAGGGAAGAGCACAAAGGAGCGTTCAGCCATTCGCAGACAAAGTGGCGTGAGTAAGAGAAACAGCTGCCAACCACGTCTTAGACTTTGCGATATTACAGTGCCCCCTGACCTAGATTTGGGCAGGACTCCTGAACTAACAAACCGTTTAGTGTTTGCCCACACCACCGAGGCATTTGAGGAGGACATAGAAGACCTCGACTGCCATATAGTGCCTTTTTTTGAGGACTCTGACTCAGATAGCGATGAGCACATTTACGAGGAGGCAGGCTTTGACTCGGAAGGAGAGAACTTTATCACTCTGGACAGAAAGACTATTGTGACTCGTTCCCGGTCACTCTCCGGAAAAGTACCTGGATATGTCCCTGAGACAGTTCCTGAGGAGACAGGCAACGAGTCTCAGACTCATGACTACTACACCGTGGACCAAAATGGAGATATAGTGAAGGCTTCGGATAATTCAGAGTCCAATCGGGCCATTCCTCCACTAAACTCTAGACGTTTTCTCTTCTACCCACGTTCGTATTCTGCAGAGGGCCGAGACATGACTTTGTCTGCCCATCTGGAGGGCAGTCATTCACCAAGAGTGAATGACAGAGTGAAACGGACAGATGATACTCTCTCCCTACCTTGTGTCATCACCTCTTCTGGGAGCTTCTCTCAAAGAAGCCACCAGTCCTCTAGTGGTGTGTCTACACCTACATCTCTTGTTGACATCCCACCACCCTTTGAGCTGGCTTACATCACCAAGAGGCCTATCACTAAAAGTTCCCCATCTCTACTTATTCAGCATGAGCCTAATGACAAACCAAAAAAGAAGAAGACATCGTTCAAGCGTTTCCTGGGTCTGAAGTTTAGGAGGAAAACTGACAGCAAATCACACGGTGATGGCAGCGTACGTTCTTCCAGATCATCGTCTGAATCTAGCCACCATGGGCCTGTTCGGGTAATAGAGCTGGATCGGAGGAGTAATGGCAGCTCTCCTCAGCTTCAGTCTCGCATCATGAAGCCACAACGCAGCTCAGATTTTTCTGCCACCTTTGTGGTTTACAAAGATGGGCAGAAGAAGAAAGGTGTACCCAAGACTTATGGCAGCAGGGGCATCTCTAGAGTGGAGTCTTTCGAGGACCGCTCTCGGCCTCCCTTCATGCCACTCCCACTCACCAAACCTCGATCTATCTCCTTCCCCAGTGCAGATACTTCCGACTATGAAAACATTCCTGCCATGAGCTCAGACTATGAGAATATTCAGATTCCTCAAGGGAGGCCCACTCGGGCCGTCACCATCACCGAGTTCTTTGACGACCAAAGTCGGACAGCAAACGCAAACGAGAACGATGGTTATGTTGACATGAACAGCTTTGCAGGAATCGAGAACAAAACTAACACACAGGAGCAAGAGACAGAGAGGTATAAAATCTTTTCATTTAATTTTATTGTTGAAATGTCCATAAATATCTTTAATTGTGATACCGTGTGGTAGTACAGGTGATAGGATATAAACCATGCACTTTTCCCAACAAGCTTACAGATGCATAGAAGACTGAGGTGAGTAAGATCTAAGGATTTTCCTTATCCTAGACTGTAGGCATGGCATAAAAGTGGGTACTGCCAGATTTTGGTACATGTGCACTATCTAGGGTTACTAAACGTTACTAATTTAGTTCAACTAAATATATTTGTTGAACTTATTCAACGGCGGTAATTCCATTCCATTATATCCAGTGGAAGAAAAAAAAAAGTGTTCATGGATTTTCTTCAGCATAAAGACATTCCAGTAATGCTACTTTTCTGTCACCTCACCCTGAAACCAAAAGGAAACCAAGTACCGCCCAAGTATAAAACGCAAACCAATAAAATTTTAGACAAATGGACTCTTTAGACTAGAGAAGTGATGCTTCCAGTGGTTTAAGGTAAGTGGTGGAAGTTCATAACGCAGGCACAGCTTACATATATGGTATGATCACGTGACTTACTAACGATCAAGGACAACTTGTGCAGCTACAAGCTCTACAACAAGCACTTATAATAAAGGTTAAAGCAATCAGTCTGTATTAAAACAAGGATGCATTTTTTAGCATGACAACCATGTGTACACGCCAGTTTCACTTGCACCGTGTGAATCGATCATAATTATTACAGACATCCTCCGGCATTACTTAACAGACAATAGTCTGGAAATCTTATCCTGTCCAAGAAGTGTTCAAGACTTGGTTTAGTACTGCATGTAAGTCTCTCAGTGGCATGTTAGCACACTATAAGTCACAGGAGAGTTTTCATGTTGGGAATGTTGAAAGCTTTTCCTCCAAACACAATGGCAGTACCATCACAGAAGTTTGGAGGAAGCGTTGGCCAAAACAATGTAACAGGAAATGGGATCAGTGCTTGGCCGGTCTGATAGCTCTGCCTTCACCTCTCTGTCTGAGAATACTCCTGCTCGTGCTTGCTTGCAGAACAAACAACACTGTGTTAGATGCTCAATTGTAGACTTGTTTCCTAGCCAGATTTTGACCGTGATATTAATGTTTTCAGTATAAGTACGTTTCTGTACTAATGGAATGGCAGGAAATTTCTCATTATATTATAATTTTATTTACAGTGCACAAAAGGTCAATTGGATTTTAATTTCTTCTTAATCAAATAAACCTTTCCTGGCATACTCAAACTTGAGCCTGCAGTCCTAAACAGCTGTGCAGATGACGTGCGAAATTTATTACCCATCATATAATATGCTCAGAGGCTGTGATGGGGTTTGATTAATAACCCAAGTAAGACAACAAGCATCCAGATGTGAAGAAGCTGCTAGCACCTGCTTACCCAGGTTTCCAATCTGTGTGGTACATTAGAAGAGCAGCCTGCGGGGTACAGGCTCGTCGGGTTCAGGAAGACGAACTGTGCTTGCGGGAAGGCTTATCTCATTTTCTCATTTGCTGGATTTCATGGTTCCTCTGGTGAGGTAACCTCGGCCCGAGAAAGTGCCAGACAGAACCAGAGTTACAAATAGCGGAGCAAATGAAGAAAATGGATTAGAATCTTAGGTGATTTTTCATTTTTATTGCAGGCTGAGTTCAGAATGATAAAGAGGAGGAAATGAGATAGGGTTAGCAAAAAAAAGGATGGCTTTTGTATTCTTGGAGAAGATTTTCCTTAATTCTTATTTTTAAGGAAACATCAATGGAAGTAGACTTGCAGTGGGCGGTTTTACTGTGCAGTACTTGTACTGTTATTCCTTTAAATCCAATACAGAGCCAGAAGTAGAAGAAGAAATCAGTTTGCGTTTGTATTGTTGAACTTTCTTGTGCTTCAGGCTGTGAGAGCCTTTACCCAAGCATAGAAAGGGTCAATCTTTAATTTGTCTATGGCCAAATTACCCTCTCTGCTCTCTCTTTTCCTCCATATGAAAACCCTGGAGTCATCATTACACACCTCTGGTAAATGATCTCCAATGGTGACACAGACACTAACCATTTTAAACGGCCACCGGGCATCACTTTAATCTGATTTCATCAGAGGAGCATTGGAGAAATGCGCAGAAATCATTTTCATTCTTGCTGCGCATCATTCATATGGATTAGCTCGAAACGGAGAAAGACCCGACGCACAGCGTAACGGCACAGGCACAATGCTTCAACCTTGTTTTTTTGTACACAACACCCTGTGAGAGAAAGCCCTTATTTTTGGATTGCAATTTTAGACCCTTTTGCTCTTTTTGGTAAACTCCTTTTGTGTCCTATCCGTGACAGTATCTTGATGGAGGCCTCCACACTGTCCACATGCCACTCGGAGCATCCTGCAGAAAGCAGTCCAGCGAGCCCGGGGTCTTTTCTCCTGCTGACATTATTGATTTCTCTCATTGTGCATCTTGCTGTGACTCCTAGCCACCCTTCTTCTGGGGTGGATCCTTGGATACTGGGGATGCTTTGACCTGCTTTTGTTGGCAGAGAGACGTTTTTAACACCCTCGGTAAAGAGGTTGACATTGCCCCTGCTGCTGGCGGAGGCTCAGTGACAGGAGTGATCGATAACTTTCACACCCTGGTCTATCAGAAGGGTTCATCTTGATGGGCTTATTATAAGTCCTGTGTTTAAGAGAGCGTAAATCTAGAATGGCATGAATAAAATGCTATTACTTTAGTCAAGTGTCACTCATTTTCCATCTCGTCATTTCATTCACCTCGCTACCACATGAAGTTGCATTTAGTGTCTCGGGTTAGTCCGACGAAAACCCAACATCTTTATCAAACATGATGTGCAGATCAGCTCATTCGACTTGACCATGAACTTCCTGTGCTGTTTCTCGTTTCAGGTTGTTTGATGCAAAAGAGGGCCTGGTCTATTTGTTTAATTTCCTTAAGCACACCATGTGTGTTATGTAATATATGTGTTGGGGTTTTGCTTGGCAAAGATGGACGTATTTTTACTTGTATATCATCTGGCAAATATGGGTTTTACTCACTAACTCATAATCGGCCACTTAGTCCTGTTCAGGGTCGTGGGGGGAAGCTGGAGCCAATCCCAGCTGACTTCTGCCAAGAGGCGGGGTTACACCCTGGGCAGGCTGCCAGTCCACCGCAGGGCAACATACAGAGACAGACAACCATTCACACGCACACCGACGGGCAATTTAGGGTAGTCAATTAGCCTAATCCCCTCTGTGCATGTCTTTGGACTGTGGGAGGAAACCGGAGTACCCGGAGGAAACCCGCGCAGAGAACATGCAAATTCCACACAGAAAGGCACCCAGGTTGGCCCCAGGGATCAAGCCCAGGACCTTCTTTCTGTGAGGTGACAGTGATAGCCACCACACCACCGTGCCTCCCCAATATGTGTTTTAGTTTGTTTTAAATGCATCTTGGATGCGTTTGGTCTTTTAATTGTAGGCAGATAATCCACACAGATGCATAAATCTCCCAGGTGTAAATGGGATCTTACCATATACAGTATCGTAGGAGTATGAATGGAAGTTTTTCTGAAATAAACCTTTCAGTCTGACATTTCACTCAGGATCTGCAGTAAATTATTTGTATGGATAATAATCAGGAAAAATGAACAGAACAGGACTATATGATTAACGCGGCATTGGATGAGAATGATGGATGAGTCTTCTTTCTTTATTCTGGACTTACAATGGAGTTTGAAGATTAGAATGAAGGACTTCCAAGACTTCCTGCATCGAGAAAGCCAACCCAAATATACAGCGACTTTAACAATGGCGTAAGTTGTGTGACAGTCTTGGGACTTCCGATGTGTAAGAGCATAAAAATGCATTTGTGGTTCGATTTAATGAGCGATCAGGTTCAAGACAGGCTCAACGTTTATGGAGAGAAGCAATAAAACATTCGGGACTATCTCATGTTTATGCTAAGAAATTTGTGGGAGCTTTTGGGCTTTTCAGTTTAGATGTCTGAAAACGACAGGAGAATGACATCAGAGCTCTGGGTTATATATCCATCATGACGTATTGGTGCGGTCCGGTCCGGTCCAGATCATTCCTGGTGTCCGACCTTCTGAGCTCATTACCAGGTAGTCCCAAGGGAGGAAACCTGTGTTTACAGGAAATGCTAGAGGGGGCGAGGAGACAGGGTCAGCGGGATTGGGTGGAGACAGGCAGCACTCGTTTCCCAGACTCCCCTGCGGCCCTGGACAACAACGCAAGGTGTGGCACCGCCAGGAAAACCGGCTCAGCGCAAAGATGTTGTTGTTGTCATGGTTCCCAGTTCTCTGCGTGTTTAAAGGTTTTATTACCGTAGTAGTGCAGCAGAATGACTTTTATGGCATGTTATGTGGCTTGGTGCTGTAGCTCCTCCAGTCTATAATCTGACAAATCCTTTTAGCCAAACCAATTCAAAGAATATTCACATGAAATGAGATTTTAAGAAGCATAGACCATATATGAAATACCCTGTAACTATTAGTGCCGCCGCGATTAGTCGACGTAATCGACGTAATCGACCATGAAAATTAGTCGACGTCAATTTTATTGGTCGATTAGTCGC
>JAQMCW010000016.1:14540766-14555215 GCA_030068335.1 Chrysichthys cranchii | reverse complement strand
AGCAGTGCGAGCGATGAATCTGTTTAATGACGATGCAATGTCGCATTTCTGCCAAATCCTCAAAAGGAGGCAAAAGCGGCGATCGTTGGATAGTTTCCTTGTTAAAGTCGCACGAAAAGTAAAAGATCCCAGCGAGCGACAGAGTGCAGTGATTCTGTGAGTTGTAGTCAAAGTCATCCTACACAATAGTCCTCCTCCTCTCCCCTCTCTCCTCCTCTCTGGTCTCCCTCACACCAGCCACGATTCTTTTTAAAGGTAAAGCGCAAGTTATTTTGTTCGATGTATTTTTACTTTCTATTTTGTATTAATCGTTTTTATATAAATATTTGTAGGTTGTGAAACCAATTATCTGACTTTCCATTGTTTCTTATGGGGAAATTCGCTTTGATATACGAGTGCTTTGGATTACAAGCACGTCTCCGGAACGAATTATGCTTGCAATCCAAGGTTCCACTGTGGAAAAACAGCACTAGTTTTATATTATACATCTTTCACTCTTTCTGTCTCTCTCTCTCTCTCTCTGTCTGTCTGTAGCTCTGTAGGAGAGAGGGAGGACTGGTTCCACACTCTGAGCCGAGCTATAGCCGACCACGCTGCAGGCCTCAATACCTTCAGCTCCTCCAGCGAGGTGATCACCATCAACACCTAGTAAAGCTTAGACATCGGTGTATGTGTGTTTAAGTGTGCATGTGTAATTGTATCAGGCTTGGTGTGGAGTTTTCTAATCCAAAAAGCTGACGTCATTCATGTAAACGCGGTGTACCGTGGATGTAGTGCGTGATGTCCTGCACTTTTCCGTGGTGTTTCCAGGCGAGAGAGAAGCTGTGGATGTCTCTGGGAGAAGCCGCGCCCGTCCTGGTGCCCATCTCTCATGCCATGATGTGCATGAACTGCACGTCAGATTTCAGTCTCACTTTGCGCAGGCACCAGTGCAATGCATGTGGCAAGGTACACACGCAATCTCACACACGCCTGACACCTACTCACCCACATCAGGACCACAAAATATCCCTGCACACATACAGGGTTATGGATTTGATACACTGGGGTAGGTGTTACATGTGTAATATGTAATGGAATGTCAGATGATTTTAAAATCCTGATTTAAGACATGTTTTTTTGTCCAACTTAATAAAGTATGCTAAAGCAAATAATCATACTTTCCACGTTTGATTCATTGGCTGCAGGTGGTGTGTCGCTCCTGCTCCAGAAACAGATACCCGCTGAAGTATCTGAAGGACAGAATGGCAAAAGTGTGCGACCGCTGCTACGCCGAGCTGAAGAAACGAGGCATGTTTTCCAAAAAGTTTCACCCCGAAGTAGGGTTAGACATATGAGCTGATATTGATCCTTTTTTTAAAAATTTTTTTACGTTATTTGCATTTGCAAAGTGTTATACAGTTATAGAGCCGAATTACGTAGACTGTATTACACTCCTTGCTTGATTTTTTGAAATCCCTTCCTCCTTTTCTGCTTATTTCTTTTCGCATTTTTCCTCCACCTATAGACGACAAATAGATCATTTTACAATGTTGTCTGCTTCTTCGTGATCTTCCGATGGTAGTTACCCAACTTACTTATGTCACTGCAGTTTCTATTCTTTTCACATTACAAAGTGCTGCCCTGTTTGATATTAATGCTAGTGATATTAAAATTCATAACTCGGAATTTTGACATCCGAGTAGGAAAAGCCGAAGAAAACACCTCCTGTGTTCTTAATTCCCATTCGTATCCCCAAGTTCAAGTGGCATCAAATCAGAACGGCTTCCCAGAGCTATCTACAGTAAAGCAGCACTTTATTTACTTTTAAATAAGCCTTGCTTTTAGCGCATTAAGTCGATTAATTTGTGTTTTGTGGACGTACATTGGCTTCGCTTATCACACTTAGCTGGCTTGCTAATTGCTGACAAACAAGAGGCTGAGGCATCAGTTATTTCTATTTCACTTTGTAGCTCAAAAGAAAAAAAAAATTCCTGAGATAAGTGGAATACAGCAGTAAATCTTTTTGCCAAATTTCAGTAAAGTATCTAATTTTTTTTTTAATCATGGCGCCCCCTGGTGGTCCCAGATCCTTAACACGACCAGGAAACAGCTTTGGTGATCAAGACATTATATAATATAATATGTGTTCATTTCTTATGAAGCTTTCCCCAGTGATGAAAGAAGTAAGTAATGTAGCCTTAAAATGATTAAAAAATTAAAAAACAAATATTACAAATATTCAATAACATTTTTGGAGAAATGATTTAAAAAAAAAAAAAAAACAGCCCAGTTGGTAGTGGTCTCAAGTGTAATGAGATATAAAAATTTGCACATTTTCAGATGCTTCTAAACTGTGAGTCATGTTTGGGGTGTGTGTGTGTGTGTGTGTGTGTGTGTGTGTGTGTGTAGGTGGGAGCATTCCTATTCCATGTGGTAGTGCGAGTCCACACACACAGCGTGCCAGCAGACCTCTGTCCGCTGTGTTTCAGAGCCTGCAGCCCCCCAGCCTGTGGAAGAACAGGAAGAGCACCATATCACCCCTCGCTCAGGTAGTACAGTACTCTCTCTCTCTCTCTCTCTCTCTCTCTTTATTTGTGTGTTTGTTTCTCATTTCTCTATATTCTACTTTTGTGTGTGTATGTGTGTATGTGTGTGTGTGTGTGTGTGTATGTATGTGTGTGTGTGTGTGTGTGTGTGTGTGTGTGTGTAGGTGTCAGTGGGTGCTGAAGGCTCCACTATGAGTGGGAGTTTGCAGAGGCGGAAGAAGAGCAAGCGGAAGTGGAAGAGGCTGTGGTTCCTGCTCAAAGACAAGGTGCTCTACACCTTCACAGCTCGAGAGGTGAGGGGACACAGAGTCTCCTACACCAACACACCCACACACACACAGACACCCAGACACACACTTTTATATTTTACATGTGATGGATTCTGCTGTCTTGTGTATTACTGTAGCTAATACTGTCAAGTTTTATAAAGCCTATTTATGCAGCCTAGCGTAAAGTCCGATTAAACATGCAGATTTTTGGCAAAAATTCTGGGTTTTACTGCTTCCATGGCAACTGTTGTCTCCAGCTCTGTTTGCACAAGTACACAGATGTAGAGAAACTAAACATATCAAATTTATGATAACTAGACAAGTTAAACTCATCCATTTTACTGATCAAAGCTTATAAAAGCTGTTAATAATTATATTATTAGCACCTGAGCTTTAATAGCAGTTATGTTATTAGCATTTGAACTTTAATAGCGGTTATAGTATTAGCATGTGAGCTTTAATAACAGTTATGTTATTAGCATTTGAACTTTAATAGCGGTTATAGTATTAGCATGTGAGCTTTAATAACAGTTACATTATTAGCATGTGAGCTTTAATAACAGTTATGTTATTAGCACCTGAACTTTAATAGCAGTTATAGTCTTAGCATGTGAATTTTAATAACAGTTTCGTTATTAGCATCTGAGCTTTAAGACCAGTAATATTATTAACGTATGTGTAAACACACTGAGGTTGAAAAAAATACAGCTTGAGAAATGAAAGGACCTAGCGCGGCCTACACACGCACACACACACACACACACACACACAGTTAACTGTCACTGACTTTATCATACCCAGTCGATAATATCAGACACATACTCCAATTCATGATTAAGTCTTATCTTTCCACTGATTTGTTGCATTCATGTTCATTATTGAAACCCCCCCCATCTCTCCCTCTCTCTCTCTCTCTCTCTCTCTCTCTCTCTCCCTCTCCCCCTCTCCCCTCCCTCTCTCATCGCCTCTTCAGGATAAGGTGGCGAGTGAGAGTTTGCCTCTTCAGGGTTTCACAGTGAAGCTGTCTGATCAATCCGAGGGGGAGGACACGGGCGGCGTGTTTCAGCTCTACCACAAAAAAACACTGTACTACACATTCAGAGCGGATGATCATTTCACCGCCCGAAGGTCTGTGTGTCTGTATTTCGCACACACACGATATACACACACAAAATTCACCAGATGAAAGGTTTTTGAATGCATGGAGAGATTTTTATGTTTTATTCCAGTGCAATGACTGTGGTACCATGATAGACCAAATACAAACATACAGAATAGCAATTAAATTTGGTTACTTAATTTTAATACAACTCCAATGAATGCCTTATTAAAGGCAGGAGCACTTGGAGTGTGAAACCATATAGGTCAGCCTATAGGGAGTAAAAACACTCCTAAACAGTGTAGGTGACTAAAAGGCATAATTAGACTTATGAAGATTTTGGAAATTCCTGATTTAATAGATCGAGATTGTTCCATCTCCATCTAGAAGGTCATTTCTAACACTAACATTTCTTAACTCACTACGTAAGAAATAAATACAGTACATCCTGAAGTGATTTACTCCTCATATACCTCAGGAATTTGCCAGTGCAAAATACTTTTTTTTTAATGAATTACAAAACCTGACATCATTTTTATCCATTTCTAGTTACTTTTAAGGTTGTGGATGGAGACAAGAAGTTATAAACATGCCTCTAAATATTCAGTCCCTCGCCAGGCTTTCCCCCCTCTCACTTTTAACAAAAACAATTTATCTTGTCATGTTCCAGAGAAATCACAAAATCTTGAAGTCCGGTCCAGAAGATGCCAGAAAACTTAAAGTTACAAAATTAACAAAGAGCTTACACTGGAGACTCCTGCCATGTTTTTAAATGAACATCTAACGACGTTTTACGTGGAGTTGCTACACTTACTGCGGTGTTACTATGGGAACGATTTATTAATGTAAACCTTGCAACTCGAAGTATTACCAGAGCCGCTGTTGAAGAAAATTAATCCACACCTTCTGACCAATTAGATTTGAGAATTCAACAGCGCTGTGGAATAAATGTCTTGATTCATATATACATTTTAAAATGCAGTCATTTCAAGAAAGCTGTGAAAATACTGGGTGTTTACTAACTTTTGACACATATAGATCTTTATGTTGGATTTTCTCCTCCGTGTTATTTTACAGATGGGTGAACGCCATGGAGGAAGCCACAGTATTATAGTATTAACAGAAGCTGGGTGTCTATACCACGTGACTTTTCCGAAGAAAGACGAAGAGGAACGCGTATGTTAAACCACAACTCACTCCCACCCGAAGGACCATTTGCACCTTTTTTTTCCACTGCAGACTTATAATTGAAGCCGTTTCTGCATGCAGTCACTGGAAATTCCACGACGGAAGAAAAGACAGCGTTACTTGACTCGCCGTTGTTCGCTTTCCCACTGAACAATAAGTGAAAAATACCAAACGTGATATGGAACGGAGGAATCTTTTTATAAGTACAGAACATTTTACACGCATCGGATTTACTGTAAATCGCATCAGTTTTTAAAGTAAACAAATGACAGCATGTAAGTTTAAACATCAGCTGTCTGGATTTTGATACACAATAATAAGGATAGTGTAGTATTGTGTGAAATCTATTTACAGTTTCAGCATAGGCAGATTTGATACAAGACTGTATATTAGCTGTACATTTCATCGATAGGTGTTAGAATTTAGGCTGTAATATAATCTGAGTCACAGGGCATGTAAATTGTGCCATAGCTTTCCATCTAGCGTCATTGTTTGTTTTTAATTTACACATCCATTCTAGAATACTCTTGTGGCATACAGGAAGAGTTTGAACAAATGAGTTACAAATTCACACAACTTCATACTCAACAACAACTTGCTTCTTTAGTTTTGCACTGGAGCTATGGTGTAAATGTGGTTTTAATAACAGAAGTCTGTCTATCTCAGTTTCTATTTTTTATAAATATGCCCAAATCAAAGATCATTTATCTATGTGATCTCACTATTTAATATTTTGTATTAGTTTGTAGTTGCAAATTTAGATAGAAAATACAGCTATATTACTGTCCTCATAACTTTTTCTTCATGTGTCCTCCTTCAAACTTTTGGGAGGCAGGGCTTAAGGGGGAGGACTGAGACCAATATTACCTCATTCAAACCTTTATTGAGGCGGGGCTTAAAGGGTAAGACTGATAACAATTTGTCCTAGTTATCCTGTTTGTGAGGCAGGGCTTAAAGGGGCAGACTGACACTAATATGTCCTTGTGTAAATGTTTGTGAGGCGGGGCTTAAAGGGGAAGACTTGCACTAATATGTCCTTGTTAAAATGTTTGGCAGGTGGAGCTTAAGGACAGACTGACTCTGATATGCCCTTTTTAAAATGTTTGTGAGGCGGAGCCTAAGGACAGACTGACTCTAATATGTCCTTTTTAAAATGTTTTGGAGGCGGAGCCTAAGGACAGATTGACTCTAATATGTCCTTTTTAAAATGTTTTGGAGGCGGAGCCTAAGGACAGACTGACTCTAATATGTCCTTTTTAAAATGTTTTGGAGGCGGAGCCTAAGGACAGACTGACTCTAATATGTCCTTGTTAAAATGTTTGGGAGGCGGAGCCTCAGGACAGACTGACTCTGATATGTCCTTTTTAAAATGTTTGCGAGGCGGAGCCTAAGGACAGATTGACTCTAATATGTCCTTTTTAAAATGTTTTGGAGGCGGAGACTCAGGACAGACTGACTCTACTTTGTCCTTGTTAAAATGTTTTGGAGGCGGAGCTTAAGGACAGTCTGACACTAATATGTCCTTGTGTAGACTTTTAGGAGGTGGGGCTTAAATGACAGACTTGCACTAATATATCACATTATAATTTCTGGGAGGCAGAGCTTAGGAAGCAGACTGACACTAATGTGTCCTGATGCGAACGTTCCTGAGGTGGGGTATAAAGATAGTTTACATGTACTATGTACTATGTTCTTAAACATAGTACATATTGGTGTCACTCTGCCCCGTTAAACCCCACCTCAGTAAAGTTTCAATTAGTTTAAATTAAATGTCAGTTCATTTTGCTTATCTAAGATGACTGGCTTCATAATAACATGACATTCAGCTACATCTGGAATGTTAGTGCTTTTTTTTTTTTTTTTTTTTGGTGTCGACTTAGATCATTAGAACAGCAGATGGCATGACTGATTAGAGGACGATATTCACAGACAGATTTCCATTACGTCTCAGGTTGACCTATAGTGGAGCTCCATTTCCGAACTAAAGAAGCAAACATGACAAACTAAATATACCCTCAGGAAACACTGTGTTAAAAATGTTTTCCTTTCATCATTCATGAGGACTGACGATGGTGATAGCGATGAGTCTTTCCTACAACATGATCGATCATTACTGTGTCATATCTAAGCCTGATTTTAATCTAGGATCTTACTTCTTTACATTTCAAAACTCTTTTTTGTTTGTTTACCACTATGTCACCTGTCAATTACGCTATGTTTATTTTTAGCATCTGTATTCACGACGCATTCTCTGTCCTTTGTCGGGGATGCGTTCTGATTTCCATCTCTTCCCTGAGCCTGTTGGTTTCTCTACATGTCTATAGACTAAAGAGAGCTGAAGTTCAGCTCTCTTTAAACAGGCTGACTATAGCTATCTTTGCAACATCCATTCCTGCTGTTACGTACACGAACACTGCGGCTACGTCCGCGTTTAAATGTGCTTCCACCTGTCGCTCGCAGGTTTTGCATTGTTTCTATACACAGTAACCAGATGTCAGGAACGGCATTGTAAACCACATTCAAATCACTGATGGAAATTCGTCCACATGGGATCACTCTCTGTGACAAATGTTTCCACGCCAGGGGTGTGAAAGGTGCATGATCAAACTTAAAAAAAAAAGTCTTTGTATAGATCAGTATTTCAGTATTTCTGTACTAATCCCTGCACAGCGCTGAATGCGGGATTCTGTCGGGTCGAGACTGGAGAGCTCTGACAATATGTTTCTTTAAATATCTGTTCAGGGGCACTGATTTGTAATTTTTTTTTTACAAGAGACACAGCGACAACTCAGTATTGAAATGATCCAGGTTTATTCTGCTGTACATACTGATGATACACTGAGCTGAGAAAACAGAGGAATGTGCTGCAGGACGATACTGTAAGCTTAACGTAGGTGCTTTACACCAGCTGAGCCTTATTACTGTACACAATGCTGTTAGCCTGTTCTGCGTTTTCTTCCTCTTCCATTTTGCAATTTCTCTGGTTTCTTTCTTTCAAAGGCAACATTTTTATCCGTTGGAAAAAAACAAACAAACTATACAACAAAGTGCCAGTATTGAACTTTGCATCACTTTTGACGACCGAGGTTACAGTCACACACTGTTTTACATTACAATGATAATATACAGTATATGACAAACCACCATCTATGTAAATGAAATGTACATAACTATAAAAACATACATTTTCTTTTATTTGCACTGATAGATAAAGTAAGAATAAGAAAGTTATCCCAGTTTTATCGATCGTTTTATTCGTTTTTTCTCAAAAATGAGGTTTTAAATTTGTGTCCATTTACAAACTGACACCTTTTATTTGTGCTTTATTGTTAATGCTGCGTTCCATTTGCCTCGGAAGTTGCATTTCCGAGCTGGGGATGACTTCACATCCGACTTGACCGCGTTCCATTTGTACAAGTCGGAAATCCAATATGGACGCCTCCAGGAAAACCGCTATTGTGTTCACTCTTTTGTCCTTTAACAGTGTTTCATTGCGAGTCTAATCAAAATATGGCCCTAATAAGCTTGATCTCATCATATTAAAATAAATTTCAAGCTTTAAACTGGAATTTCAACTTCCTTTTATTACTTTTCTTTAAATTTCAGGGGGTGGGGGAAGCCAGGTGCACTTACTACCGGGTAGCCGTTAGCCATAAATTAGCAAGACCACCTAAAAACAACACATTATGTGGTATTTAGCGCACCAAAACACCATAGCAATATGAACACAGATAAAACTGTGTGTATGACTGATTAAATGAGACAAAAATAGACAGAAGTTTAATGAACAGTTTAAAACTACAGCTTTCGCTTGCTGTTCAGGCAGGGGGCCACGATTTTGGATTTTTAACTGTGGGTTGGTGAGGATCTCCCGCCTTTCTAAGTCGGACATCCGACTTCAAGGGGTGATCCAGTTGACATTTCTGACCTGGAACTCGTATTTCCCGACTTCTGAGTACAAATGGAACGCAGCATAAAAAGAACTAGCTGTATGGATTTGGGATATTATTGTTCAAATAAATATAGTAAAGAGATGTGTCGCATACAGACAATTATTTACAAAAATATATTATTATTATTATTATTATAATCATCATCATCATATATTCATTTATTCATTCAATTAGATTATTATTATTATTATTTATAAGGTAATGCATAAACATATAATGTATTCTATTGTTAAAATGCATTTATTTATTTGAACGTTTAAAATGCCTTAAATACAAATATTTAAATATTCAACTACATACGGTATTAATTGAATAAGCCACATCTGCTTCATTTATTCGAGCAATACATTTTACAAATTACCCCAAATCAGGAAACCATCATTTAAAAAAAAACTATGAAAATGGTTTAGTTTGAATATATTTTATTTTAAATTCAATAAACGTTTGCACTGAAAATCTTTCCTGGCGCCTTATTCCCAAATTGAAAGCTAATACAATAATCGTTTGTCTAGCTTCCATTCGCACAGCGTACTTCACTGAGCAGCTGATAGGGGGCAGCACAGACATTTCACATCCCTATGAGCTGTTCATGAGTTCCTGCTGTGGTGATCCTGCAGAACTGCGATGGTCATTATGAACACGCAACGCTCTCCTTCCTGTCGATCAGTAACCGAACATGAATACGTCATCACGTTACACTGACGTGGCTTGACTCTTATTCAAATCTGATTTTTATCTTCCTGAGACCAACCTGGAAAAAAAATACCCTTATTTCTAAATGATTAATAGTTCTCCAAGGTCACTGGGCCTAATGTGCCTGCTCTCTCTCGCTTTAATTACACATACTGCTTGTGTGAGCGAGGCCCGGAGTCTGGACGTTTATCTGGACCCCTGGTGTAAGAGAAGCCCCTTATCGCTGACATCGTTTTGCATTCGAGCTCTCGGCGCTTGTGATGATCAGAGCCTGGGGCTGAGTAAGGTGATATAACTACTGTAGGTCTGGATAATGAGCTTTATCATCAGGCCCCGGGGCACAGTCTGGTAAAGTGGGACGAATTGTGAATAATTGATGTGAACGAAAAGAAAGAAACGACGCAAAACATTTCGGCCTATTTCTTTTCATCCGATGAAATATTCATGGCGCTGCTTCATTGTGAGGTCTTTTGTATGAGGCTGATTTAGGATGTGTAACTTTAGCCGTGATAACAGAATATGTGAAAAAAGCTCTCAGACGAGTGGGAAAGGGGGCCACTTAGGTGTTTGGGTTACAGAAATAACAAGCGGATGGTATTAAATAGAAAGAAATATCTGTTTATGGAGACAGGGGTGACACAGGAGCATGCAACAGTAAGAGGTGGAGCATAATTATGTTCTCAAACTTCACGCATCCAGGGTAAAAAAAAATTAAAAATCCAAGCACCCCCCCCCCACACACACACACACACACCCTTTGTGGTCAAAGAACAGATTTCATTTCACATACATCATATTAGTGTGTTTCAGCTGTTTGACCTTTTTATTCCTGACCTTGTCACTCATCCAGACCATCATATTAACAGCACTTCCTGCTTTTACACTCACTCGTCTTCTGATGCTAAATCCTGTTCAGGGTCGCGGGGGGAAGCTGGAGCCAATCCCATCTGACGTCAGGCGAGAGGCGGGTTACACCCTGGGCAGGTCATGAATCCACCGCAGAGCAACACACAGAGACAGACAACCATTCACATTCTCACCTACGAACAATTTAGAGTAGCCAATTAGCCTAATCCCCTCTGTGCATGTTTTTGGACTTTGGGAGGAAACCAGAGTACCCGGAGGAAACCCACACGGACATGGGGAGAACGTCTTCCTGCTTTTAATAAAAATAAAAAACTAAAAAACTAAAACACTCTGGGAGTCTTTGAGATGCATGAATGTCTAGGATAAAGCAATATTCGCCGAATATCTGACTTGTTCCTTGGTGCATGAATGAACTGATTAATGTCTTCCCACAGTGGCTTGCATAATTATTTACCCCGTGCCAAGTTGTGGTTGTACAATATGTCCCCCCACCCCCTTTTTTTAAATAATGGACTTGAAGATACATGTAACTAAATCCTGCTTGTTATACTTTGCTGGAATTTTATCCCGTACGTGTTGTGCTTGCTCCTTTGGTCTTCGTAATATTGTTTATTTAGGTGTGTTCTTTAACAAACTATGGGGCCATCCGGGAACAGGTGTATTTATATAGTGATCATGTGACACATACACAGGTCAAGGGCGTTCACCGCGCTACTTGTGAGACATCTTATGGTGGTCGGTTGCTGCATCGGACCTAAACTGAGGGGCGGGACGGTCGATGGGGAAGTTCAAGGGGGTGAATACTTCAGGAAACCTTTAGAGTTTTATGACAAAATGTGCTAGAAGATTATTCGGAAAGCCTGTACAATTGCATCAGATTTATAGACCTCTCAGTGCTGGAACATAAAGTCAGTGTCAAGGTGGCAGTGTCTTCGGGTGCCAAGACATATTTTAAGCGTGAAACCTGTGTACCTGGGACGAGAAATTCGATTTAGCAAGTGAATGGTGGTAATGGTTGGAGTACAGCAAGACTTGAACATTGTGAGACAGTTCGGGGTCTGTCTGTTCCTTTTTGGTTAAATGAGCAGTGTGATAAGAAAGAGAGAGAGGGAGAGAGAGAGAGAAAGAGAGCAAAAAAATTGAGAAACGTGAATCTGCAGGGATACGAATACGAATAGCGTTCGGCAAATAGACGGTGAAACCTAGAGAGACTGAGAGACACTGATCTGAAGAAACTGGGCTGCTCCAGTTGTTAAACTCCCTTAAGTCTCTCCTGACCCAATAACGAGATTGATAAAGTAGGGATAGAGACAGAGGGACAGGTTGTGGGGGGGACAGATTTATTTTTCTCTGTCTCCCTGCCTGAAATGTCCAGATAGAAACACTGGGCGGCTGGACAATTTGAGAGAAATGCTGACAATTACCACATTTCTATTATTGTCTCTTTCATTGGAGCAGTTCTAGCTTGGGGTTTAAGGTTCCAGAAGGTTCCAAGATCGACTCCCAGGACTGCGCTCAGCTCTCAGCTACTCCCACCAGAATTCATGTAAATAGTCCATCCATTTTATTTCACACAAGGTCAACCTTTCACTATGACAAACTCTGTGTTAAGAGACCACAAAACCTCAGCCTGAGAGAGAGCCAGATTGGTGTTGAACCACAACTAGAAAGCGAGCGGTTACTTTTAATCGGCTATGTGATTACACAGCTTCTAAAGAGAGATAGCCATCTCTGTGACACAGAAGACAGGATATATGTATACCACAGAACTGCTGAAATCGCAGAAAAATTATGTACGGTTCTGAACGTCATAGGCACACTGTCAGCTCTTATGCTTTGGGTTTGTTTCTGGGGAAATGATTTGATTCAAATGATCTCTTATATACAAGAAGATCTTGGGATTTGCAAACCTAAACCCAGTTTGGCGAAGAAAAAAACCCATCCCTGTCATTAACTGTACTGTCTGCTGCTTAAAAAAACTGAGGGGATATCTGTGGAAGTCAATGAAAGTCAATCTATGGAAGCCAATGGAAGTCAATTGAAGTCTACGGAAGCCAATATAAGAAACTCTGTGGAATTCTACGGAATGCAGTCAATGGAGGTCAATGGATGGCTATGGGAGTCAAACTTTGGGTGTCAATGAAAATTGGCAGTATATGAAAGCCAGTGGAAGTCAACATACATATGTTTATTGAAGTCTTTGGAAATCAATCTATGGAAATCGATGGAAGTGTATGGAAATCAATCTTTGGAAGTCTATGGAAGTCCATGGAAGCTATAAACCAATATTGTGCATAAAAAATGTTCATACCATCAGCATGGAGCAACGGGATTTCATCCCCAATGGGCATCTTTTAGTACTTGTTGCAGTTCTGGGTTTTGACCAAAATAACTACAGAAATAAAGATGATCTGGGGTGCTGTCTGTGTTCCAGTTCATCCTAAAGCTGCTAAGTGGGGTTGAGGTCAGGGATCTGTGCAGGACATTCAAATGCTTCTACACCATCCTTCACACACCATGCCTCCACGGAGCTGGCTTTGTGCGCAGGGGCATTGTCATGCTGGAACAGGTTCAGGCCTCTTAGTGGCCATGAAGAGAAATTGCAATGCTACATCATATAAACACATCCAAACACGTCATGGACAATTGTGTGCTTCCAATTTTTTTGTGGGAGCACTTTGTACATGTGGAACTCATCACGTCTGTCGGCGCGTGTGCTGATTTATGATGAGTTCCCATGCTGCACGTACATGACCCGTAAACCAAATGAAATCGACTCCTAACCAAAACGCATCATTTGCTCAATGATGCTCCGTTTGTGTATGTTTGTCTTTGACCAACGACCTTGTAGGCTTGTAGGAGTGTGATAATGATCATTTTATTTTGTTGTAAAAGGTACGCACTCTTATTTACACCTGCATGTTATGGGATTTGTGTGTTAGGTTCATTTGTTAAGACACAAAAGAAAAGATGTGTCATTCTGTGTGTCATCTCTTGCCAGTTCCATATATGGCTGAAAAACAGGTCTGTGTTTGTGTTCTCTCTTTCTTTCTCTCTCTCTCTCTCTCTGTGTGTGTGTGTGTGTGTGTGTATGTGTGTATGTGTGTGTGTGTGTGTATGTGTGTGTGTGTGTGTGTGTGTGTGGGTGGGCAAGAGGGCAGGATTCCACTCCTATCACTCTATCCATGAAGTCACCATTGTTATCTTAAGTAATGTTTAGAGGACACGAAGTACAGTTTCGTTTTTTATTTTGTTTTTTGTTTTTTTTGTTTGTTTGTTTTTTGCATCCAAAAAATGAAGGTCAGCTTTTCCAAGTGCAGTCATACGCTTCCAATTGCGACATGGCTTGGAAATCCCCGCTGAAGAATATTTACATATTAGTTATAGTTAGGTTTACTCTGTAAATTATATATATATATATATATGGTTAGCCTTTAGAGTCATAATCATGAATTGAATACAAGAAGAAGGACCAGAGGTGTATATTATATAGAGAGTAAATCACACAATCAAACCTTACAGACTGCCACAAAAAGAGATTTCAATGTACTTCACTGGTATTAAATAAAAAACAGCATTTGTCTCCTTGTGGAAGAGAGAGAATGAGAAAGAAGGAGAGAATGAGAGAAAAACTGTGTGCAAATGAATGTCGGTCATTTTTCTCCTTTTTTTGGACATTGTTTGTTTTTCCGCCCTGGCGGCTTCCTTTCCTGTCGTTTAGCCTGGTAGTGCCGTCTGGTATACTGACCGTCTGGTATACTGCTGCTCCATTACATTTCAGACACACACACACACACACACACACACACACACACACACACACACACACACACACACACACACACACACACA
>JAQMCW010000016.1:14512085-14535800 GCA_030068335.1 Chrysichthys cranchii | reverse complement strand
CAGGAATGCAGAAGTGCGAGATGTTTTTTTTTTTTTTTTTTTTTTTGTAACCTAGAAGCAATAAGTGTGTGAGAGAAGCGCTTTGGTAGCACACTTAAAATGAGGTCGTGGGTGCTGTCAGTGCAAATAACATCTGGTGGACACAGGCCCTTACACAGAATGACTACTTGTAGCTGCTTTTACATAAGCAATAACAGGAACTAACAACATCACTAAATCACGGATGAAAATTCTGACGTATCGTTCTGTGATAATGAAAAATTGTGCAGTGCTTGGGGACTTCCTGAAGGTTTTTTTCTTTTTTCTTTTTCGTTTTTTGTTTCTGACTTAATAATTCTGGAAGAGCTAAAACCCTAACCCTAGAGCATCATGCATGCGTTAGAAACATTATCCGAAATATTTTATTTCTCCGGTGATGATCTGTTTGTTTGCGTGTGTACAATACACAAGTAACATTACCTCCTCTCTTTCTTTCGTTTTTCAATCTGGACGAACTGGAGTTGCGTGGTCTTCAGTAATTGCGTTCTGTGACGCATCAGCTCTCATCCTCGGAACGTTTGCAATGCAAGCTGTTGCCGTGTCCCTCAGTGCAATCTGCTGGTTCGACTCTGACTCATTTTCCAATGCTGGTTTTTTATTTATTTTTATTTTTTTACTACGCATCTCTCTTTTTTTTTTTTTTTTTTTTTTCTTCTTCTTCTTCTTCTTTTTTTTTCTCCCCCTCCTCGTGGTGGTTTTTCACTTCTCCTTGGTGCTAAATCGATCTGACATGGATGACGAAAGAGTTGGAGAACACACCCTACATAAAGAGCAGCTTTAAAGACCCCGTATTCTCCATGTATTCACAGTATTACTCTGCTGACCACAGAGCTCTGTTCCGACATGCACAACGGCTCATCCTCTTTTGACATGCAAGCACGCTGGTGCTGCAAACATGTGGTTTCGGTTGTTCCTGTTATCGGTTCTACCGAAGCGAACAGTCTGTAGCATTCATTCATTCTCTTTAGGTGACGGTTGTGTTCATTATTAACGTGCGCAGAACAAGACAATCTTGTGTTTATTGTATTCAATGCAACAATAAGGACCCAGAACACGAGCAGCTTTATCTAGACAAAACCCGAGCCAACCGTTAATGCTCACGAAAGAGTATCTAAGAGTTATGTAGGAATTACGAGAGACAGGATCTAGCACTCTCATCGAACTCTCGCGTGGCTTTTAAGTAGGGATCACCTAGTGGTTGTATGACTTTGCATACATTTCCTGTAGCTCTCATGGAACTCTTGTTTAGATTTTGCATGGAGCTTTTGCCTCATTATCTCGCATTCATCTTGCATGTGCATCCTGAAACACATATACATAGCTCTCGCACAGGTCTCGCGTAGCTCTCACACATATCTCGCGTAGCTCCCGCACAGGTCTTGCGCAGCTCTCACACAGTTCTGATTTATCTCACACATGTCACACAGCTCTCACAGATATGTCATATGGCTCTCACACATATCTAATGTGACTCTCACACAGATCTTACAGAGACCTAATACAGCTCTTCCACAGAACTCATGTAACAAAGAAATATGTAGCTCTCGCACAGATCTCATGTAGCTCTCGCACAGATCTCATGTAGCTCTCGCACAGATATAGTGCAGCTCTAAAATAGCTGTAGTACAGGTCTTGTATAGCTCTTGCAAGGCTCCTACATAGATAGATAGATGGAGAGGGAGAGAGAGATGTGTGGGGCTAGGAGATTTTCTTCAGCTTGCTACATGCTAGCGGGTCATGTTTTTATTTGTTTGTTGAGTGTGCGAACCCCCTACCAGCAGCATATGTTTATCAGGCATATTTGTTCAGTGTCACTTAAACACAACAGTGTATGGCTGACATGGTTATCCTCACTCACAACACAGAGGGGACTGTTATTTAAACACACACACACACACACACACACTGTGCTGTGCTGTTCTGTTCTGTGTTGGTGGCAGGCAGACAGGAGGGGCTCTGAGCGCAGCAGGCGGCCTGGTGAGGTTAACAAAGTCTTTTGTGAAGTGTGTACAAAGCAGAAATGGACACCAGGATTAATGCACCGAGAGACAAAAGCAAAAGACATTTCACCTTTAGGGAGACATGCCAACACACACACAAACACACACAGAGGGTCTGGAGTTACATTTGAGTTACATTACTCTGAATACACATCTGCACATCTCATGCACACAACTACCCACTGGTGACATGCCGTATATCTTTCTTTCACACTTTTCTCACAGTCGTTGTCTCACACACACACACACACACACACACACACACACACACACACACACAAACTCACTCACAACATAGACGGACATGTTCTCAGACCTGTTCCTTCAGTCTTTGTCTGTGATAATGGATTAGAGAGAGTAGCTCAGCAGGTTTGACAGTACCCTCTTACTGTTCCCACACCTGTATGTATACACACACACACTCATACATTCATATGCTGCACGTGTTCAAACAGGGAGTTGGGAATACACAACGTGCCCTGTTTTATAGAGGAATCAGCTTTTCCACAGTGACCTACAGCTGCCTGTGAGGGGTGTGTGTGTGTGTGACAGAGTGAGAGACAGACACAGAGAGAGAGAGAGAGAGAGAGAGACTCAGGCTCTTGTTTCTGAGCCTGAGGGAAGAGAGAAATCAATTGCTTTCTGAAATGAGTCACATGGCACCTACCTCACCATTGACCTTGAACCCCTTTCTTTCTTTCTTTCTTTCTCTCTCTCTCTGGTTTCTTTCTATCTTGGCCTTCTTGCTTTTATTTCATCATTGTTTCTTTTATAATTGGTCTATCAAGAGGAACTGGGCTTTGATTCTCTCGCATGCACTGAGTAGTGTACACGCATGAGAGAGAGAGAGAGAGAGAGAAGGAAAGAGAGAGGAAGAAAGTGAAAGACGACTCATAAGAGTGGCTTTCACTGCACTCGCAATACTGAAACTAATATGTAAAGTCTTACTCGAAACCATCCAAATCCAATGGAAATGAACAGGAGCAGTCATTTGAAAGCAAGTTTCGCCTCCCTGCAACGTTTCGAATCACATCCAACCTGCCTCGGCCCGGTAATGCTCTAGGTCCGCTCTAGGTCCGCTCAAAAAGCTGGCAAAATGATTCAGGTGTAAGTGGAGGTTGTTGCACATGTGGAGCGGGAATCGGTGTTTATGATAGAGCAGTGATTCAGAAAAGTGCATCAGGGAGCTGTTGAGGGGGAAAAAGCATATAAATCGAAAGTTTCCCGTATCAGGAAAATAAAAATATACCTAAAGTGTATCTTAAAAAAAAAAGTCAAGCGATGACTGACTGTTCGTTCACTGTATTTGAGTCAAGTCGCAATTTTGAGTGTACATCTAACATCCACAATGTCCGAAATGCATCCATAAGATTTTTTTTCCCTCTTAAAAAAGTATGATTTCAATTGATTTTAAAAAGTCGAGGAGAATCTAGAAACCTAAATAGACAAACCGTTGACAAAGTCTCTTTTAATAATCTCTTACTCTTAAGAGTAATCTCTTAATAATTCTAATAAAAAATCTTTTCCCGTTCCAGTCTTTCCTGTTTGTTACAAGATCAACACAAACGAAGCATCCGTTTTTTTACTCCGATATCTGATCCACCTGGTTTTTTGTTTTGTTTTGTTGTTGTTTTTGTTTTTTTGCTTGACGCTGACCCCAACCTGATCCTGCTCATTGAATCGTTGCCGTGAGTAATTCGATTGGATCGTACCACGTATTGAGAAACTTAAGTCAAGTTTCTCAATAAGCTAAGTGAGTCAGGATGATAAAGCTGTCCCCTCATCTGCTCTTCCATCCAGTAGCGCAAGATGTGATTTTTTTTTTTTTTTTTTTTTAAACTGAGACTTGAAAGCTTTGAAAAATGGTGTCATTCTTCTGTGTTCACACCGTTTGGTAGAAACTAGATTTTCTCTCTGGAGCTCAAACCTGATGACATGTACTTAGACACGGGGACGACACGTAGGCTTCAGGTGTCGGGAAACAGAAAAGTATGCCAAGACTGATGGTTAAACACAACACACACACACACACACACACACACACACACACACCTCAGGCAGGATATACAGGTCAGTCTGCCTCCTTCAGGCTGTTTTGTAGCTGATCAGAAGGAACCTGATGACCTGAGTGCATGCTCCATTCTTCTTTTCCAGACAAGAGGCTTTCTAAGGGCTCTCGAAGGCTGCCCGTTTGTTCACAATTTGCCCAGGGTTTAGCTCCACAGACAGATTTGGATCACCCAGAAATGTAGGCGAAACACACCTTCAGGACTGGTTTGTTCATGCTAGTCAGATCTCGTCACACCCAACAGCCAATCAGAGCGCGGGAGAGGAGTCCAGGAATACAAGACTAGTACATGTTTTCACAAAAGTGACATTTAAAATGGCAATATGCCCAAAACAATAGTTTTTTCCCATTATTATTATTTTCAAGGTGCGGTGTTGTATAAATATATAATACTTTGATATATAAATTGTATCTTGCACAAATGCCTTGAAGTATCATGATGTGATGTTTTTTGTCTCATCGCTCATCGTGGCCCTGTTACTAAAGAGCGCCGCATTCTGATGTGACCCACGTTATATGGTAATACTTAAGAAACTCAATCCAGCAGCCTGCTATACATGCGTACACACACACACACACACACACACACGCGCGCGCATACATGTGTTACCTTGAGTAGAGACGAGATTACAGGCGTGCTGCTTGATACTGGTGGCGTGACGTGACTTGTTCGGGCCACCTGCTTCTTTTCTGCTCATGCAGCATTGATGCTCCAAGTTTTATAATGATTCCTGTTTAAAGACTTAATAGCATTCACAGGAGCACTTCCTCAGAAAATGTTCAAAGCTCTGGACGCACACACACACACACACACACACACACACACACTCACACTCATGTGACCCTGACTTTCAGGACCTCATATAGCTTCACACTTCATTTGACCGAGCGCGTTATTAAAGTTTATTGCTTTAGAAACTCTAAACTCCTCCTGTGAGAGAAACGGGGGCTGAAAGCTGGGTGAAAGGAACGAAGGAGAGAGTGTGAGGGAGAGTGAGCTTATCTTTCTGTCGAGGACACAAAAAGTGCTGACTGCAGCCTGGGCAAATCTCCATTCACAAGCCGGCCAGGCTTTGGAAAAGATATACGATACATCAAGGACGAGAGCGAGAGTGATTAGTTTTTTTCCTTTCTTTCTTTCTTCTGGAGTAACCCTCCAGGAAAAAACAAAACGAAGTCGTTACTCGCTGACCGTACTCTGCTGACTTGCGCTTCTTCAACAGTGCGTGTGTTTGTGTGTGAGCGTGTGCGTAACCAGAGACGAGGCTAAGAGGAGAGGAAGAGAGGTATCTAAGATACACACACAGGTCGACACTGCCAGGCCGTCTCTCAGAGACCGCCTGAACAAACACACCAGTCGAGCAGCCACGCAGCGTAAACTAGTAACGAACCAGACAACCTGAGTGTGTCTTGGTGCATAATCTACATGTGCGTGTGGAGAAAGAAAGGTTCTGAGAGATGCCTCATTACACCTGTGTACCTAGACTGAGGACAACCCAATTACACCTGTGTATAATATCTAAGGCTTATTTGCTTTTTTGAATAGCTCGTAAAAACTAATAATAATAATGATGCAGCACCAGGGCTTTGTCGTTTATATTGTTTGCTTTAGAGCACTTGGCACTCTCGAGTCATGCACCACACACCAGACATGGACCAGTCAGTCATTGCGCATTAGATACACGTTTGTTAAATTTTAACACTTCCTCAGAAAGATAGCACACAAAGGAAACAAAAAAGAAACCCCTCATGCTTCATGTGAAGTGCTTCTGAAAGGAGTTTTGAAAAAGCCCACAAACATCTCAAATATTATGCGTTGTTATTTATAGGCTGTCAGTCAAGAAGAGGGGCGGGGTCATCGAAAGCAAGCGGTAACCCGGAAAGCATTTATTTTGTCGGACATTCGCGGTCACGTCATCCAAATAAGATGCAATGGAATGACACGGCTTTGTAGCCTGATGTTAAGACGTAATCAGTTCAGACACGAGAAAAGAAAAAAAAAAAAAAGAGCTCAGGTACGTAAAACAAAGCTGCGTTCAAGTTAGGATCAGTCGTGTCTTTTGATTATAACAGACTGTTAAGAATTTGGGTATCTGGAGTGCCTACCAACACACAAAGCATGAAATAAGACAAAGCCCAGTCTGTTTGCTTGGGGCTGGCCGTTTCAGAGGACATGCCTGTCGACATGGCGTTCAAGTTTAGCTCCCCTTTCTATGTCACAAGCAGAGCTCATTTTTCAGAATTATACCACCTCCCTGTTTAAGTATTTCCACTCACTGATGGAGAAACAGGTGAAAAGTCCAGCGTATTAATGAGGAATGTGCTGCCCGATTGGCTGGGGGTGGGGGGTGGGTGGGGTGAGCAGTGGCTCATTATCATTTTCATATTTAAAGAAACAGGCAGTCAAAGCGGGTCGTTCTGCACAGGGCGAGGAGCATGCCGTGGTGCTTTATCCTTCTGGGAATTTGGACCAACGGACGTCACGGACATTTCATTAAAACTTCAGGGAAGTTGTAGAAAAGAGGTACATCACGTTTAGAATCAGATCCAGACTGGTTTTAAATCACTCTAGCGATTGGGATTCATTTGTAATAGCAACAGTTTCATCTCTTTGTTGTTGCAGTCGAATGTTGTGGATTGTCCACGAAACAAGTTAGCTCTCGTTGTCAGTTGCATCATAGCGGCTGTGAACAGTCATTCTCTCAACAGCCTGTTTTTTTTTTTTTTTTCTTTTTTCTTTTTCTCTCTCTCTCGAATCATAAAAATAATAAAAAGGCCTGAAGACTTTACTGTGTTGGAAGAACTGTGTGCATTATGGCTTTCCCCCTGATTGGTACCGAGCACTGATAACGGAGACTCCTTCCATAAATGTTAAATAAATAAACAGGCTTGGGGTTTTTTTTGTTTTGTTTTTTTTCTCCTTCACCATTTTGTGTTACTCTAGTTGTTACTCTAGAAATGATAACATATTAATATAAACACGTTCTTGCGTCATCGTTAGCGGCTACCGATCACCGTCAGACTTTTCTGGGTTCCGTCAAACTATTTTTTTTTTTTTTTTTTTTTATCTTCAAAAAAAACCCCCAGTGCTGGAGAACACTGGAGAAAGCTTGTCTGCATACCCTAAAGATTGCTTTTTATGATGAGGTCACGTAATTATAGCAGTCACACCCAGTATTCGCGGATCATCAAACCACGTATCGCAGCTCAACACCGCGTCGTGAACAAAGTCGACGACCAGCTTTAAACCCCCACAGTCATAGCCGTTGAGGAGCCTTTTGGACACGCTGTTTGCTAAGCTGCCTCCTGGCTCCCTCGGTCATAATCACGCACATGCATGCACACACACTTAATTTAGCCGGATGTTTGCCACAATGGTAATCAAGGATGCAAGGGGAAGATTCCACGTTTGACAGAGGAGTGTATAGAAATATAAGCGTCCACTTATGGAGAACTACAGGTACCAATCGGGCCTGTTGTTCATCACCGCGATCTCCGATCCCATTAACTGCACGGGAAATTGATTTCAAGGGATCAGCGATTCATTGTGAAACGTATCAGACTGGATTATTACGTAATCAGTATACATTTTAAGTCTGTAAGGGTGTGAGGTTTGCAGTTGTTTTTGCATATTTGTCAGTCTCTCTTTCTTTCTCTCTCTGTCTCGAGGCCTCTGTGTCTCTCTCTGTCCCCTCCTTTTGCAGCGTGTGCTCATTTTTTCCACTCTCTCCTGGGAAAATAGTGGGTCTTTTTTAAAGTCATCTGCAGCTATGTCTGCGTGTGCGCGCGCATGTGTGTGTGTGTGTATGGTTTCCCAGTTTATACATGAGAGAGAAATTTTTCACTCTGTGTGATCTATTCTTGATATGATCTCTCTCTCAGGATGTCGGCTTTGTGCGATTGTATTCATTTTTTTTATTGCTGGGTTTGTTTTGTGTGTGTGTGTGTGTGTGTGTGTTTGTGTGTGTGTTTTAAATCAGTGTCTACAACACAAGCTGTGTGTGCAAGTGTGAGTGTGTAACACCTCTCAAAGCACAGAATCCCACTCAGTCCCACTCCACCTGCTCCACATTTCATTCCTGCCCTTAATCAGTGCCCCACTGGTGCTCATAGCGTCTTTCGTTACAGGACCCTTACTCTCATGTCCCTTTTTTTTTTTTTTTTTAATGCCCGCCTGCTCCTCATAATGTCCTGTTTATGATGTAAACACGCCTTATCAGCATTTGGACCGAAACATTAGCATGGGTCATTGCTTTGGAAAAGATCTAGCTTATCAGCTGTTGAAAAGGGGGAAAAATTCACTCAGTCGAAAGCTTCTTGGGGGTTGCCATTGAACATGTCAGTGTTTCGTGATAAGAAGCAAGCTCTCTAGGGTTCCAGCGAAAATTGTCTGCTACTCAGGAAGTGGCTGTTTGGCCAAAAATGCCGTCTGGAATCTACAGCCCAGTGGACATCTAATCCTCACCATAGCAACGTGCTGAAACGCAGCACTCGCACCCCGCTGCTTTTGTGTTTTAGAGTAACACTGTGAGCACGCTCTAATCTGGGATCAGTTTGAGTCCCAAACTGGATCACATGGCAGGATGAGAGCCAGTAAACATGTGAGCTGATCTGGGATCTGCCCCTTTCAGCGTCCATGCTTTTATTTTCATGCCAGGGAATCCTGGAGCTGATCCGAGAGCCCCTTCGAACAGTGTTCATCCTGGCTTGAGCTCGTTGCAACTGTGTGCTGACCTGAGATCAGTTTCTTCCAGTAGACTTCACTTGCTTTCCCTGTCATGATGACTTAAGTACTTGTGAACTCGTCAGCTGATCTGGAATCAGCTTCCTCCGCCATCTGTGCCAGTTTTTGTGTAATTGAATTTTAGAGCTGACCTGGGATCAGCTCCCTCCAGCACCTATGCTAGTTTAAGTGCCTTTGAGCTCTTAAACTGATCTGAGTTCAGCTTCTTCCAGTGTCCATGCGGCTTCTTTAACTCCCAGTGAATTTCAAGTGCCTTTGAACTCGTACGCCGATCTGAAATCATTTTCTTTCAGGGTTCAAACTGCTTTAAGTGGCAGTAAAGATATGAAGTCATCTGAAGTCAACTTCCTGAAGTGTCTGCACCGGTTTGAATTCCTTGAGCACTTTGGAACAGATGTGGGAGGATCATGGGTGTTCGAGTCTCGAGGTGGCTCAGGAGGAGCCCTGCTCCTGGATGCTGTTGGAAGGTGTTTGGGGGGACGACGGCAAAAGAACAAGCTGTCCATGTGAGCTGTATCTGCAAACAGTTTCTTTCCAGTTATAAGTCACAGCTTCCAGACTGCTTCCTCGTTTTCACAGACGCCCAGCTTCACCCTGTAAAGTCCCCAGGTCACAGGATCTCATCATATGAGTAGATGTATATATCGCTACATATCAGAACTGCAATCTGTCATGTTATGAAATGGTGTAAAGGCCAGGTATGACGCACTTTGGCCATGGAATCACTTGAGAGAGAGGGAGTATGTGCACTCGTGCATGTGCGTTGGTGTGTTTTCAGCTTTAATGCCGTCAGGAATGCAGTTCAGTCCCACTTCAGTCACTCTGTTTGGAAAATGACTTGCAAAATTTCAAGTGTACGAAAGAATTTTTTTTTTTGCATTTTATCTTGGACATGAAAGAGGCTGAAGCTGATGCAAACACAGGAAAAAGTGTTTCGGGCAGACTCTAGAGCAATGTGTGAAATTTTGCTTTTCACAAAAGGAAGTGGAACAAGAAATGATGAAAGGCTGTGTGAAGTCAAAGTGCATAGCTCTTTTTTTTTTTTTTTTTTTTAAGCAAATAGCTGAAGTTGCTAACAGCATTCTGAGACATTTAGCGGCATTTTCTGCACTTTTACTTAATTTGTGTGACGACCTCCACTTCTTAGGCTCCTTGGCCGATCGCATGTCTATGTACGAGCTTTTCACAGACGTTGGGGATTCTTCCAGCTTAAATAAATCACATCGGAGCGTGCAGCTAATCCACGACTATTATGTAGCGTGAAGGAAATGAAACAAAAAAAAAAGGCTTTCACTGTCGTGTGAGCGGGAACTGTGTGTGGGACGTTCTAATGTGGAAGTTTCTCTCTCTGTGGCAACTCTTAAGACATTTCCTGTACATAGGTCCCGCTCTGCATACAGCAAGTTTGTACATCTGTCTGGTCTTTGTGTGTGTGTGTTTCAGGTTCGCAATGGCTCCGTTCCTTCGGATCGCCTTGAATGAATTTAATTTGGGAAGCCTTCCTCCTTTGCCCAGTGAGCCGTTCTGCGCCGTCAAGATGAAGGAGTCTCTTAATACGGGTTAGTACGTCCGAGTAGAACGCGCGCACACACACACACACACAGGCATGCACACAATGCAGCCGACATAATAAACCTCCTTGTTGATATTAATACTATGGAGCATTGATATGATATGATATGATATTATTATAATTAGAAACACGATTCTGCATCTCTAATGAGCGTCATGTCAAACAATGTCATCGCAGTTTGTCAATCCGTGCACGAGGTTCTGCGTAACCATGACAACAGGCCTAATTGAAGTTTTAGACCATGTCTAAATGTATTTAAAATCTAAACTTCCTACTTTGAAATAAAAATGGCGGGGGGGCCTAATAAGATGGATTTACATAGAAAGGAATAATTTATGTGTGAGTGGATGCAAATGTTCTAATGTGACAAAGACAGAGTAACTTCTAGGTTTGAGACGTAACCATAGCAACAGTGTTTTAAAGGTAAAAAAAAAAAAAGCCTATTGAGTCCCTTCTGAATGGAAAATAATTAAAGGAGGAAATAAGTTAGATATGCAATACAGCCCACCCCATTAAGCAGAAATTAACACGCCAATTAAAATTCACTTGCGCTCTCTCTCTCTCTCTCTCTCTCTCTCTTTCCAGAGCGAGGAAAGACTCTCGTCCAGAGGAAGCCCACCATGTACCCGGCATGGAAGTCCACCTTTGACGCCCACATCCACGAAGGCCGTGTGATCCAGGTTGTCCTGATGAAGACGCCCGAGGAGCCTCTCTCCGAGGCCACCGTGGGCGTGTCGGCCCTCGCGGAGCGCTGCAAAAAGGGCAACGGCCGAGCAGAATTCTGGGTAGACCTGCAGCCCTCTGGGAAGGTCATGATGTCCGTGCAGTTCCTCGTCGAGGATAACGACTTGGGTAGGTGGACGCTCGTACAGTGTGTACACTCGCAAAAAATTTGTCACGCACGAGTCACGACAAAAGAGATTGACAGTCATTTTCACACCGTAGCGTGGTTCCCAAACTTTTAATAGCCAGCCAGGGGGCTCCCAAAGTACACATGTACACAATATAGAAAGAATAACACAAAGCACTTGGTATCATATCAACAGCACGAAAAACAGTATTCAAAACAATATTCCGATTGTAGTTACACTCAGGGAAATTTCTCCTTGCTTTTAGGGTTCAGATTTATGTTTCGAGCTTTAGCTTAATCATGTTTAGTGTATTCAGACACTTAGGATGACGCTGTTGGCCGCGCAGACCCCGGTGTACTGGGGATGCGTGTAATACATGTGTTCTTTTGTAGTACACTCTAGTGGTGATAAAGAATCAGGACCACCTTTTATCATCCCACTGATTAAAAGAAGGAGGGGGGAAAAAGCAGCACCAAGTGTGAGGGGAATAAAATTTAAGGAGATGAAATAGACATTTATTTTTCAGCTGTTCCTTCTTAGGGGTTTAGCCCACACAAACGGCATGGTATTGTTGTGGGAAGGCATGGAAGGATTATTTAGAGCCTGTTGCCGTGGCTAGGACAGCGTTCATGGAGTGTGTGTCGTGTTACTGAAGTGTTTGTGGAGTGTAACGGTTGAGGTGGCAGACACCCGCGCTGGTTCCACCCCAGTTTCATAGGCTTCCTGAAAAGAGGCACAGTCATGCCTATTTTTAGAGCTCATGTCTGAACAGGGCTCTGCTCTGTCCTCAGAGTGTGAGCAGGCCTCCCGAGAGCAGCTTCAAATCCAAAACACACACGTGCACGCGCGCACACACGCACACCCCGAACACTGTGTCTTGTCAATAAGCCAGACACCAAATCATAATGTTTGGCTTTTTCCCTGCCTCCACTGTCTCTCCTCTCTATTTCGTATTCATTCTCACTTCGTTTCTCATTTTGCTCAGCTCTTTTGTTTTCCTTCTCTCGCCTGTCTTGGTCTCATTCACACTCTTCTCCGTCAGCTGTGTCACACAATGCCATTTATTTGTTTACTTTAGTTGTCAGATGAGTCAGAGGCCCAGTTTCACTTCTGCGATCTGCTCCTTGCGTCTTTCTCACTCATTAATATGCAGGCTCAGTGGCATTATAAATATTTTTTATATATATATATATATATATATATATACACACACACACGGAAAATACCGGTACACGACACGCAGTGACACCTTGTTATGTAATATATAATGTTCTTGGCTTAAACAGGCAGTTTGCATTAGCAAACTAATCGAGGCATGGCTGTTTTTAGGAAGATTTATTTATTTATTTATTAAAAACTGTGGTCCTGCTGCTATGGCAGTTAAGGTTATTTGATGCCCCTCGTATTAAATGAACACTGCCATGATCCTCACACTAATGCAGCACTGAAAATCCTAGAATGCTGTTAGAAATTAGCACAAAGTGTCCTCAGTGAACGGGTGAACAAAACGTACTTAAAACGCACTTCAGTCTAACAGCATTATAGAGTAATAAGCATTTCCTTAAGATTAGAGATTTCTTTGTGGCATATGAAAATCGAATAAAAAGTGCTGCTCATGAAATGGGACAAAAACTAAACTAGGGCAAATGGACAATAATTATGTACATACATGTGCATGCGTAATCGCTAAATAAAAAAGTAAGTTTTACACAACTGACAAGTGAGTCGCGTCCTCAGAAAACGCTTGGCAAAGATTTCATATGTGGCTGTGGTCGGAACGTTTACTGGGTCGTACCAAGCCAGCGGTGGGGGGGAAGATGAGTCAGTGGGTAAACGAGGGAGTGTGAACAACAATGTCAGCTTCACTTAACAATACACTGGAACTCCCCTCAGAGTCGTGGTTTTGTTCTTAGGGTATTCTTCTGAGTCAAGGGGGTGCGGAGGGGGGTATTGGGGGCACAAATAGTTTGCAGGCAGTGTGGAAAAACAAAACAAAAAAACCCCAACCCAGATCACAGCACAGCAATCAGGACTGTCTTAAATACATTTCGCAAACCTGTATTATTGTTATTTTTTTTTAAATCCGTAAAGTAGTAAACGTATCAGCTAGTCAAATGATCATATTAAGAATCTAGTTTGGCATGATTGATTCAGTGAAGAGTCAGGCTCATGATTGGAATGAAGAAATAATAACTATATGGACTTGTATTCGTAGTAGAGCAAAAGTGAAGTTCACTATCCTTATGCCACTAGAAGCAACATGTTGATAAAATGATAGACTCTCTGGCGATACGTCGTAAGCACCTAGGGCTTCTCGGGCGTCACTTTAAGAACTCAGGTGCAGAGAAGTTCTTCTAAAGACCTCCATAATCAAGTACTTGCTCTTTTCTTAGCAACAACCTTAGCAACCATTTCATCACACATGTCGTTGAACTTGCAGTGTAAGGCTTTGTCTTTCCGTAATGTCTTGATTGACCTGGCTTTCAGAGAGCAAGGCGTCAACCAGGGAGAAAGTTGATGATGGGATTTTAACGCTGAATCGAAGGAGAGGAGCCATCAAACAGGCCAAGGTTCACTTCATCAAAAACCACGAGTTCCTCGCCACCTTCTTCAAACAGCCTACGTTCTGTTCCGTCTGCCGAGAGTTCGTCTGGTGAGTGGAACGATGGATGGATGGATGGATGGATGGATTTACAAGTAATTTCAGACAATTATAACGAAACACAGATATAAGGGAAATGTTGCATTGTTGCACAGACATCAGTAGAAGTAATAAAAGGTCTTGGTTATCTACTGCAATTAGAGCTCTGCTGTCTGCTACTTAACGTCACTTGGACCAGGAAGAAGACCTAGTTGTTATTACCTGCACGTATTTGTGAGCGATTTAGGTATGACCGTGCAGGTTCTGATGCATTCCTCTGATTTTTCAGGAGTCACCACAAATGCCCTGGGCTATTACTTCCTGGTTCTAGCGTCACCTGATCTCTACTGATAGAGCCTTTATGTAGTGCATAAACTAACCCTTTCTCTCTCCACTTACAGGGGGCTTAACAAACAGGGATACAAATGCAGACGTGAGTGTTTTTATATGTCTTTTGCACACACACATACACAGACCCAGGCTTCAGTAAGACGCCAACCTGTTTGACAGAATTTAACATCATGCCTCTTTGTACCACTGGCTATCATGTCGTTTTTCTGAGGTCATGAGTTTCACACCTAATATTAATCAAATTGGCATTTTTGGCCAAACAAAAGGAAGTGTTCAGTGAATGTGTTTTTATTAAAAGCTCAAATACATCTAGATATTATCCCTACACTGTGGTAGTGTGGTACCACCATCTGAATCAGGTGGTACCAAGTTTTCGGTCTAAGAACCACATTAATCCGAGGTATAGACGGAAATATTTCACTCGTAGCAGTCGTCGACACGTTTAAAACGTGTACAAGAAGCTTAATTAACGCTCGTTCTCACCGAATGTAACCTCTGTTCCCTGCCCTCTGTCTCTTTCCCAGAGTGCAATGCGGCCATTCACAAGAAGTGCATTGATAAGATCATTGGGAGATGCACGGGAACGGCAGCCAACAGCCGAGACACTGTGGTGAGGACCGATACGCCGTTTATCTGTCAAGTAAACACACACGTGAACAGTAAGGTATCTCCTATCATCCCCACGGCGCACGCCGGGGATTTACTTAAGTTGAGACAAGTTAAGGTGGTCTTGTGATTGCTTGGGTTAATAACAGAGGTACCTACAGCCTGGAGAACTGGGTGGAAGTGCTAAAGTAGCATTTGATACTGGACAAGTTGTATGAAGATGGGAATGTACTCAAACAAGTGGAAAAAAAAAATGAGTCATCATGGAACAGAAGTGATAATGGAAAGGAATCTGTAAGGTGTAAAGTGCATTCCTTTGAATTATTGTAAACCTGCCAAGTGATGACAATGAAAGAGTTCTAACTAAGGAACAAAACACAACAGGGCATTCCTTTTCTTACGGTTACGTCTGCAAAAGTGGAAACGCCACCGTCTTGAAGACTTTCCCATCATGGAAAGTTTTATAGCTATCCTTCCAACTGCTTCATAGCACTGATGATGGAGACTCCTTCCATAAATCATCTCCTTACAGAAAACATTACCACGTCAACACCATATCCTGCTTAGCACAAGAAGCTTTAGGATGGGCCTGTGGACGAAAGGGTCGAGTTCCAGCATGATAGATTGTCAGCTTGCAGACTCGCAAGGATCAGAGTCTTCTGTTGATCAATCAATAGGGGCATGTGTGCTCTTAAAGCCCACGCAGCTCAGTTGTGTACGTAGTGGAAGTGAAGCAGCGGCAGAGCCACTGGACTACATTCGATGAGCCAAAGATCTGTTTGGGGAAAATTACAATGCAGTGGTTTCTATACAAAAGCCACTATGTGATATCTGAGCCTCTCCAGGCTGTAGGAGTCTGGTAGTAGGTACTGGTGGATAAAGAAAAGACTGGAAGCTCGGTCCATTGGAGGGACATCATGCAGCAGGGTCGAGGTCCCGCTCAAAAGCACAGATCCTTGGGTCTATTGTGGCAGTTTAATTATGGTTCCTTTGTGTGCCTGCAGTTCCAGAAAGAACGCTTCAAGATCGACATGCCACATCGCTTCAAGTCACACAACTACATGAGTCCTACCTTCTGCGATCACTGTGGAAGTCTGCTTTGGGGAATGGTCAAGCAGGGCCTCAAATGTGAAGGTGAGACGGGATTTATTGTGCGTCTGTCCTCCCACGTAGCTCGTATAGTGCTCTTAGCTTTGTCTACGCGCTTTCTTTCACCTCTCCTCCTGCCTTACATACTACTATGTTTTCATGCTGACTAATAACCAAGTGTTCATTTGGATTGGATTAAAATAAATTAGCACTATCACCTAAAGCTTCTGTTTCAGTGGCTGCTTGTAGTTCACACGATTATCATGTTAACAATGCAACTTAATGCCAGTACTCTTGGTATGTAAGATACACGAGTACGTGTGTAAAAAGTTCATTTGGAGTTCAGTAGACGATTAACATTTGTATATAAATATAGCTAATGTAATGTAGCCCCAAAGCTTACTTTGCTGTTACCATCTTGTCCTTATTCTCCAATCTCTCTCTTTTTTTTTTTCTGTCTCTCTCTCTCTCTCTCTGTCTAAATCTACTCTTTTTAATCCAAATATTTGTCTCCTCTCCATTTAGACTGTGCAATGAACGTCCACCACAAATGCCAGACGAAAGTAGCCAACCTCTGTGGTATAAACCAGAAACTTCTAGCCGAAGCTCTGACTCAAGTTAGCATGGTAGGTGACCCACCGCATGGTTTATACTTAAAGGTATCAGGGCACCTGGAGCCACTTATATCAACTTGCATTCACTTCCTACTATTTTGTTTTTGTTGGCTCTCTGTTTGTTACTTCATGGTGTTGGATGGATATAAAATAATCTTTTATGGCGTTAATCGTATTCTGCTCAGAAATCCTCCACAAAGCGTCCTGATCCCGCTCTATCAGACATCGGCATCTATCAGGATATAGCCAAGCGTGTGCCGCTGGACCCTAGTGGTAAGCCTTTATTACTTTAGGATTTATTTTCTTTTCATTTATTGCAAATAAAGCGCGGCTTTCCAGATACTCTGTACTGTTAAGATGTTAGCAAAGCGTCAAGCGTTTAGAGCTGGGTGATATGACGAAACAATATTCTGATGGATTACATCACAATACACGTTTATGGTTCTTTAACATCTAGTTATTATGTTTAATCCATGTATTGCTTGGAAATTGTAAGCAAACATATCATAAAAATACACGATGGATATATTTTGTCACATCACTCACCTGTAGTGATAATTAGTGATGCATAGATCCTGTGCATATATTTTAAATAAGATATCAACACCACAGCTCTGTACATCGTCCAGTGCTCAATCTAATCCTCTGTTTTTGTATTTGCTACCATAATTACCTTAATAATCTTACCATAATTTTCTTTGAACAAGTGTTGGGTTATAACAATCCTGATTCCTAAATAATGAGACTTGGGAGTCTGCATGGCACGTTCAGCTTGTATACAAATACGTTGGCGCAGCAGAAAATGTTATTGTTTGAACTGACCGCAGAATTATCCTAACACTGCGGATGATTTGTCGCGTTTGGTCCTGTTTTGTAGCAGATAGCACTCCGTACGACAAGCTGTGGGATGGTCACACTCCCACACCTTCCGAAGTCCCACACCAAACACATTCCATACGCCTCTCCGTTGACCAGTTTGACTTCCACAAAGTGTTGGGTAAAGGCAGCTTTGGAAAGGTGAGAACACACACACACAGTAAGCACACAAATATTCACATGCAATTAATAAATATTGGGTCAATCAAAACATTTTTAAAAACAAAGAATAAATAATGCGTAATGAAACCTCAGTACTGTGTCTGCCTGCCCTAGGTACTGCTGGCCGAGCTGAAGGGCCGTGGCGAGTTCTTTGCAGTGAAGGCGCTGAAGAAGGACGTGGTGCTAATGGATGATGACGTGGAGTGCACAATGGTGGAGAAGAGGGTGTTGGCGTTAGCCTGGGAAAACCCCTTCCTCACGCACCTCTACTCCACAATCCAGACCAAGGTGCAGTAAAAGTTCTCGGGTGAAACTGTGCATTCATGCTTTGTTTTGACTAGGTCTGAGTATCGCAACAACAAAGTTTACAGCTAGAAAGGTCACAGCACAGTTTATCGCACATCCTGGTTCTAAACTCGAAGGTTGTCTGAATTCAAATCTAGGTTTAATTATGTATAACTCTTAAATCTGTCACCTACGCGTGATGGAAATACCAGTCATCCTCGTTCCACAAAGAAATAGTTTCTTCATGAGTCAAGTATCAGTCTGTCATTTATCAGGAATCAATTTAGCAGGACATCGTCAGAGTCTTATTGCTTTATTAATGATGTAATGTAATCCACTTTTGGTGTATTTCTGTCCACAGGAGCACTTATTCTTTGTCATGGAGTATCTAAATGGCGGAGATTTGATGTTTCACATTCAGGATAAAGGCAGATTTGATCTTTACAGAGCCACGTGAGTGACTGACATAACATTAAAAAGCTGCACAACCAGCCAAACAAGACTGTTGTCTGTATTTACGGTGCTTTGGAAAAATTCCGTCCACTGACATTAGCAGAGTGTTTAGGGGATTAGCCGATGAACTCGACGATCTGGTCCTGCTCGAAATATGCATCATCACATGCTTTCTTAAACCTGAAGACGATCCGCGATGTTCATTATAACCTGAACGTGGTATTAAAAAAAAAACAATATCGCTGATATAACAACTATATAAGAACTGAATCAGTGTTTGTAGTTATGAGATATTGAGATATGTGTTAGTGTTGGAGTTCCTTATGGTTTCTAACAATTTAATCACTGTTGGTGCCATAGACGAAGCAAAAAGTTACACGGTAGCAATAACGTAATGTAAAACAACAAGCTAATGCTCCACCAGGGAGCTAAACGTCTGTATTCCAGTACTTAAAGTACTAACTGGCGGTCCTACAAGCCTAATGGGACAAACTGCACAGAGTGACGGATTTAATCCGATAGATAAAAAGGCTCGTAAGCGACATGTGTTGTAGGGACTTAATTTTAAGATTTTTCCAGTTGCTAATTAGATCCAGATAGTTTCTAATACAATAAAAAAAAAAAAAAAAGTTAAAAACATTTTTTTCTTCACTTAAAGACTCGTAGGCTGTGTAACACCTCCACACACGCTCATTCATGCAGTTTGCTGATGAACTCCTACAGATACAGGTGAAGATCCTGCTGTTATAGACCTGTTGAGATCGGATGTGTAAACATGCCTTTCTGCTTAACAAGGTTGTGAAGAGTTACTGTGGTTACTGTAGTCACTGAAGTAGTTTGTAGTCAGTCACTGAAGCTCTTCACCTGTATTTGCATGATTTTATGAACACTGCTTCATAATAATAATAATAATAATAATATGACTAATAATTCTAACACATAATTGCTGGTTAATTGCATGAATGAGAACAGGTGTTCCTAATAAAGTGGCTGGTGAGTGATGCATATCCTTTGCCCATATGGTTTCATTGAGATCGTTTAAATGGCCCATTGCTTAAGGTTTAAACAGAAATTTTGAGGTATAGGCTTGTGACTTTCAGTGTATCACATTATATAAATAAGCACTGCAGTGAAAACTGTTCAACTTTGTCCCCCCCATGTGTGTTATATCCTGGTTAGATGTGTTGGATGCTTTGGATCTACAATATATAGTAGAGGTATCGTAATTTGAAACCTGCATTGTACTTTCTTTTACTGCAGATTTTATGCTGCTGAAATTATCTGTGGCCTGCAGTTCCTTCATTCCAAAGGCATTATTTACAGGTGAGGTGCTGGTAAATGATTGTCGGTTTTTCCGCATGCCACTCCTTTGTTGCCCTGAACAGCCAATAAACTGCCTTCGCTGAAGGATATAACGTTATATCCTAACGAAATGTCGTTTTAAGTATCATTTTGCATTTTATTGTATCATATATTGATGGTGACCTGCTATCTGATGTGTTTTCTTTTAGAGACCTGAAGCTGGATAACGTGATGTTGGATAGAGACGGGCACATTAAGATCGCAGACTTCGGCATGTGTAAGGAGAACGTGTTTGGAGAAAATCGTGCCACCACTTTCTGTGGAACACCTGACTACATTGCACCAGAGGTGGGTGCGTGTGTGTGTGGGGATGGGGGTGTGTCCTAAAGTTTACATTATAAATTGATTTGAGCGGTCACGTGTTTTTAATGGGATTAAAGCAAACTTCAAAGTGGAAGATTGGACTCAAACCCATCACTAGGATCAAACCATCATGCGCGCATGTATGTATGTGTCTGTGCTCAGATCCTACTAGGGCAGAAATACACGTTCTCAGTGGACTGGTGGTCGTTCGGAGTGCTGGTTTATGAGATGCTGATTGGCCAGTCACCGTTCCAAGGTGATGATGAGGACGAGCTGTTCGAGTCAATCAGGATGGACACGCCTCACTACCCGCGCTGGATCACCAAGGAGGCCAAGGACTTGCTGGAGAAGGTAATGAAAGCGATCTTTTGTCAGTCATGCTATATGCGCTGTAATAAACGCAAACGGTGCTAATAGCGGTTTATTACTGTGAATATTTTAAACTTAGCAATCTCGTGTTGCTTATTCTAATTAAAACAGGGCCTTTTTTTGCTTTAAAATCTCTTGATGTGTGAATCATTAATTCTGAAGAACTAAAGAGTTTGAGAATTGAGACGTTCTGAAGAGGTTGATTTTATGTTTCTAGAAATAAGTGACCCTATGCTGTGGAATATTTCTTTTTTTTTTTTTTTCTGTCTAATCAATGTTGTGAAAATTTACAGCTGTGTCTGATCACTGTTTTATAGTTATTCGAGCGGGACCCAACCCGCCGGCTTGGCGTCGTGGGGAACATCCGTGGACACGCCTTCTTCAAGACAATCAACTGGCCCCTGCTTGAAAAGCGAGAGGTCTCTCCCCCCTTCAAGCCTAAAGTGGTACGGTCTTTAGCTTTCTTGCAACCTCCGGCCTAAATGTCTTTAGTTAGCAGTCTGCTAAAAAACTCTGGTGATTACGTTCATGATCGAGATGTATAGTGTAATCACATAAGTGAGTCTGTGGTTCTTGAGCTTATCATCACACCCAACAAAAGCTGATGAATGATTGATTAAGAGCTGGGAGAGTGTCGAGAAACATGGTTGAAGATCTGTGGGTCTTAGATAAGCTAATAACCTTTACTCCAGCAGTCGGGCCACTGTCCTGTAAGTCACACTAATGCTCCGATTACACAGACTGCGTTACGGCTTTATGCCCAGTTAAAGTTTTAGCCCAATGAACACATTTTATTGCGGCATAAATGGCAAAAATTAGGCTTAGAGGAAAGTCTCAGTACTGGTTGTGTTTTGCTGGCTTCATCACTAGCCAAATGATTACATGTAACACTAAACTTCAATTTATTTATTTTTTTTTTAAGAAAAATGTCTTCCTGGAGGCTTTGGCGTTTTATTCTTACCCCCTTTCTTTTTTAAGTGTGGACGAATATTTGGTACCAAAGACACGTGAAGCATTAGGGAGATAAAGAATGTAGCAGGCCAGTAGATGATGTACGTGGACAATTGCACAAAATGAAACACTAAAACAATCTTCTACGTCTAGATTAATACACACGTTATGCAGTTTCTCAAGCTTTCAGGATTTGTACGAAACCTCAACTTGCGTAATTTATCACCTTATTGCGCCATGGAGAAGAAGAATAAAGCAGAATTGTTTACACATGCCAGTTTGATACATACGCTGGGGAAGTCTAATAAATGTCCCATGCAAATGCACTCTAATTGGAAGCGAATTGATTTTTAATGAACCGTACCGCAGTCAGTATGATTGTTCTCGTGTTTGATTACCGTGCGCACGCCAGACGATTACCAGCCTGCACTCTGATTGACGTGTGCTCTCTTCCAACCACAGAAATCCCCCAGCGACTGCAGCAACTTTGACCGGGAGTTCCTGAGCGAGAAGCCCCGCCTCTCTCACGGCGACAAGAACCTGATCGACTCCATGGACCAGTCAGCGTTCGCGGGCTTCTCGTTCGTCAACCCCAAGATGGAGGTCATAATGGGGAAATGAAATGCGTCCCTCTGTGCTGGAACCGAGACTCCACCTCACACACACACACACCCTCACACTCACACACACTCTCACTCATACTCAAAGGGTGCTGGAGCTCTTGGGGTCCAAACAGTGTTAGACACAGCCACGCACTGCAGGGTCTAAACCACAAACACTCACGTTTCCTTGATCTGCTGCACTCTGCGCAAGCTTGATCTTCTGCTCATAATGTGAGTGATGTGTATTAGATCAGGAAAATACAAAATAAATAAATAAAAAAAGAGCAGGAACCGAACCTGCTCACAAACAAATGCCACTGCGCCCCCTATGGACCAAGTACTGAATATGGTTATGGTTCTCTTGTTCTTTCTCATGATCAAACCTTGCAATCGAATGAATTGTATCTCGTGTACTGTATCTTGGTGTTGTAATATAAGAAGACGTGCAAATGACTCATTTGCAGATTAATTGGTTGACAGACACAGGAAAACTGCCCCTACTCACACACTCGGACCTCTTTTTTCGGATGTAATGCAAGTACTAATACTTGTACGTACTGGGAATCTTACATTTGGGTTTCAATCCCAATGATGTTGCTTACTCATCAGCAGTGTTGCTCTTATTGTTTTTTGGGGTTTTTTTCTAGTGTTACCCTGTTGTTTTTTTTTTTAATGCATTGCTTTTACATCATGTTTTTCCTTGAAACAAGAAGCAGGAGTGCTCCATTAAGCTGGATTCATTTAGTAATCTGAGATGTTTCGACTCACCTTCCAACCGTGTCCATAAGAGGAGTCGCACATCTAACCTGCTAATGCATGAACACACTCCTTTGTCCTAGAAACTACAGCCAGAAAGAAATCACGCTCTTGTCCATATAGTCCATGGTACTAGACTTTGCTACAGGATAAATGGTGGGTGAAGGTTTATTATCTGCATAAATTAATTGAGATATAGTTTATAATGTTAATAAACATACAGGTGTTTTAAAAAAAAGATTCTGTGTATATATATAAATATATAAAAATGAATGTATATTGTTCTGAGCTGTTATTGTTGGGAAGATATGGATGTGTGTGGGTTTTTTTTAAAACTGTTATTACACTTTAAACCTCAATATAATAAAAATCATCTTTATCCCAGAAGCCTGGAGCCATCATGATTAACCCTCCTTTAAGTCTTGTCGAACAGTGTGGAGAAATACACACGTACAATGCGTATTTTAAAGTCACCCTGAATTTTATAAAATGCCTTTTTAAAAAAAATAATTTTAATATTTTATTAGGGAAACTTGCATTTTAAATATTAGGGAAGCTAAAAACAAAAACCTCATTGTGAATATTGTTATGGAACAGGTAATTATTTGTGTCATAAAACATTACAGCTGGTCAGTTTCTGACATTCAAATACATGTCATGCATCAATCTTTTATACAGCGGTACCTTGACATACGACATTAATTCGTTCCAGGAGCAAAGTCGTATGTCAAAAGTGTCGTAAGACAAATCAAATTTCCCCATTAAAATTCATGGAATTCCTAATAATTCATTCCAAACCCCCAACAAAACACACCAATTTCTTAATTTCTTTTGTTATGTGTTTTTAAATAAAAGAAATGTACTATATAAATAACAAATCATGTATAAAACAATAAAAGTGAATGTAAAGAAATTAACTGGTTTTATGAAGCGTCCTTTACGTTGAGGATCACAAGAAGCGATGATGGAGGTGGAGCAGTGAGGTGTAGGACAGACGTTGGTGGTGGGAGGAGGAAGAGA